>VFFE01007253.1:3655457-3739170 GCA_008921705.1 Burhinus oedicnemus | reverse complement strand
TCAATCACTTCACATGAGCGTGCATGGAGGACGGTGGCGTTACAGAAAAGACAAATGAACCTACCCCGCGGAAGGAAGGGCTCCTGCCTCCAGGCCCCTGTAGCCAGCGTGGCTACCGCCATCCCTCGGGCTGGGCAAGGAGGAGGGAGAGCCGCTTTGCCAGACACGAGAAAGCCCAGGGACGAGCCCAGAGGTAGCGCTGCCTGCTCTGGCGTGCCAGAGCCGAGGCTGGGAAAGCCGCCGGCTCCCGTCGTCCTCGGGGACGGCTGGTCTCGGTCATGTCCTTCAGAGAGAGGAGTTTGGGACTCGGGCAAGGCGGATGGGGAGAGGAGCAACGGGTTGTGATCCTGGTGCCCGGGGGCGGGTATCTGGAGAGCGGCGATACCGCCAGCTTCCCAGGATGCTGATCACTGCCAGTCCTTAGCTAGAGAGTCAGATTTGGGAATTTGGGGGGGAAAAAAAGAAATCTGAGGTAAGTGGTGGTCCCGGACGAAGAGGCGGGGGTTACGGACTCCACCCCGGGACCGGGAATGGTGAACGGAGAGTTATTTCGGGAAGCCTTGGAGACAGAGGATGTCATCGCTTCCATCACCGTCACCACCACCATCCGTGTTAAAAAGAAAAATGAAATAAAATGGAAATAATGTTGTGCTACACTTCCGTTCGTTAATTTTATAATGGCTCATAGCTTTAGACTTTTAAATCTGTAGTGTATTAATTTCTTCTACATATGTTTCACATTTCTCACTTAATATAACATAAATAATTTGGTTAATAGATTTAACCTGCACATTTCAGCCACATTAATATATATAAGAATCTGTTAATGGTATAAATAATTCTTTTTAAATAAAATAAATCTGATATGTTACATAATACTGATAAAAATTACTGTTGCTAATAGTTTTGTAAGCCACCCTTAATTTTTTGTTTTAATACTGCGCGATGGATACCGGAATTACTTTTACGAACGCTGCGGAGCATGCCCTTTCATTCTACTGCAAAACCAAACCGTAATCAATACCGATCCCGTTATTAAAGCAGGGCCTCTGCCCCCTGGAAAGTAAACACGATGGTTAATGACGTTAGAGAATTTCAGCTAATAAATCTAGGGGTTTTGAGGGGTCAACGTTACGGGGGATATAAACTGTTTAGTTTATCAGGTGGCTATGAAACTTTAACTACAGAAATGGTTGACTAAAATAGTCCATCTACTTTTTTTTTCTTTTTTAATAAAATCTACAGCATTCTACTTTAAAAGTTAAGCAAATAAAAACGCAACCAACAGTTGCAGCCTTCGAATTATTAATTAAGAGCTGTGATCCCACATCCCGTTAGGAATCTGCAAGGTTGCACTCTCCTACAGAGACCTGAAATGGAGTACAGTACTTCCAGGCAAGGGTCATTCCAAACAGACAGTATCAATGAACACTCAGTGGCGGGAAGTGTATGCCATAATTAAGGTATTACATAATCATGCCTTCTCTCTGCTGTTAAATACAAAAACAGCATCTTTTACATTATCATATAAAAGCATTTAGGCTGTATTTTTATTTATCACTTTACACTGGTAGTCTCTTGTATGTGTACTCAATAGAAACCAAAGAATTTTGTACACTATTTTTTGTACAATAAAAGATAAAGTGTGCATTAGGTACGCTTGTACATGACAATATTGTACAATATTTACATTTCAGATATCACCATGAAATTCTGTATTATCTATATACACAATGAAAATTTCTCAGAAACATTTGGACTATTTCTTATAATCACAATTTTAGTATTATAGAAAAAAAAATTTCAGTAATCATCTGACATCGTTACTGCAACCTTTCGAGATTTCCGATTGGCTTATCCAGCAACCGCTATCCCTCCTAATCAGCAAAAATACTGTACCACTAATCCGCGTAGCACCCTGTGATGGTGTCTAGCTGTCTTCATATAAATATTGATATAACCACGTCTATATCAATACCTACATATAGACTTATGTGCACGTTCATTTTGATAAGTACTGGACCAGTAACAAAGACATTCAATGTTATCTAGAGATCTTCCTCCTCTTGGGTTTTGGAGGCTTCACTTGTCTGTCTCCCTGTGGGATTTGGTGGACCTAAAAATAAGTATATTTACAAGTTAGCAAAGATTATCGGTCAAAGTATCCAGCCAGTCATAAACGAGTACCAGGACTGCTTGTAGTGCTGTTATGAAACGGTTCTCACTATTTCATGTCTACACGGAAGCCCGAATGAAAAGGAACTTCAAGAACTTTAAGGCACTGGGGAGAAAAAGGTCGATGCCGGAGTCGGTACCTCGCAAACCTCTGCTCCCCTGGAGAAAGGTACCAGCTACAGTAATTGTGAAACCGCATAATTGGGAACTGAACCCGAAACTGCGATGATGTCACGTTCTCAGAGACAAGCCTTTATACACCGTTGTGACAAGAGCAAAGTAGGAAGCAGGGGGTGAGAAAATATTGCTAACGGGGAAAAAGAAGAGAAGTCAAATTCAGGTCTGCGGTAGCATTCCTGGGGAACAGCTATGTTTACCAAACTCTGTCTTCATCTCATCACTAAAAGGAAATACTCAATTTCGAGTTAAATGCTAGATTAATTTGAGTGTGAAGCAGTTTTTCATCACTGACTGCGCAGTGAAAACCACCACATAATTGGAAGAAGAGAGGTGGAGGAAGGCGCTCCTGTCTAGCGCGGAATACCACCACCATCTGTCGGTGGAAGCGAGCTGCTGCTCTGGGAAGAGCCGCTTGCAGCTTCCAAACGGCAGCCGGGATGCAGTTACAAACCCTTCAGCAACGTGCTGAATTATTTCCTTGGGTCCGTCCTGAATTCCTTCAGACCGCTAACATTTACTACGTATTTATTGGCTCTTACCAATAATGCTTTGAGCTAATTATCTTGTTTGCGCATGCTTTTCATTTAACGTGTGACTGATGTCTGAGCAGCAGTAGCTGAAAAAAATGCAAGTCACTAGAAAGAGAACCACCGATTGCCTCTGAGCGCTTCTAGGAACCATAATCTTTATGGAAATAAGCGCTGATCGCAAATTTTGTGACCAGATAATTAAAACAGAAATCAAGACTATGTAATGACATGCAGGCTGCTACGCCGGCTTGTTTGCATTACGAAACAACCCGATCAGCAAATCCAGTTACAGCAGTTTTCCCTGAGCCGGTTTATATCATAGTCGACATGCATATAGCACACAGTTTTTAATATTATTTGATTTATAAATGAAAAAAAAAGGCCTCAGCAGAATGGTCCAGCCCAAGCATGTCAGTGGCGGTGTAACCCACACAGAGGGGTGCGTGCCAAACGCGTATCCCGTGTTTATTTGTAACAGACCTACGGTCAGATCCTGCTCTCCTCTTCCTTCCAAAGACGAGACGAAAACATACGTCGTTCTAAATCAAAACTCAATCTCATTTTGTAAAATTCAGAAGTTTAAATAAAAGAGTTGATTTTGTTGTTACTTATAGCAGCCATTAAAAGCTACTGAATAACTTATTTATTATTTCTTGGTGGTTCTGAAATCAGCTCTACGCCTGCAGTTGTGTCTACATTTCCTTTTATACACTCCAGATGCTCCCCTGAAGTTTTACTACTACTTCTAAATATGCACATGTAGAAGCATCTTCAGTGCTGAGCACTGAGTATCAGGAAAAAGACTTTTTTTTTTCTGTATTCAAATGTTTCATAATTAATAATTGGGATAATTACCAATGATAAGATATGGGAAGTTACATGTGCTGTGATAGACTTTTTTGCATTTCTAAGCATGTTTCAATGAAATTACAGCCACGTTTTAAATATGAAGATAAGTACATAATGTAAACCAAATTTTATATTCCAAAGATCCTGGTTTTATATAATAACAGTGTAATTATTGTAGAAATGTTAGATTTGAGATTAGGAATACTCTTTTCTTTTTAACTTAACTTTCATTTATCTTTCATTCCACATGAGGAAAACTTTATTCAAAGAATTTTACATTCAAAAGAATGATGCTTTTAAATATGGTTTCAATCTCTGGCTACTCAAACTGAAAAACAAAGGAGCCTGGTTTTGTGTCACTAGACAGAGAAAACCCATGGAATACGAGCGGGACTGGAACTCACCCAAATATTACCAGGCTGCATGTGCAAAAAGTATGTCCAGGAATCTCTCATTGTGAGAAATAATATAATTGGCAACGCAACTAAAATTCTACAACTTTTCCCATTTTTCAGAATGATCAGACATTCGCAAACAGTTTTTAAAGCATGAGAAATACTGAAAATTCCCCATTATTTAAGAAAATAGAAACAACGTTTCTGTTAGAAAGCAACCCAAACCAATGCTCCCAGTCTTCAATTGACACACATGCAGAAACACAGAAAAAGGAGATTATTGCTAACGTGAAAAGAAACTTACATTCCCAGACATTTTGTCTAGTTCACTCATGGCCTCGTGTATAGCAGCTTCTAAATGGTTATTTAGCTTTCCACTTCTAGGAAGAAAAAAATAATGCCATCAGTAATTCTTAGGAGCAGAAAAAAACTTTAAAAAAATTAGTAATAAACACATTAAGTCACTGGACATTCTCCTAGCTGTAGAGCCTCCCAGGTTGTTCTAGCACAAGCAGCAAGACCAGACCTACGTACAGTATTACGCAAACTAAAGGCTTGTGTTATAAATACAGAAGAAAAATTAAAGCCAGCACTTCAGCGAGTTGTATGGTTAGTTACACTAGCCACAAGACGGATTACACCCATGAATAAAAAGCAGGAGTACTTCACAGTAACACAGCATTTTGTCCAATCTTTTCTTTTTTTAAATCATTAGCAAAGGGCCAGACTCTGACGGTTTTTGACCAGGCGCAGAAGAGGAGTAACTCCAGCTACTCTGGACTTTCTTAAAGGCTTCAAGTGTTACTAAACCTCTAGTACCAGCTCGCCTCTGCCCGCTTCCCACTCCATGGTACACGCTGCGTTTACTTTGTAAATGTGGTTACGTTTCAGCAATACTGTTGTGAAGGACTAAATACGGACACTGCCGGCTTCTTGGAAAATCAGTGCGTGAACTGCAAAGTTTTTCTCTTACCCAAAGCACAAAGCTCAAAGTTAAATATCTCTTCTAACTTTAAAGAGCCAGAGGAAAATGAGTCATATTAGTCCTCTAAAATGTTGCTAGTTTTACCCCGGAATGACAGCACACCCGAGGGCTATGGTAAAGGTAAGGAGAAGACTTTCTTCTTCCAAAGCAAAAGTTGCCCCAAGTCATTGGGCAGCTCCATACACATCTGATTTCACAGGGACATTTTTGATTCGTGTCTATTTCTTTTTTTAAAGAAGTTTCCCACTTGAACACCATGCTCAGTACGACAGGTCATACTTCTGTGGCTCTGTCTGTGTTCACACCTCCGAGTTTCAAGCTAGCAAACGGTACTTGAGCACCCGTTACTATCGTTGGTCGACAGCCTGTTGAGGATCTGTGCTTCAAAGCAGGCGCATATATATACATATATATATATATTTAGATAGGCTCGTTCATTCATGACTTCAACTGAACAGGTACGTTTAGAAGAGTAACGAACATGAAGAGAAGTGGCTGAATATGAGATGAGAGAGAGATCATCCTGGAGATGAGAGACATTATTATGAGCTCCATCACAATATCCTCAGGAAGCAAGAAAGTACTGTTATCCCTGCTTTGGAGGTGCAGAAATGAGGGGAGGAGGAAGAGAGCCATCTGCATCACGAGGGAAGATTACGGCAGAGATGGGTGAGAGAATGGCTCGTCCCAAGCTGGCAAGGATGGCTGGGTCACTAGGGCCGTCCTTCACAGGAGCCATTTTCTAAAAAAGCCTTTTCTTTTTAACAAAGAAAGATCAATCATCATGTCAGCTGGGATGTTCTTCCCTGGGATTTTAAGATTTATAGCAACTAAAAGCATTGGCAAAAGACTGACAGGGAAGTAGCACAGACGCACCACCCAACTGGCGTTGCTCTGCAGTAATTCCATCCCCCTAGTTCAGCAAAATGATTTTCATACCCATCAGTTCAGCTGGGAGATCGAAGACAGGAGATCAGAGGGTCTGTTATTCATTATTCAAATAAAATATTCCCTAGCACCATTTTGCATTGGTCATCTGTGCTACACCAGGGCAGGAGCTGCACGAAAAATTACAAAAGCGAGAAGCCTTACCGACCTGGCTGCACAGAAGTGAGGTAGAATAGGACTTCATGTGCTTACAAAGTTGCACAAGTTTAACCAAGGCTTTGAATGAATTAGTTAGAAGAGCGGTAAAGGAGTTTTGTGCAACTTTACAATTATGTATCTGGCTGTAGTTTAAATCAACTGGAGAAATGATAAGATAAACTGAAATAAAGATTCTCATACAAAGCCTGACGTGTCCACCTGGGTCTCTGAACTGCTCGAGCCAGACTGCTTGCAAAAGCAAGTTTAAGCTATGCACCTTGGACACGTGAAGGCACCCTTAGATATTACAAGTGACAAACAAATTATTGTTTACTGGGAGCATAACGTCCTAGAAAGATAATATGACTCAATTTATAATGCAGATATATTAGTAACTGATAACATTGCTGACTTGCAAGTCATTTAGAAGCAGATTTAGGATGTCAAGTTACCTATATGTGATGTAAAGATATTTAACCAACATTATGCTCTATCAGCAACCCATTCTTATTACAGTACCTATGAAATTATTGCTATTAGTCAAAACAGCCATTTGAAAGTATTTAAAATATAAATGATCATCTGAATTGTAGTCTTAAGACCCTGTTGTTATGTTCATTTTACTATGAAGATGATTATCTGCCCCAAGCAAATCAAAGTTTCAGAAGTGCCCATCACGGAAAAATCCATTTACTGCAGACAAAACACTGCTGCCAAAAACCTGAGAATTTGACATCAGATAAACACATACATCAGGTTGGTAGTGATGCAAACCAACTTGTAAATATCACAATTTTTGTCACATTACATTTAAAAGATTCTAGCAACAGTTTGTTCCTCTCATTAAAACACAGCACATCATCTCTTAGAAAACCTCTCATGGCCAACAGCTTTGGAGAAGGATTTAGATTCCTTCCCCTGGGAAGGCAGGATAACCATTTTGTCCAAAGCATTCTTTTAATCCTCCTCCCTACTAGGGGCCATTAAAATTTTACCCAATTGTACCATAAAAATGAGGTTGAGTTGAAGTTCCCTCCCATAGCGGACATACTCCAGTCTTCACTTGCAATTGCTGCTCTGGGCAGCTCTTGCAGCGATAGCAGGGGAGGTCTGTATCGCACCTAGAGAAGACAGACACTTAGACTGTGTCAGGATGGAGACTGACTAGAGCTGGAAGTTGGAAAGGGGGTGGAAAAGATGTGTTATTTCTTCCTTTACTGGAGTCCTGTTCAACTTTGAACATGGCCACATGTCCAAAGTCAGAGGCTTAACTGTTCAACGGTAAGAAGCCATGTTCACACTTCATTTTGAAATAACTGAGTATGGACGGTAGAGATGGTAATGGTAGGGATGGTAAATGGCACGTTCCTGACAAAAGAGAAGCGTGGTGTGGGAAATAACACACAGAGGAACAGGAAACCACAGGAGAAGGAGACACTGGTACTGGGTGATGACCCTCGGAAGATGCTTTGCATGCAGCGGGACAGGAGAACACACTAGCGTACAGAGAAATACAGGTAACTATGAAGCTTATGGAGAGCAAAGACTGGCTCAGACGAGGCTTTGATAACGGAAGACTGGGCCTCCAGCAGATAAAACTTCTACAGACTGCAAGCAGATAGGTGAGCAAACTGCTATGTCATGACCTGCTGGAAGCAAGAAGAGACATGGCTTGGAAAAGAACAGAATGGCTGAGACAAGATGGAACGAGGTTGGGATGGCTCAGTGGTTTGTACCAAAGCGCATTTTCCTACAAGGCCCAGAATAAATACGATGGTTCAGGAGTCACACCATGCCTCTAAGATACCCCCAAGCAAAACATCTTACCATTTTCTAGTAAAGTGCTACAGAAACTGCTTTAGATCATACTATTAATTGAAGTTCCAAAGCTCTGTGCAGTACAGCTAAAGCATTTGACTATGCCGATCAAATGTGCTACAGTGACATTTTTTTTCTGGTGTCTTGTTTAGAAACCTAAGAAACTGAATATACAAAACATTCCCATTTTAAAAACTAATACTTGAGGTTAGATTAAGATTTACAATTCATACATGCTGGATTTAGGGTGCAACTTGTATTGCATCCTGTTACATCCCTATTATAATAGGTTTCAGCTTTGCAGACATTTTTCATCTTTAATTTAGTTTTAATAATTTTATATTTAATATATAATATAAATATATAGTATTAGAGATTGAGTCAAGACTGGGTGCAGTGGACTACTACAGTAGTCCCATAAGTACCATCTGTTGCCAAAATTGGACAATATACTAGCGCGGAGGCAAGAACTGCAGGAACACAATGAATAATTTCTGGGGTTAAGGTATCTGAATGCCATTTGGAGGACCCGGATGCTAACCCCGCTCTGCTAAACACACCGGACCTATGTGATGCTACTCCACGCTCTCTCAACGTACATTTCTCGAGGGTTGCTTTACCCATGTCTTCTTTGCTACAGAAGTGTTCGACTTGATGCCAGTACGTGACACACGTAAGTGCTCAGTACTTACACAGGTAGGAAACGGGAGTATTCTACACGTAGCAATTACATCTAATGCTAAACGTTTTAAAAAACCTGGACCTGGGTGTCACAAGATGCTACAGAGACATATAGCACGGAGAAGACCATAGGGGATTAATAACTTTTCGAATATATTTAAAACAGTACACAGGTAAAAGAGGAAGGGTCCGTGAAGAAATACCAAAAGGTCTGAAATATGGAATAAGTACAAGCAGAAATATGGAGGGAAATATGGAGGCTGTAAAGCAACCCTACGAAAGGGGCAACCAGCTGCCCCAGAGCGTCTGGGGTATTCGATACCTCGTGCTTCCTTATGGGCAAGCAATGGGGCAGAACCAGACATGCCGCAAAAAAAGGCCACTGGATTCAGTGGAACTGCAAACGATCCTTGCAGTCTGCTAAATATACAAATGCAAATTAGAAGATGGGAGTTTTTCTTAAATTGCACTGTCTGTTTCAACTTTAACACCTCTTCAAATTCGCTCCTGGTGCCACCTTCCTTGAGTCACATATTTTGCTTCAGGGACACGAGCTAATAACTGGGGGGCTGCCAAAAGCCCTTCTATGTTCTCACCACACATCTTTAAACTCCAGTAAGATATTTTGAGGATGATCTTGGAAAAAACAGCCACCGACATTGTCTCATTGGCATAAAAAAATATTTCTCTTAAGTGCTGCGTGACATATAAATAGAAGAAAAGCCTACACCTTAAAAGGAGTTGAAGACAAATAATTATTTAATTCCCTTAAGCCTGTGTTTATTGTGCTAAAGACAAGTATTGCAAGCTGACTTTGAATTCTCACACAGATTCAAAGTAATATATTTTCACTGCAACAGTAAATAAGCAACAGCATCCTAGTACAAATCCAGCCGTGCTACAATTTCTACTTTTCTATCCTTTTATAGCTGTCTGGAATTTTCTTCTCCTAAAATCAACCATTTTCCTCTTTTTGTCTGTCCTGATGCTTCATGCCCTAATACTTATTGTTTCACGGTCTTGCTATCACGGTCTTTCTATCCTTGTATATTTGTAAATAAAAGCTAAAAGGCAAGATCAAATCAAACCGTTCATACACGTCTGACACAAAGCTCTGCACTGAGCCCCTTGTCTGGTTAAATACAGCCAGACTTCACAAATTGTGAAACGCTTCTCAGCAATGGGAAATAAACTGCATTTATCTGAATAAAGCTGTGCTCTGCCTGCAGCAGCAGCTGCCGGAGGGAGAGGGGAGAGATAAGAAGGGCAGATCTTGTTAAAAAGCGTATTTGGTCAGAATAGTTTTGATGTAATAACTTTTCTGGCTGTAAATTAGAAATCCTACACATGAAAGCTCAAACAAGTAGGCTGACATTTTATAAAGGCTACTGTAAATATCAGAAGATGCAATAAAAATGCAGATATCAAAGATCTCGGATGATTATCATAACCAACACAAGAAATTCGGAAAATTAACTCTTCAGTTTGGCCGATCTGCTAAGCTCCCCCAAATGAGAATCTTAGGAAGCAAAAGAACTTAATTATTCCATTTCACTAGTAAATAAAAGAGCATTTACTTACTTTCTGTTCCTTTTTCTGGCTCGGTTGTAAGCTTCTAGACCTTCTGTTAGTGTCTTCAACTTCTCTGGCTCCACCTGAGTGAAGGTATGAACACCAAACCACATTACCCAGACCTGCAATTATTAAACACTGCTTTTACTTTACTGCTAGACATGCATTATTACGGAGCCTAATTTTCACTGCATCTGTAAGACACTAACCTTCCCAGCAAAGAATAAATTAACGTATGGCTATATACACCCCCTCACACATATAGGTATATATTGTAATTTCTCTAGATGTCCACAGCACTAGCAACAGAAACACAAGAAACAAACCCACGACACTTAAGAAAACAAAATTAAGAAGGAAAATAATATTTTTAAAACCTTGTTCGTCTTTATATTATTAATATGAACAGTGTTGTTAAAGTCTCATATTCTGTACTCACATTTTACAAACGTATTTTACACCTTTGAGACCACCTGGAATGCATTAAAATACCAAGTTGCCGGGCAGACACGATATGATTTTTACAGACGCCATCAACACCAAAGCTTTTCACATCACCTCAAATTTCTGGATAAAGCATTTAAGGCTCAACAATGCCGCTAATGACACGGCCAAATTCATTCCTATTTCAGAAGAGCCGCAGTACGGGCTTAAGTTAAAAGGGGGCCGGCAGGGTGACAAGCTTTATTTAGGCATTATGAATCTAGGTCCTACCTAGAGCTCGCTTTAGCCAGCTAATTGACTGGTCCTGAGAAAAGTCTTTTTAAATTTTCTTACTTAAGCACATACTTCAGCGACCTGCCGAGTCAGGAATGAATTTGAGCACGTGTTCAACAGGGGCACTGAGCTGGTATTTAAAGTACTTTAACTGGAAATTTAAGTTCTCTTGAAATCAACCAGAATTATAATCTTTTAAGCGACCTATATACAAACTACTGCATATAGTCACTGGCACCACGGCACAGGTACCAGGTGGTACTAGTATAAACAATACAAACCCGAGAAAGAAAATTAATTATATCATCTGTATGATTTTATCATTTGCATTTTCAAAACATTAGTCCACTTAACTGCATATTAATTTGATTTAGCTCAGTCATTTCTGCTTCTAAAAACAAGAAAAGGTATTTAAACACATCGATTTAAAGCAAATGAATGGATAAATCCCTTTTTCTTTGCTACATTTTGCTTAACTTATTTTTTAATCTTTGCATAACTTAACAGGAACCTTATATAACATTTGTTGCATTAAAAAGTACAGCTTGCATTCTGACACAAGGAAAATTAATTCTATAAATACAAATTTATTAAGCATGCCTATATACAATCCCAAAAACAAATTTAAATGCAAATTCCTCCTAAACCTAGCCTTTCAATCACTAAATAATTTATATTCACAATGAAAGTGAATTTTAGACGTGACAATGTGAAGTTAATGAGTGAGCAAGTTGTCAAAATCTCTAGAAATAAAGCCCAATATAATACATGTTTAGACCAAATTTCACATGTCTTGAACTTATGCGTCTGAAAATGAAATTGGGGAATACTGGCGTTTAAGGAACTTACAAGACGAGTCGTTATTGGTGAAATCTGCATGTGGGGAGGCGAGATGTCTATTTTCATGAAAAGGATTAAATTATGCCACAGATTGCAGTGCTTTTCCCTTAAAACTGTGCTTACTTTTAATGTAAGGCTGCAAATACTTCAAGTAATTCCTCTGCTAATCAGACTTTGGAAAAATACAAATGCGTAAATAAGAAATACTACCTATTTAAAACCTGTGGAGCTTTTCTAAGGATAACCATGAGAAGAAAAGGCACACAACACTCACAGAAGGCGCAAACCAGCTTCAGCAGCTTACCCATTACCTCTCCTACATTAAAACGGTATTATCGGAGCCAACGTTACTCTGTCTGCAATACGCTACTGCTCAAGCCTTCATTTTATAGAATGTTTCAAAAACAGCCAAAGAAACAACTTATATTTTTCAAACTGAACAGAATTAAAGGCCGATAACGTAATCACCTTGATCTTTTACCTTGGACACTGTACTACGTGACAGAGTTGTCATGAACGCTAGATTGTACATTATCCGTACCCATGATATGTACGTGTATATAAGGAACAAACTCTGCAAAAGGCTGTATATGTCTGCCATTAGATACGTAAGGAAGTTCAATGGTAAATATTTTTATGAAGAGCTAACATCGTGTTTGGGTCACAAGGGACTTACGTAACAAAACGAGATCAGTATCTTCATTGTTGGAATTTTGTGATGGTAGAACAGTGAAAAACCTGCCAGCACTTTTTTGAAGAAGTCATATCAAATTGCTAACATAACACGGTACTGGAAACAACTAGAACAGATATATTCCAATTAACAGTATCATATGCCTTCATTTACAATAAGCCATGACAACACTAAATATACCTACAAACGGGACTTTCAGAACACGGATAAATCACACCTATTATTATCTGTAGAACTGTAAAAGCTCAGTTTAAAAAAACCCTAGTTTAACGGATGGAAAGTCCTACTGATGTAATACCAGGCAACTACCGCTCACACAAACCCTCTGACTTTCACACTGTTGCTCTCAAAGCCTCATTCCTGTTTTTGGTGATTTGGATAATAATCAAATTAATTACTTAATGAAATACACATCCTCCTTTTTAGGATGCACGTAGCTTCAGGCTTGCTTCTTGCCTTTTCAGAAATTTCTGCCGCTACTGCTGCACTTCCCTTGGGTTCCTCTTTTAATAGCCAAAAAGGAAGTTTTCATTAGAAAACAAAGGTGCAATATTGCTCCCCACTCCTGTTAGGGAAAACAGCATTCTAGCTGCTCTTCAAACAGAAGCATTATTACTTTTAATACCCAAAGTCTTTAAAATGGAAACAAAAATCAAATTATGTATGATATAAAGAACAGAGCATATACAAAGTACCATGAAATCCCCACAGCGCAGCAAAACTAATGTTACAATATAGGAGGTTACTATTTGATTATACAAACACTTTAAAAGATGTTTTAAGAAAGCTCTGCAGAAAATACAATTTTCAGAACTGCTGCTAGTGACTCCCACCATGAATTGTAACCTTTCAGGACTTTTTTGGAAGCGCAGAATTTCTGAAGACCATTTGATTTTCAAGGTTATTTCTTTTTGCTTTTCAAGGTTGTTCTCTTTGGTTTGGTGTGGTTTGGGTTTTTTTTTTTTTTTTTCCATTTTTCTTTCTTCAGACCAGGCTGCCCAAACATCTGAAGAATGTAGCTGTACTACATGCTACAGGAGTGTTTGAACATGTGTACAGATTGCCACTGGGCATGGCAGTTCCTGCCTATTTTCACCTAGAAACAGAGCCATTATACAGCACATGCACGTTGTCACCTCTTCCATATTCCCCTGTATCCCACTTTTCAGCCTCAACTCCTGACATTTGGAACGGTCATTCACCTTGTACTTCTTATAGGAGAAAATTAGACATACTTTTTTTTTTTTCATAAATTTATAATTGTTATCATTAAATTAAAGGCCTTCTGACGCTGAGAGGTGATCCATTACGGGGGACTTCCTGATGAAGAACGTGAAACAGTCTCTCTTGCTGCCTCCCCAAGCACCTCGACAGCACTGCATGAGCAACTACGTATGCATCTCCACAGTTTGCTTCCCTGCTGTTTGTGCTTCGGCATACAGTAAAATCTCTGCCACTGAATATAAAATTACAAATCGCTTATATAATGTACATACGAGACACAAAATAAAAGAAGGCGGGTTCGCACAAAAGCCACTATACATTCTGGTAGCCACAACTGGGGGAGTAAACTTACAAGATCGCTAAGGAATGCAAATGAAAAGAAATGTCACCTCTTTACAGAAGTTACAAAACGTAAGCTCTTCAAATATATCAAAGCAGTCATATAGATATGGATACACAGTTTTGTGAAGTTAATACAAAAATGCATACTTGGAACATGTGCAGTGCAATTACTGTATTTGTAATTCATACGGGACAGTGATATTGTACACCTCCTAATTTTTCCAGTTTTGTTTAATCTTCTGTACTTTGCTGTCTGTCTCGTTTGCCTGTACTTTATAAACTCACTTGTAACTTGGGGATCTAACTTTTATAAGGAATGAGCTCTTAAGCATTCAAATATTGTTACTAAAGCACGTTGATTTCTGAGTAGGTTCAGCGTACTCAGACAGGAACTCTTTGAAACCTTTGTGGCTAAGGTGTTCAGAGAAGCCACCTGCAAAGAGAGACTGCAGATCTCTTGAACTAGGGTTGAAACCATGCTGGCCAAATGTCACTCCAGTTATTTATAGCAGCAATTCATCAAAAACCTGTTTGGGGAAATTCCATTTGCACATCAATCTCTGATAACTCTACCATCATGACCTGCATCATGACCAGCAGTAGTTACACCACAGAGACACCACGTTCCAGCTGAAAAAGTTCCTGAGCTGTGGCTGGTGGGAGTCAGAGGCTGTTGGTGAAGAAGCACTCCTCAACATGTTTTGTACTCTCTCTCCTCTGGATATCTGGTGTTAGCCAAATTTTTGGAAAACGAATACTTTGGTCCAACCCACTGTCACCATTCTTATGTTCTTATGACTGTTGTCGTGCAAGGTACTAGGCAGGTTTATGGGGAAAAAGACATAATTTTTAAGGGGTTTGATTTCTTTGTGCCAGAGGTAAAATGTTATTTCATGACATCTTTCCTTTCTGCTTAGGTATTTTTAAAATTTGCATTTTATAAAATGGCACTTAAAAGTATTTATATATGGAAGATGTCAAATGTTTTCTAAGAACTACAAAAATATAATACTGTACAAGTAGTGGAGATCAGAATTTGAAATATTTATAATAATAAAATAACCAATAACTCCTTGGTAACTATTTTCTGTTTGTTCCCCAACAAGCATATGATTTGTCAACAACAACAGGATTTTAGTATGAAAGACTAAATTGGAATGCTTTCCTTACTATGAAAAGATGGTCAAAACCTCCTTTCAAGGTGAAAATGTGCATGCATTTCCTCTTAAAGACCGTACGTGTCAATCAGCAAGCTATTACTTATTACAGACTCCTCAATCTGATTAGATCAGTTTTCCTTTTTGCAGTGTTCAACACTTTTAGGTATCTCCATATCAGTTTCTTTGGACACAGACAGAAGTTCAACTAAATACACAGTGTAAGTTAAACAATTTTTTGTTATCAACATTTTTTGTGTAGCAAGTCTTTTGTGCACAAATTAGTCAGTAAAGCATAATCAGGCCACAATATAATCTGTTTCATGGCAATGGTAGAAGTTTCTCATTAGATAACTATGGGAAAAATTCAGTTCTGCAAGCTATAGTTATGAAAAAAAGTAATTTGTACTACTAAAATAAGAGACAAAGAATAAAATAAAGAACCGACGGAGATAGTTTTGATAAACCTTTGTACGGCTATAGGTACATGTGTGTATAGATAGATAGATATGTGCATATATATATATAAATATACCTTCCCCTCCTCAGCGTTTTGTTGACATGAATTGTGAACATCTTCTTCTCTTACTAGTTTTCCAGGCCATGAAGTCAGTCCTTTGATTTGGCCCCAGACCAAGTCGCCAACATTAAACGTCCTCGGCCTGTAATGTATCAGCTCATTTGAAGAAGGGGAGTCTGGGTTCCTTAGGTCATCTTCACTACTGATGCTTTTAGCATCTGAAGGGCTAGGCACACACCCATTAATGCTTTTGGCATTAAAATCTCCATTGTAATGGATATAGTCTTTAACTAACGAACTTTCCAAACTATTTGAGGAACTTGGAGATTGCTCTTCCAGAATCAGGTCTTGTTTAGAAGTGTTCAGCAACTCCCCAAATCCTCGGTTCTGCTGAGGCCTATTTCCGTTTATGTGTGCACATCGTTCCACAGTGTTCTCCAGTCTTTCCTTAAAACTCATCATAGTTCTTTTGTAATTGTTATACCTGAAATTCTCCTCCAACATTTTATCACTTTGACAGTTTCGCTGTGATAACAGTATCTGATGCTGCTCGCCTTGTAATAATGGCAGTGTGGAGATGTTATTGGGCCTTTCGTGACAAGGACTACTATGGATATGGGTAGAGTGGTCTAGAAACTCATCACATTTCCATCTATTTATCTCACTGACAGGACTTTGCTCCCCTTCCCACTGTTTTTTGGGTGTGTTACAACTTGTCGATTTGTAATATTCATACCCATCCCCTTCACTCGAATTTTTACCGTGCTCTGAATTCTTCAGTATTCGTGCTCCTCTAGTGTTCCTTATCCTACCTTCGTGATCAGAAACGGCAATGTTTCTTCCATGGATTACTGCGCTGACAGCACTAGAAAGATTTAATGGGTCACCAATTGAGGCTGTGAAGGCACTCATGGCACTCAAAGCTGGAATGGGACTCATTTGTGTCGTACTGCTAACGGCAGTGGTGATCACCACTTGCATTCCTTTGCTTGCAGCATCTACAACTGCTTTGTAGATAGCGTCCACCGATGTATCACCCTGAGCAGCGATATTGAGGTTATCCTTTGCCTGTTGTCCAAGAGATGGTTCAGTTCTTTGCTGCAAATCACAAGATGTTTCTTGGAAAGGAGGAAGCATAGTGTTGGAGCTCTCAGGAACTGGTGCCATTCCCATTTGAGTGATCATTCTTTTGTTTAGGACAGCAGCATCTTCCTGCATTCTCACCTGGAAAAAGCAGAGGAAAGAGATGGAAATTGCTATTCTGCCTAAAGTTCCCTTTTCAACAGACAAACTTTGTTTCACTTTAATAAAAAAATCAGGATGGTGGCCGGGGTGACTTGTTTGTTACAGTATATCAGTTAGGAAGTTTAATGCTGAACAAGCTAGACAGAAAGCAAAAAAAAGCCTAATTTAGAGGAAACCAAAAACACTGGCTCTTAGACTTTGCCTCGTGGATCGAAATAAGACGCCTTGCATGAAATGATACAACCTACCACGCACTGTTGAGACTACATTATCATCTCTTTCAGGGATTTCCTCCTCTGATTGAAGTACAGCACCCTCCTTTTTTCTCTCAAGTGCTAAAAAACTCCACCAAGGTCAGTATTTCTGTTCTCAACTATTTGCTTTCATTCCTTCCCAGACCCTAATTTTGGTTCTTTCCTTCCTCCCAACTGTTCTTTTGGGCTCCTTATATGCTCCTCATTCAATTTCTGGAACGTAGGCCATCGCTTTCCTTTTGGCATTGGCTAACATTTCTACTTTTTCCCCTTTCGGTTACGTGCTTCTCTCGTGGGATTTCTTTTTACTTCCTTCCCTTATAAACCATGCCTACATCCCTTTGCATTGCAGCTGTAATGTGAAGCACTGCCACAGTAAACTCTAACCTTCAGATTAAAGTAACTGTGCTTTTTGTATTTCTTGTCACATACATAGGCAGTGAAGATGATGTCAATAATAGTGCTATAACAAAAAAATGTAGAAAGCAAGGGTAAAATATTTCCAAAATGCCCCTTTAAATACCTACCATTACTATTTATATAACTGGGAATCTGAAGCAAAAAATACTGAAATAAAGCTACCAAAATTCATACGAAAACAGAGAGCGGTAATAGGCAGTTAGAAGACTGTGATTTTGCAAGAGCAATGAAACATCTACACAGAGAAAATGACATGTCTCCTTTTTCTTTCTTAAAGGGTAAAAGCACTTTCTGGCACTATCTGCACGCGCCCATCTTCCCGTCTTGAGTTCTGCAGCAACCACGTAATACTGAGTAATAATATATACATATTTTAACTCTGGTTTTATTACCTATTTTGGTTGCTATGCTTCCTGTCAGTATGTTAGTTTGATAGTTCAACTTGCATTATGAAGAATCGTCTATTTAGGTGGATAACAGGGAGGTATCATTTTTTGTACAGTTTGTCATTGTATATTCATTCTAATGCCCATTTTCTTCAGTCCATACAATCCACATCACAGCTAGCTCTCCCATTCAATTTCAGCGGGAATGTAAGCGGACTGGTGCACACGGTCACCTATAATCATTTATCAAGTTTCTAATTACTGTAAAGTGGTATCAATATTTATTTCTCACCACTGAATTGTTAGAGTGGTCTAAACGGGAATTTATGATCGTTTCTGCGGAATGGAAAACAGTTTTGCTAAAAATGTATAGTAATTGTCAGAACATACATAGCATATTTTTTTCAATACTTGCAGCATAACTCTTTCCAAAGCAACTATACCCAACTTCTAAGGAAGAAGGTATAAAATTTCAGTAACAAATGTTACTGATTTGCAAACTCCCAAAACTACTGAAAGAGGCAAGCGATCGTATGTACCATATTGTCTTAATCACTCAGCAAAAAACCATCAAACCATGGAGGATATAATTTTACCTACTGAGAGTTGCACATTTGTTTGAATATTGATTTCATTTTGCTCTCTACCTGGAAATTTTGGAACAGACATGCCATGGGGTTTGGGTTGTTAGGTGGGCCAGGAATTGGGGGCTGGCCTTGAAAGCCCTGCATGTTCTGATACCCCTGGAGAAGGTGCTGTTGCTGCTGATTTGAAGGAAACATCTGATTGTTGTTTAATAGCGACTGGAGATGACTCAGCTGATGGTTATTCAAAGTAGTGTTTATAGATGACATGTCACCTGTAATTCAAACACAGGGAAACATAAATCAGGATAGTTTTCAACAGTCAGGAGGAATTCCCTTGACTCAAATTTTAACTGACTGCTAAGCAAATGCCTCTGTAAAACAACACTTTTCCCCTTCAATCTTCTATGGAATGGTCCTCAAGGCATGTGTCTCCTACTCTTTATTCCTTTATTTCTTCAGTATTGCTTCTTTTGCATGTCACATCTATCTGGACTCTCTAAAGGTTTCTGACATGACTGTCTTTGCCTTTGGAACGGTACACAGCCAAGTATGGCAGATGAGCTTCTATGATATTTGGTGTCTTGGAATCTTACTCTTAGTTTCCAAAGAGTGACTGCTTCAAACAGTACTGGGGTGGTGAGGGGGAGGAGGAGGAGGAGGAGAGAGAGAAAGAGAAAATAGTTTAAAAAACCCAACAAAACTAGTTTTTCATTAACTATGACAAAATAACGTGAGCTAACTGCAAATGAGCAAAGGCTTTTTGGCTCACAGACCTGTCAGCCAACACTCTAAACAATTTTTTTTTTTTATTACATTCTAGAGAACTAACTGTATTAACTTTTTGTGTTACACAAAAATCTCTTTACATAAAAATTATAGTTCTAGTAAAATAAATATGCTATTGAACCTGACTTTATGAAATAATAAAGTTTAAAAATGTATCAATTTCCTGGGTTTTTTTCTTTTTTTTAATTAAAGCTCATGTTTTTCTTAAAAATGCCATTTGCAGAATCATTGGTTAGTTGTATTTTACATGAAAAATGTAAAGTAGGGTTGAATTCACGATAGCCATTTAGTCGGTAAGTATGAGATATTAAGTTAAAATACTTATCAGCTCTTTGCTACTATTTAATTCCTCCTACTAGTCTATTTATTAGATTACATAGATCAAACAACAGAGGAGTACTAACTGTATTACATATTCTCGGTAAAAATCACCAAAAGACCCAGGAGAAAAAGACCTTGTATTTAAGGGCTTTTTAATCACTTGGTTTGGGATGTAGGTGTTTGTCAAGTGAGATACCCTGGGTTTCTAAACTACAAGCTAAAGTAAAAAAAAAAAAACAGAGAAAGGAGAAAAATATAAATACACAGCAAAGGGCTCGAAGGGCAACCTTCCTCTTCGAACTTGTGCAAGGACCTACATCGAGTGCTTTATGGATTACTTTACGGGGAGTGTGCTTACGGTTTTGGCACTTTTGATTCATTTGGAAAAATGCACTTGGTCATTTTTCATCTACTGCACAGCTACTCGCACTAACCCTGTGATGCCACATGCACTTGAAATGAAACGCTGCATCCAGAGATGCACCTGTGCTTTTACTACTTGAAAAATGAAACAAGTCCAATTGCTTACAGATTTTTTAAGGTGTATATAGTAGGTCTAGGTGGCATCAGAATTAAGAATGGAATATAAAGTAATTTCCAAAACCAGTATGAAATGTTACCGAGTTAAATTAGAATGTATTTTAAATTTCTTACAATAACAGTTATGTTTTTCTCAACAGAAATAAACAAGCTGTAACATACAAAAGCCTTACAAAAAAAAGTATGATAAAGTGGAGTCTTTAGAAATAGAAACTAGAATCTGAAAATTCCCCCTCCCCAACCCTCTTCCTTTTTTTTTTTTTCCTTTTATATCTGTGAAGAAATCAAACTTACCAAGCAGACCTGTCCCCAGTAGAGGGTTAAGTAGCTGTGGCACCACAGAGTTATTGTTGAGTTTAGCTGGACCAGATGGATTCCCAGCATTATTAGATATGTTCAGCAATGTTTCTGCCATTGACACCACTGCTGTCCCACCACCCAGGGTTGAGACAGACAGTGCTGCCACTGCTGATGATGTAGTGGTTGTGGTAGTGGTTGCTTGGGAGGAGGTGGCTATGGAAACCTCTGGATGATTAGCAGTGTTGCCCGATGCAGAGTTGAGGACACCTCCCACCAGCTGGGGATTCAAGGCCATTAATGCTGAGGCCCCAGAGACAGCTGGGAGGAGCAGGGGGTTAGAAGTAGTGTCAGTGCCTGAAAAGCTTGGTATGGGGTTGCCCAGGGGGTTGGTTAAAAGGGTCTCCACCCTGTTGCTTTCTGACTGATTGCTCGGCAAATGGTCAGGTGGGGCTGTCATCTGTGTTACTGAGGGTAAAGGGTTATTTTGCTGTTGCAACAAATCTGAGATGGTCAGATTGAAAGATGGTAGGGGAAGCATGGCAGCTGCTTGGGCTTGGTTCTGAAGGAGGGCTGCTAGAAGCTGAAAATGAACAGGTTGTAATACCTGCCCATCCACGTCACCGGAGAGAAAAGCTAAAGCAGCATTTACATTCGGGTTGAGAAAACCTAAAGGGTTGAGGTTGACCTCAGACTTGCCTTCTCCTGCTGAAGGCTGCAGTATATTTAATAGATTCTGGTTTAGGAGATGTTGCTGATTCACTGGCAAAGAGATAGGTAGAGAATTGAGGAGGTTTTGATTCAAAGAATGTGGAAGATTGTTGTTTGAAGAGCTGTTCTGCGGAAAATGAAGCGAGTGTTCGTGGCCAGCAAAAGGGAAATCGCTCCCAATGGGCAGCTGGCTCTGAAGTGGGTTTCCAGCTGCAGTAGTGACTATAACACCGTCTTGAAGCACAGATGTTGTCTTCGTGATGGCAGGTTGGCTGGTGCCGGCTATGGCTATTGATGATGATGGTCCTGAACCCCCTGCAATGCAAAAGAACAAAGCTATTAATAAAGTACTGCCTGTTGGGAGACAGTCATCCGCGTGATAAAGTAACCAGGTTAATCCAAACCAGTAATGTTTGATACCCATGAAGAGGAAAGAAAATGTTTTGAGCATCCAGACTTGCGCGCTTTTAAAATATAAATGAATCTGCCATCAGCTACTTCAGACACTATGTGCTGTGCCATATCTCATCAGAAATTATTTAACTATACACGTGTATTCCCCTTAAATTTCTTTGAGTGGGGACAGAAGAGGATTTCATTCATTATATATTTTGATTAGCATAAACCTAAAAGTAACCATAAGAATAGTTAGTTGAGGACCCGTATAAAATTAACTACTAGGAAGAAGGATCAATGGGAGACATGAATGATGTTGTGTGAAAGAGTGTGAGTACATGATCTACATGTAGATATGAAACTTATGCTCTTCTACTTCCATCTCTGTTCCATTTATGGGGGTTGGGAGAATTATTATTTAAAGCATTATTTTTGACTCCTGAAGAAAAAGTACAATGACGGCAATTACATTTCATGATGATGCCTATGATAAAATCTAATGTGCAAAATATATGGTCAAGGTAGGTTAGCAGACAAACCCCCCTAACAATTTATAAAAAAATGTAAATTGAGGTGGCCTAGTCATATCCATCCCTTGGCATGAAAAGAAAGACCAACTAGGTGGATTTACTGTGAGGGCATTACATGGAAAAAGTGAGAGAATAATAAAGTTTATTTGGCTATCTTTATACCTCTTTACCAAAGCTGAAGTACAAAATAAATCATTCATTGTCTTTCACTTAAGACAGAGACTTGAATTGGCAGTGGTCAAACACAAAACACATATGAGAGGAGACCAGGAGAACTAATGCAAGTTAAATTGTCTTCAACTATGCCTTTCTACTTTATTCATTGCGATTCACTGAAGACCAAACATTAAAAATACACATTAATATTATATACTGCATGTATATACAACTGTATAGTTATAAAGGTATTTAACTATAGCTTCAATGCAATAAAATAATGTTCCATTCTCAACCGTCCTGCAAACATAGCTCATATGATAATCAGAACGTATTCATTATGAGAAAGTATCAATTATCATTTTTCTAAACAAATACTATTTGAAAAAGGATGTGCAAGTATGCTCTTAACTGGTAAGAACAGAATCGAATCTTTACATCATCTGTAACTTAAAATACCATTTTTCAAGTACCGTAACATTATGACAACTCAAAAAAGCACAAAATTAACACAGTACATGAGGCACTGCATTGAGTTCACGAGAAGAAAGATCACACCCTCTCTCCCAGGTACCATTATCACATTTTGGTACAGATATTAAATAATAAATTAAGAAAAAATAAAGTAAGAACAAATTGTAATCATAAAGCAGAGGATATCCTATTCTGCTGTGATGAGAAATATGTTAACAAAGCAATAAAAGCTGTTCCATGAGAAGCACGTTTCTCTAGGCAGCAGTTTGGAACAAAAAACCCCAGATATGCACTTGAGGAACAAAACCCCAACCATGCACTGAAAATATATGTCCCATTGGGTTTCCACTTACGCTTTTGTGTTTACCATTTCAGATTAGGCAGGAATAGCAAATCCTCTCTATCTTGACACCCCCAGGCCTGGCAAATGCCTCATAAAAACCTGAGGAACCGGCACCTACGCCCTCCCCGGCTTTCTAGCTCAGAAATACAGACTTCCAAATTATAGACACCTTCCCGATAAAAGTCAGTGAAAAGCTACGAATCAGACAAGTTGCTCAGAAATTATTCAAAACTAAGATGCAGCTGGTAACAGCAAACCTATCGGTAGAGATGAATGAAACCCACAGCTATGGCAAGTAAGTTTGTTTTCTGCCAGTGTATCCATCCTACTACTGGCTACCTAATTCTGGAGAGAAGCCACCTCTGGCAACGCCTCCAAAATGGAACATACCAGAAAAAAAGAACGATTCTCTTAAGCATGTGTTTATACATCAAGGCGTACACGACCTACTGAGAAGGCATGTTAAAAAGATTTTTCATGTGCGTGCACTTTTTTTCCTTCCTTTTAGTATTTTGCTATTTTTGTAAATAAGCCAATAGTAAAACGTAGTTCATACAAATGAGCAGCATAAAATAAAATTAAATTCAATGTGTTCACTATTTATTTTTAACACACAACCATAAACTCTGGCTACACAAATTCAATTACACAAATCCCAGCGAACCTTAACTAAAAATATAACTGCACATCTTCCTTTTTTCACTAATCGCTGAAATATTTTAAACTGCATTTTTAGAAAAGTAATAGGAAAGTCTTTACAATCTCTGTGGCTAAAAGCAAATTGGTTTTGTTTCACCAGAGAAAACACACCCACTTGTAACAAACTCTCATGCCAGGCTTGTAATGGATGGGTAGGTTCCAGAGCCCACAGCGACACCCATTATTAACTGTTAGGTACCCGCTCGCTCACAAAAAAGGAAATTTTCCATTTGTTTTGTTTTGTTTTGTTTAAATCAGTATCCAGAACTGACACTCCAAGGATTGAAATATTAGGAAAAGTCGCAAAGACCAAACTACAGATTTAAGAAATACCGTTACAAAGTCATTCCTACGTGGTTGTAACAGGAGAATCAGCTGTACCACTCGAGTGACAGAAGATGGATGCCTACCCCGCTTAAAAATACATAGGGCCTCTGAAATCATGTTGGCTGAAAAATTGCTCACTGAAGCAAAACTCTGTCCCTGCACTTTGAGACACACTTAACGTTAGTCTCTCTAGTTGTAACCTAGTTTAAGATGGACCAGGTAACACCCGAACACCTTCAGATGGCCATTCCGCCCACTTGTAAATGACCTTCCACACAAAATCCTACCGTCATCTAGATGAAAGCAGGCTACCATCAGCCTAGCCTCACCTGCAGAAGAGTCTGATAGACTGGATTTTCTAAGGCAATGAGTTCGTTTCAGGCAGTATTTTTTTGGAAACTCTCTACCCCTGCAGTAAGGGAAAGGCAGATATAGAAGCTTTTTCCTTGGTGGCTACGAAAGGCTGCCCTTGCTAGCAGAAATCACATTCAGTATGTTAAGCAGCACATAGATTTTTAATTCAGACACGAGGCAACTACTCTCTGTATAGAGATCTCATGAATATAAAATCTAATTTTGTTTTTTAAGTGGACTTGATCTCTGTTTCTAATTTATTTATGATCCTCTTCTCCATTCCACTCAGGTAAATGACCACACAGAAGAGGATCTGGTGTGAAGTAAATCTCAAACTTGTAAAATTGTCGCTAAGTTTTTGTCAAACGCTGCTCTGATTTCTCTCCCCCGTCAAACCAGCTTCTGGAGATCTACCCTGAGAGGTCTGGAGCACATTCAACACTTGCCATTTCTCCAGATTACTTAGGCAATTAATTAATTGCTACTGGGGGGAAAAAAAAAAAGTCTTGATGGATTCTGAGTAGGAGGAAGAAAGTGTGTCCTTATTTCAATCCAGACTTGAGAAGTTTGGGAGTTGAAGAGGCAATGAGCAGCCAGGCTTCAGCAGGAAAGGAAAGAACAGTCAAATCTTCTCCCGCAGCTTCTGTTAAACCTGCCTCACAGAAAGACACAGCAGGAATTGGTGTAGGAAAGTCCTGAATTGGGTAGCAGTTAATACAATATTTACAACTGCATTCTGGGACAAATCTATCTCCAGCAAGAGACTGAATTGCCAGAATCTGATTTCTGGATCTCTTCCAAAATACCATCTCCAACGAGTCAATATTCCAGATGAAGAAATGCATGCACACCCATACTCATTAAAATATAGTGCTGTTAGACATCTTCTGAATGTTTGGTCCCAATCCAAAAGACAAAATTTGTATTATTTTTTCCCCTTTATAAAACACATACAATTTCCATAACTGTGACTGATAGTGCTGCATCAACAAGGTGCAGAATTGCATCTTCCTCTGGGAGGACCAACAGAGCCCTCGGAGAGCCCTCTGAACTGTCCTTCCCCAGTTTCAAAATGAAATCTCCAAGATCCAGGACCAATGTGAGCAGTCCTGTCTTTCTGCCTCATGAGGAAACCCGGTGCAATGAGAAGAAAGTGATGCCCAGCATTGGCAGCGTGAAGACTTGAAGGCTTCTCTGAAACAGCACGGAAAAACGTAACGTGCCTCATCAAAGCCACAGTCTAAGCTACACTGCGAGTACAGAAGAGTCCTAAGAAGAGGTCTGTCCTTTCACATCAGGCAGTGGCACCAAAGCATAGCAGCAGCGATCTGGAACTGACTCAGGATGTCCTTTGAGGTCTGCCTTTTATTATTATCTAGACCCATACATTTTATTTACCAGAATTTTCAAAGAGGGCAGGATGACAGTGGAAACCAGATGGTGGACGTCAGCTGAAAAAAGATCCCTGTGCAAATAAGCTGTGTTGGCCAGCAGTGCTGTAAGGAAAACAGGATTGCAGTCCTGACCACCTGCATTTCCATCAGGCCTGGAGAAGGACAACAGCCAGAAGAAAAGAAGATGCACCACAGCACCAGTTTTGATAGTGTGTTAGCTCACCCAAAACTCCACCATGAAATGGTTTGTTATTACCATATCCAGGCTCCAAGATGACAATGAGGAGGCTTTTGACGAGAAATGTGAATTGGAGTTGAAAGCTAAAAGGAAATCACAAGTTTGATTCCAAGTTTCATAAAAATATGCTATTTTGAATCCTGGAAACCCAAGGCATTGTACATGTCAGCTCAGTAAACAACAGTCCTTCGTAATCACAATCTCTTAAGAGTAAAAGTAGAATGAAAAAAAGATGAAGGAGTTAGACTAAAAGCCATAAAAGCCTAAGAGGAACACTGGCTTCCAGCTCCTGCAGACGCAGACATCTACCAAAAGTTCTTTTGCCAGTTGTTGAGAAAAAGGAACCAACTTTGACGAAATATCCAGAGTGCCAAAACCCACATCTATTGTTCTCTTTGAGGGTCAAATAAATGTTTTGGGAGTAAATAAATGGAAATTGAATGGGATATACATTTTTAAAAATTATTACTTTATGTGCCATAGTATTTTATTTATGAACTTTTTTTAAAAAAAGCAGGTTTATTTTCTTATGTGGATTTTATCTGCGTTCCTTTTTTTAAAGTATTGCTTGACAGGTATTCTTAAGAAGATGCAATAAAATAATGGGTATTATGAAATCAGTTTGTGTTTGAGAAGATTCGCTTTTTCTGCTCATTTAAAGAAATTAGACTGGAAGGTATTTATCATTCCTATCTCAGCAATGTCCTACCATGAAAAGACAGGAACACATATGTACCCATACGCTATTGGGATGGTAGGATATAGTCCGAGGTCCATCTTGTTTTGAGTCCTGGTTTTCAACAGTATTAAGATTTGAACAATATGAAGAGAGTGGTACAGCAAGCTTCAATGGCTGTCCTCAGAAAAAGAAGTTGGGTTTGAGCTGTTGATTTCAAATTAAACAAAAAGGGGTCAAAACCCATACGTCATTTCTGCAGCAGCAGCAGAATTGTCTGCATAAAAATATGTAGGAACAGTGACGGCTTCAGATACTGTGAATAACGCTTCCTTATAAACCAAACAATCCAAACTGCAAGCAAACTCTTGTAGTCTTCATAGATACTAAAATTACTTCTACCAAATTAAAGAACGTTAACTATATATGTATTTTCCTAAAAAACTGCAGTTAAAAATACCAATTAGAAAATTATAATAGAAACAAGACCTTATAACGCACTTCTCTGTAAGAAATTATCCATTATGTGTTCTAATATTTCAATAGTCTCAACAGTACATTGCTGGAATTTGTAGAATAAAAATAAGCAAAAAGACAGGTGTATGAAGTACTTGGAAACAGAACTTCTGCAGAACTTGCTCATTAGGCATTAATATCTGAACCTTTTTAAGAGTTGAAAACAAAGAAATGTTATACATACCACTTTCTCAGTTCTTACTATTCTGCATATTCAATAAAAACGCAGCTAACTGTTTTATAATTTTATTTACTGCTTTTTAGATTTAGAACATTTCAAGGTTTTGAAACCTCTTGGTTATGTATTGAGCTTCTTTCCAAACCCTCCACTGCTTCCATCCTCTCCTAGCGTAAAACTTGGTAGCTCTCGCAGAAGAAATCTGCAAGATTCCTTTCAAAAAGAGAGAGTAAAGTTCCACTGCATGCTTTAGTCTGAGATTACGAAGGTGTGAAAGTACAAAAGATCACTTAGGCACTGTAATTACTACTGTATCTCAAACGGTTTGTGCAACTTGTGCCGCACAGGCTCACCAAGCCATGCTCGAGGCCTCCAGAAGCTACTGCAATACTAACGTGAAGTAAGACTGAAGAGCGACTTAGAGATACGAACACATAGTTTGCATCAGTGGCAGTGTTTTTAAATTAGCCATTTTAAGAGGGTTAACTTTCACAGAAGTATAATCGCTGATGGAAGTGATATGACCTCATATTCCTTGAATATCTGAGACAACATGTTTCTGCTTTAACTACGTATTCCATCACTTACCTATAAACTTAGAACCGAGAGCTATACATTTTTATAATTATATTCTGTTCTCTTTTTGGAATGGAAAACATTTAAGATACTTATCTGGTATCACATTTATTACAGTGCTTTCAATTCCAAAGAAACCATAATTCAGCTGTTAACCGCAAACTCCTGTCAGTTGTTTTCCTTATCGAGATCGTGCGCTCCCTTGAGACAACAGAGACATCACGGACAACGGACAGATAAATAAAATATCATTCTCAGCCCAGCAGAACCAGTTAAAACCGTGAACTCCCCTCATATACAATACTCCATCCGCACAGAATGTGTTCTTCTGCAAAACAGACTGAACTGCCTATCCATAACATCACGCTTATCACTGTAGCAGCTGAGCGTATTACTATGACTACCAATGGCATAACGCTGCGTGATCGTATTTTTTTTTCTTTTTTAAACTTACAACAAAACAGCTGTAACGCCAGCCCTCTTCTTACTCGTGTTTGTCAAACTCCTGCTCTAACACATTATTTTAAGGATGAAAATCGCTGAGGGCTACAGCATGCAGCCTGTGTGTCTTCTGACTTAGCCAAAAATGAGTCTGTCAAAATTTTGAGGGAAAGGCAAAAAGCCCAAAGTACTTTCTAGGACAACAGAAATCCTTAAAATTAGGTTTTTTTTTTTTTTAATACCTGACTAAACTTCAGTCTTGGCTCTTCTCCTTGCCCGTCTCTTCCGACTTCCACATTTTACCATTATTGCTGTTTTTAAGATTACTTTGGGAAAACTATTCTTATGTGCTTAGCTGTTACCAGAGAGCAGAAGCAGTGTTCTAGTAAGGAATTGCCAAGACAACAGCATACAGATGAAGGAACAGTCTTTCAGTATTTACTTAGTGTTGGCACTTAGTCTGATCTCGTCCTGTATCATTCCCCCGTTCACAGCTGTGGGAGATGCATTGCAGGTGAGGTAAAACATTTTATTGCTAATTTGGGAAATTAAAAATTCAATAAAAAGCACTATCTCTTTCCACAGTCCCAACTCCATGCCCTAGAAAGTTTTGGAGTTGCCCACTGGTTCTGCTTAAGAATATTTTCAGAAGATGTGGAGAGCTAAATATGTATGGGAAATGTAATATAATTAATTCAGTTTTTCTTCACAGTCATACCTTTAATAAAATAAAGACTAATCTTTCTGCATTATTTTATTATTATTTTTTACAAATCCTCTAACTTTTATTACTATAAATTCCTCAAAAAATGTACGGCAGTTAAAACACTAACCAGATAAGAGTCTGGTTAACTAAAAGACTGAGTTACCGGCAAATTCAAATTATAAGAAGCAAAACACCACAAGAAAAACCCAAGCTGTGCGTCTAAGCAAGCGCTGTGCTCGGTAAGCGGAGCTCAGCAGAGCTGAACTTTTAATCTTGGTATTTATCTCCGAGGTAACGCCACTGCGATTCACAAACTGGGTACGGTGGTGCCCGAACGGCCCCAAACAGCAGGTGAGGTCAGAGTAGAGCTGATATACATTGACGGTATCAAGTTCAAAGACAAGGAGGAAGGACGTAGTGGCAACGCTGAGGTCTGCATAGCTGCACACCTTTCATGGAAGAGCCTCGTGCCCCAGGATGCAGGGGAAGCCATACGGGATCCCATCATAACCCTCGGCAGCCCAGCACTCAGTTAATAGTACCCATTCTGTCCACTCACCAACACTCAACCAGCATCACACGTCTCATATAGCTATAAATAAACAAACTATTCCTACATTTCCTTTTTCTAAATTCTTCTACTAAAATTAGAGGCTTACTCATTTCCGCTCCCTCTACTAAACAACCAAGTTAATTAAGTAGAGATTGAGCCGATTCCCAAGCTTTTCCAATTTGCTAGCACTTGATAACAATAAACATTCATAAATAGAGGTAATTTGAAAAGAAAACTCTATTCCACTTCCAAATTTTTCCTCTATTGTAAACCTCATGTTTGTAAGTATGTTTACACCCACTGTATAAAAGTCTATCATGTTAACAATTAAGTTTTACCTAATACGATTGCTGATGCCTACTAAGTCAGTGATTCCTTTATCTTCAGAGAATGAGACTGGGTTTGTGCATAAATCTTCTACCAAGAGTTAAAACAAGCAAATAAATGAGAATATTCATTTCAGTGGCAGGGTAGAGAGCAGACTTGACCTACCACACACATCTCATACTTGGAAATCTTACTCTTCATGTAGAACATCTTCCCCGTTCTTTAGTTCTCATTTGAACAGGAAAATAATCACTTTTGTCTCCCCAAAATAATAACACAGGAAAATAGGGTAGAATGTTGAAAATCAGTACGAGATGTTAAATAACAGTGATTCCTTAAAATCACTTCCCCCCCGCCCTGGGAAAAATTTCCTCTGTACATTTATATAAACACTGAAACCCAAAATCAATAGAACATTTCAATTAGCTTTATAATTAGAAGAGTAGCTGGTTGGCATCCTGTCTAGGGGTTATTTCAGTTTAGTAAGAAGCTCGTGTCAGACATAACAAGCCCCGTAAAGGATGCCAGCCAGACACTCTTCGGAATTTAAAGTCAAAAAGTTCCACTGATTCCGTAATTCCATGATATATAAAAGCAATTTTGGGCAGCAAATCCAGAGGCTCACATACTAGAATATGCCACTTTGTAGACGTTTAATGTGCTATATTCTAAAATACCCCATCTTCTTTGATGCACAGGAAAGACCATTTCCAGAGAAGCAAGGGCCGACATTAGAGCAGCTTTCCAGTATCTGAAGGGGGCCTACAGGAAAGCTGGGGAGGGACTCTGGATCAGGGAGTGGAGCCATAGGACGAGGGGGAGCGGTTTTAAACCGAAAGAGGGGAGATTTCGATGAGATATTAGGAAGAAATTGTTGACTGTGAGGGTGGTGAGACCCTGGCTGGGGTTGCCCAGGGAAGCTGTGGCTGCCCCATCCCTGGAGGTGTTCAAGGCCAGGTTGGACGGGGCTTTGAGCAACCTGGTCTAGCAGGAGGTGTCCCTGCCCATGGCAGGGGGGTTGGAACGAGATGAGCTTTAACGTCCTTTCCAACCCAAACCATTCTATGATTCTATATTGATGACTACCACTACATCAAATAGTACATTTAACCTTTTATTCATGCAACACTTTACGCTTTAGGTTCTTCACATTATCAAAAGACAGATGTGACTGCAGCATCATTCCTCTCCATCTAAAGCATTTACATTCACAGGTCTCCCAGAAGGTAAGGGAGAATACTTACCCCAAACTACAAAGAAAACAGGTTCACAAATGAAAATCTGAAGCAACACTTCTCATTAGTATTTTTCATCTACATTAAGGACAAATCCTTTAGTTAGACTAAAGGAATTCACTCCTCGGGAGACATGGCTTTGTGCTACAGGCAAAAAGCAAGAGGAAACAAAACAATACAAGCGGCAAAGAACTGGGATCTGTTCCCCCCCCACGCTGCTGAGGAAGAAAAAAACCCAAAGGCCAGTCTGATTTGAAAATCATTTTTCTCTGAGCTGCAATCTGATTACCGACAAGAGTTTCTGATTCTGCAAGAAGACAATCCCTCATCACTCCACTTTGACTAGCTCTTGCCAACTGTCAGTTTGGTAGAAAAAAAACCCCTTTCACGAGTCCTTTAGGTTCTATTGGGATGAAATGTTGATCATGAGGTTACATTATGATGGTTAACACAGATGTGTAAGTATTCTGAGCGGTCCGTGTGAAAGCAGCGCAGTTCTTCCTGCCACCCACCGGTCAGCACGGGAGGGCAGCTCGAGGGGAACGGAGCTGAGCCGATGCTGAGGTCAGAAGCGACCACCATCATCACACAGGAGGATCCTATGCACACTCGGGTTGTGAAATGTCTTTAAGACTCTCTGTTCATATACTCAACAACGTCCTCTGCTAGAGTACTTCAGTGTTTAGTATTCGCACAAAAAGGAAACCCCTCGTTTCTTTGATGCTGAATTTACCAACTTTCAGCCACCGGAAGCTGGCATCGAATGTCTGCCAACAAGGTAAAAATCATTCACCCCTCCACCTTTTCAGATACTGCCCATGTATAAATACTCCTAGGAAGTGATGCTATTTCTTGGCTACTTCTTTGAAAGAGCAGATTCCAGGGCATTCCCAAGTGCCCGATACCTCATCCAATACCTCGGATCCAGCTTGACTCCCTGGCACCTGCTCTGCTGACAAGCTCACAGTGAGGGGGGTGAGCCTGAGTTCAGGATCTTCTGGAAGACAAGAGTACAGACACTGCCTCCAGGGCTTACATCCTGAGCTCTGATTGACAACTACCCGGACCAACGCTGTGGCCCTCCGTTGAAATCTAGTATTTTTGTACCTTTCATGAGAAGTGACCACTAGCCACATCCTGGTTTTCTCATGTACTCACAGAGCCAGGAGCATCTCCAGTTCCACTGCCTATTCCCATTTTTATGTTTCCAAGGATACACCCTGGTGCTCTTTTTGTGGGTTTTTTTTGAGTTTTTTTTGGGGGTCTATTTTTCAGCATCGCTGATCTGACAGTTTGCATTATGTCTATTAAATCAAAACCTCCTAAAACCCTTCTTTGAGCCACTGTTTAACAAGGCAATGTTCCATTCCCAATTCTATTACGCTGTACTTGGTTGTATTAAAATAAATTCTGTTTGAGTGGGATAGAAGCTCCTCACTGATTGGTATTGGTCCTGTGTGCTCCTCTCTATTTAATTATATTTTACTATTTTCTGTTCTGTAAATTTTACCAGTAAAAATTACTGTTCTGAGTCTATGGAAGGCGTATAGCCTTTATTTGCCAAATCTGCCCTTTATTTGTCACAACTAAAACTCCTAGACCTAGAGTTTCTCATATTTCTGATGTTCTGATATTTGAGACAACTTATCTTTATTTCTCTTTGCTATGGTTATTATATTCATTCCCTTGATATTTCCCTTATCAGCTGTATATAGGTTTTACTCCCAAATATTTTTCACTTGTTTTCATCTATCCCATCATTTATGCATGTTGCATTCGTAGCAGGATTTGCATGTTGAATGCTCAACACTCACACACAAGATTTCCTACACTGTGACCTTCTGGACTGATGGCACATTCTAAGAGCAAGAAAAAAATAAATGAACCAGACTCTACAATAAAATATATTATACAGTGACGCAGTCCCATTTTACAAAAAGAACAGAGAAACCCAAAGAGAGGCCAAGTGGCTTAATGAATAAATCTTAAAGCTGCCGAACTGGCAACCTGGATTCTACCTTCAGTTTGTATGAGGAGTCTGAGGGCTCGCTTCGTGAGGAATACAGCTTCAAAGGTTAGGAAAAATGAGTCTAGAAGCCAGTCTCCTGGCAGAAAATGGACTCTTTCCAAAGGATTAGCCCTAAATAATCTATACAGACCCGCTGCTAGCGCCTCCTGTAAGACAGCTGTTATTAAACAATGTTTGCAACCCAAACACGATAGAACTCAGAGACTGAAATTGTTAATAAAAACTAATTGAGTATAACTGGTTTTCAAGGGCTCAAACTTGGAAAACTACAAAAGCTTTCTACTACATACATAGAAATTTTTATTTTTGCGTTTATTAATTTTTAATTCTATTGCACTCATCACCTGGAAGCTAAAGATGCTATCTGCGGAAGAAGAAAACAAAAGCTAGAATAATAAAACTTGGTCCACGTGGTTGAAATATAATTAAAAGCTTAGGCAATAACCAGCTATCTAACTGTGGTGATTCTCAGTATTTTTTCTCTCAGGAACTATTTTCTGATTAGTAGCTATTCTGACTGCTGGCACAGAAACAGAAAACAGATTTAGCAATTAAAATACTTAAAAACAAAGCAAAAAAAAAAAAAAGCAGCCACAAACTCAAATATAAACACAAGAGTTTCCCGAAGACGTCTTACTCGGCTAAACCGCTCACGCAGCACGTGTGACACTGCTCAGCCCCATCCACCAGAACTACCATCCCGCTATGCCTCTGTACGGAATAATTCACAGTATGAATAATTCACAATATACCTCTGATCTACTTTGTCTACGTAACTGAATGCAGACCAGTAACTAACTTTTATTGTTAAAGGTTATTATTAATGCAAAACACTGAACGTTTCACACTTGTCTCACAGAAAGAACGCTTCCGTTCTCCTGCAAATACAACCAAACGTCCCTATTTGGATTTTCCCAGCTAGGGATTAGATTTAAATCTTAGGCCTGAGCCCCGTGCTGCTGTGATGACTCGGGCAGGAGGCTGGACGAAGGTTTATGCCCTGGTTTAGGGCCTTGCCCCTGGGAATAGCATAAAGATAACAGAATCTGAAATTTCATCTTGAAGAAGAAAACAAGTCTCCAGGCCTGTTCAGAACATTTAATTATTTAATAAAATAATTAAATGCAGGCTGTGTGTATTTTGCAGGCATCAAAACTAAAGAAACAAACCCCTTCAGTAGTGAGGAACAGAACATACTCAAATCTTTCTAGTCTTTGCCTACAGAGAACTACCAATTATCATTTAGGTAAGAAAAAAAGTGTCAGTTTAAGGCCCTATAATTATATTGCTATCATTCTATCCATTATCTCCAGGGTATCAGAAATACCATTCTGTAGAAACACCACAGCAGAACAGAAGTTCCCAGCTGGGGTTATATACGTATTTCTGTTCCTGCATTGACGAGAACTGAATTGGCTGTTTCTGTTGAAACCTTTCTTCATGGGGCTTTGACACATGCACAGATCTGCTCTGTCGCATTTGTCTTCTCGGGAAGAAATTCAGCTTGCCTGAAGACAAGGACCGGCGATGCAAGGAAAGGCTCTGATTAACTAACATAGGAATGAGGACAAGCCGTGCCATCCACCCAAAGGCCGCCTTCCCGAGCGGTCCCAGGTCCCACCATACTAAAGCAGGGCACGGCTACAGCGCAGGACTGGGTCAAAGCGATGGAGCAGGAACAAGAAGATCCCGCACGGGGACGAACTTGGATTCTCGTTCTTAGAAGCCCACTTTAATGGTCTCTAAGCAACATTTTATTGATAACTTTATGCCGATTAACTTCTGTTAATGGGTTCCAGTCTGAATTTTGTGCAGGAATCTTGAACCTTTTCAACCCTTACCCCATACGGGGTGAATTACTACTGCTGAGCTTCTTGGCGGTAACCGCTGGTGCACAGGCTCTTATCTCAGATAACATCGTCTTTTCTGCTCTCTGGAGGGCAAGTTAACGTAGTCCAATGCTGCAGTAACTTCACAGCTTTCTTCAGCTATGTGGACAGTGACAATTCAGAAGAACCCATACATACCACTGGTCCCCACTGAACTCAACAGAGGTGGAAACCCAAAGGGTGTCCTGCAAAAGGGATTTTGTAGTATGCTTAGTGGGAGAGGGAAGCGAGCTCCTAAGGCAAAACCAGACCTTCGTTCCTTTCAGAAGAAAGTACAAAGTCTCGGAAGAGATGGACTACATCAGGAAATACTCCTCTTTGTCAGCATGACAAGGCAAAAGAGCCATGCAAGGATTAATAGCTGCTTGCTTGCGGCACAAACCACCACTATAGCTACAGAAAAAAAAATACCTTTTTTTCCCAGGAGTGGAAAGAAACCCTTAAAAGTCATCAGAAACTGTGACCAGCATAATATTAGAAAATTATTTTTACATAATTCAGTTTTTACAGAATTCCATTCTGTATTTTAAAGGAGAAACAGTTCTCTTGGAGGGAGCTCAGGAATACAGATCAGGTTCTTTCTCAGGTTAATGAGAGAGACCGCTTGCACGCTTACAGTCACTTTCGTTTGACCCGATGTAGTTTAGCTGTGATTGTATGAAACATGCGCTTTGAAAGTTAACCAAGCTGAAAGACTGAAATACCAAATAGAAGGTTTTCTTTCCGCTTAAGAAATTAATATAGTACCATCTTTCAAAACTGCATACTTTGTTCAACCAGTAGAAGTTCAATGAAATATACATTTTTGAGCTGTCTCCTTTTTATCTTTAAACAGCATGGAGATAGTAACTGCAACATACCTGTTTCCTCTCCAAGTCTTCACTGATGAATAAACCAGGAAATCTCTCTCTACACTCTTCCAACTGAACATAAAGTTTATTCAACCGTTTAATTACCGGCTTAGTAAAATTATCATGATAAAGGCAAACACAGACTTGGCACTCCCCTGTGCTGTCCCTGGAAAGGGTTATTCTGTAAACTTTTGCACTCCTAGTATCTGCGCCAATCTCTGATAACACCAACTCTTTACTGCAAGCAGTCAAGAACACATGTATTGCCTGGACACGCACTGCCAGGGTAGCCATTGCGTTCTAGGGTTGAAGTAGCAGGGCATGCTGCAAAAAAAAAAACCCCAAACAAAATCCACCCGGATTTATTTGGGCAAGTGAGAAAAGCTGAGGTCTGGGTATGTGCAAAAGTGCATGGATTTTATTTATGCAGAGTGTGTGGAAGTTAATAAAAGCAAGAACTGTCACAGGAAGAAGGCCAAGATGACTTTGTTCAGGAAAAGGGAGATATATTTTAGTTTACCACTGTTTTTTTCCCTTATTTGTTTTATTTTTGAATTTCTGGGTATCAGCATGAAATAGGCAGACTTGTCATATTGGTATACTGGTAAACTCAAATTTAAAAAGTAGATATGTAGAAGGAACCCATTTAAAAATAGTCATCATATACTTCCAAGCAGTCAAACATAGGGGTACCCTTTTAGAAGGAAACGTACCTGCTTCAGGACTTGTTTGATTACAGCTGCTAACAATGCTGTTTGGTACCACTGGAGTGGAGGATGCCTGGATTCTCGACTGAGGTGGGTTCGGATGTAATGAATTTCCTAAAGCCATTCCTGTCTGACTGAGCATCCCACAGTTCCCGCTAGCCTGCATCTGATTTATTAAACCTGCAAGATGGTTGGTTGTGCCCGGGCTAGTACCGTGGACAAAGTTAGTGTTTGTGTTCTGGCAGTGCACACTTTCCCCTCGCAAGGGTAAACTCTGTGCCAGCGAGTTCTGGAGACTGCCAGAGTTCATACTGGTGTCTGCAAAATGCATCTGGTTACCAGAGCAAGGTAAAGCAGTATTTGAGCTCCCACAACTGGTGGTACTATTGCTGCTCATGTGAGAGCTTTGACAACTCATGGACTGAAGTAGTTGGGACATAGAACTGATGGGAAAGGAGCTTTGACTTTGCTTTCTTATCAAATCAGATCCAGCTTTGGAAACTCCAGAACTGTCCAGCTGAGACTGTCTCAGCAAACTCAACACCGTGGTGGTCGGCTGCTTTCTTTTTCTCAGAGGATCTTTTTGCTGAGACATCAATTTATCTCTCAGCGCTGCTCGGCCACTTTGCCCTTCAGTCGTTGGTAGGAGCACATTGGCAGCAGGAGGGAACATGGTGTTTAAAGTGCTGTGTCCTTCGTTGTTGCCACCGCTGGCAACAGGTCCAGAATTGCTACTGCTGTTATTGTTGTTACCAGCAAGTTTATTTTGATTTGCTAGCTGTGCTTTGGCTGCTGCTGAGAGTAAACTACTTGCTGGAAAAGAGGCAGCATTGTGCTGGTTCAAGATCTGATTTAAAGGCATTCCCAGCAAACCAGGCTGACTCTTCAAGGAACCACTTCCAGCCGATGCAGTAGAAAAAACTGCATTGTTTGGAGGATTTAATACATTACTCATTCCAGCAATTAATGGGTTAGGGATGTCCTTGTATTGATTAAGTCCATCATGCTTGGTGGAAGGGCTAGATGGCATAGATGGTCTCGGTGACCCTATTGTTGACCTTGGGGACCTGGGAGGAACTTTAATACCACTACAGGATGACTGTGGTCCTACTGGAGGCAGCAGGAAATTTCCATGATCTGATGACGTGGAAGAAGAACGCGATCTTTGGGGAGAAGCTTCGATCCTTCCAATCCCGGATCCCATCATATGAACTGGGGACGTCACCGGTGAAGGAGAGAGGGAAGTTGAAGCAGAATGCTGAATTCTTTGAACATGACTTCCATGATTCATGTGACCAGGTTTTACAGTTGGCAAAGGAAGGTTACTTGGCAAAGGGACGACAGCAGGAGGCATGCTTACATTCATCACGGGTACCTGAGAGTGGACATTTGAATGGAAAGTAGTTGGGTTAATGATAACAGGATTCTGATTCACTGGTTTGCTAGGAATAGGGTCAAGTATGCCAAGTGGATCCTTTTCTGATGTTAATGGCTTTTTCTGAAGAGCACAAGAAGGCGGTGGAGGAGGTGGGGGTGGACCTTGGGGTGCTTTATGGTGAAACATTGCTCGTGGTATTTCCATACCAGTTGAAAAATTACACATGGGTTTTTTCATTACTGGGCTTTTTGTGGTCAAGGTTGGGGAAAGAGGTATATTAGTCCTTCCAGCCATTGCACAGGATGACTGTATGGGAGAACCATGTAGCATTACTGATGGTGGAGACAGAGGTGTCCTGTTCATGTGAATAGGACTAGAGTTGGGTGCTCCATGAAAATTGGGATTGTTCCTTGTGAAAACATCAGGGCTTCCAAGTGGGTCAGTCCTAGGAGAGATTGAGCCATCTCCATATATCTGTGATCCCGATGAAGCTGGACTGGGCATCCCACCATGACTGCCACGATACGGAGACTTCTGTCCAAGTTCATTACTACCCAATCTCTGCCTAGGATAGACAGAATGAAGTTCTTGTTGCTGGCTTCCAGCCATTTCTTGCACATAAAGCCTACCCATGGCATTAGATGCCCCTATCATCAACTTGAAAGGAGTCTTACATTCTGGCATCACAGAATTTGTAATTCCTTCATGTGATTTATTCCTCACTGATCTTGGAGTTGCTGCTCGAGTAGGAACTACTGGAGTTGCACCTGATATTAAAAACACAACAGTTACTGTTTTGAAATCCAATATCACACATTTTACTGCAAAACTACTGTGTGTGAAAATATTCATAAAAGCTAGAAAGCCTTGTGGCTAAACTTTTGTCTAAACAGAAATAACAGCTAAACCAAGTAGTTGTTGGAATGGTGCATACTACCTTACTACATAGCGCAGTTGTATAGACCTTAACTCCATACCCCGTATAAAAACTGCATAAATATGGACAACATTAAATCTTGTGCTTCTCAAGTTTCAACCACACTTGCTACCTACGTAAATTTATTTTAGCATGGTCCTTCTGAAACAGCAATTCCTGAGAGTTTTTTTTTCTTTCCCCTTTTGTCTTTTCCCTCTAACCATCACCTCCAGTATCCCACTTCAGAATCTCCAGCGTCACCTCTTTGGCTACAGCTAGAAGGGCTGGCAGGAGGAGCAGGCTATCGCAGGGAAAAGGAGCCTCTGGCACCATCTATTGAGTACAGGAGGAACAAAGCCCAGCGAGGGTTTAGACTAATTTCTCCACGCCCTACAGAGAAAAGGGTCCTGCCCCAAATGCTGTCGCTGATGAAGATGAATGGGGAGCCGTGCCATACGAATTTGGCCCAGATTTCTATTCAGCCAAGCACTTAATTGCAGAGACCTAAGAGACCATGGCTGTGCAAGGCAGGATGCAGCCTCTCCAGCTGCTCCGCATCACTCGCTGGCACCATGGGCACTGAGTTCCATTCCTCTGAGTTAATCTGTTCCTAGGAACTGTCCTGTATTAATTTATTGAATTAAGGCTTTACCTGCAGCTTCTGCAACAAGCTTTACTTGGAATGAAGATGCTAAATCTAAGGGGGTCAACCTTATATGCTGGTTTCAGGATAAAGGCCATCGGGATATTGCTGGAACTAGATGATCTTTAAGGTCCCTTCCAACCTAAACCATTCTATATTTGCATATGCGCACATGTGAACCCCAGTTTTGAGACTAGACCTGCCTACAAGCACAAGACCACTTTCCTTTTCTGCCCACTGATGTCAGTTTTATTTAAATGTTTTACTTTAAGAATACCATCATAAGCAACTCCAAGTCTGGTGGACATTCTGCCAGTTTTGCTGCTCTGGGAATTTGTAATTCAACTTGGAGTGCTTGGCATGCAGCCTCTGAATATGCAGACGTAAACTTGAGTAATGAGCTAAAGACTTCATGTTCAAATGAATTCAGAGGTGCCTTTAAATTTCTCTGCTCACAAGAACCCAATTCCCTTCGTTCCTTCAGCCTGGCCATAGGAGACAGATGGCACTGACAATCCTGCCTTCATCCTATTTGCTCAACCAGCTACACATGACAGAAACAAACATATTACCTTTCCCAAAATACAACCAAAGCCTCATTTAGGGGACAAATCTCAAGACTGAACTGCAAAACAAAATATGTAGGAGAGCCCTCATCTTGAATGCTGGACCTAAGCAAACGGTCAAATGTAAGTGTGCATAAATGAAAAGACATTTTGTTTACAAAGGCAATTTATTGGGAAATTTTCTTCTTTGCTTAGTGCACAAAATTCTGATCATCAGAGAAGGTAGGACCACATAAACGTGACTTGTGTCTTTAATATTTAGCTGGTTTTACCTCCTTCATTTTGCTAATTTTTTGAAAACAGAAATGTAATGTCAGTACTACTCATAAAGAATAAAAAAAAACTAATAAGGAAAAAGCATAGTAATTTGGGAAATTGCACTGTTTGTTTAAAAAACAAATTACACTGCAAAAAACAATTCAAACAAAGCTTTAAAATTCTACATAGCAATTCAAAAATGCAAGAGCACGTCAGTCTCTTAGCATTGTCTACCTATCTGAAATTTAGTTTTATATCCTTAAAAATTTCCACTTTGAAGTCAGGCTGCAGAGGGATTAGCAATTAGCCAGCTATTATTACAGCAATATAGGGGTGCAAAAGATCTCTCAGATTATCAAGGGCCACTTCCCAGAAGCTGCATGCATCACGGCGTATAACCATAAATTTACTGAGCTCTGTCTTAAAAGTAACTTCACTCCTTTGTCCTAACTGTTTGGATTTGTAAGACTACTTCAGAACCTTCTCTTGTAATCCTTAGAAAGTATCTAATTTTCAGCTGAAGTTTCTACGCAACTCTGTTTTTGTAGCTGTTTCTTTCAGTGCTAATTTTGTCCTCTAGCCTACGTAGCTTTAGTTTCTGGTGCTGATTCTCCTTTATTTATGCTGTCTTTATTGACAGCAATCGTATCTCGTTCCAGCCACCATTTTGCCAGGTTGAACAAGCTAAACACTTTTAGGTGACTTTCATAAAAGAGGTTTTGCAGTTCACTCAGAGAAAAGCCTCTGCTCTATTTCAGCTCGAGCGCCGCTAGCGAGAACAGGGGCGCAGGGAGGCAGTAAGCCTGCAACGGCATTTGTACTTCTCTCTCAGAGTCACATTGATCTGCACCATGCTGCCATCTGGTACTGCTCACACGCATCTTTGATCAGCTACTATATCTAGGTCTTCTTTCTCAATAATTTACAGCTAATAGCTTTTTTCATTAGTCCCCAGGTGAATCACCTTACAATTAACAGGATTTGTTGCTATACCATTTCCTTCACTGCGGGTCTCAATGATCCCCCAGTTTTTCAATGTTTTGATCTTCTCTTGTTTTGATAGTACCTGCCAACTTCATCCATCAACAAACTACCTCATTTTTTGTTGATATGGATAATTAAAATGCTAATCCAGGTTGGTCCCCAAAAATAATCCTTGAGAAATTACAGCGGAGATCTTCTCTAGCTGTATATTCTGCCTTGCAATACAATTTCCCATTTAGCCAAGTCCTTAGCCACATTCTAATCCCTTTATAATCACTTTATTCTGCTTCTCTAATTTCCCATGTGACAGAATATCAGACATATTACTACAGTTCCAAAAGATGAGAGCTAATGTATTTTCTTTGTCTAGAACAATCTGGTATCTTTTCCAAGAAAATCATGCCCTTAGTCTGGGATGACCTGCTTTTTAGACTCATTTTCTATCTACCTACATCTCTCTAATTATTACCTCTATTTTTTTCCTTTAATCTGTTTACTGTTGCACTCATAGATATATAAGGCTTTTGGGGGTGTTTCTGTAGAGTAATTGTATCTATTTAAAACTAAGTAATGAAATGATTCTGCATGATTTTACTCACTTGTTCCACCACCAGGACTAGTTAGAACTAGTGAAGGATGTGGTGCTTCCATGCTTTTATGAAGTGTAGCCACAGCAATAATTTTCCTTTTATGTATGCATAGTTTGGTGACATCTTCGTCCGCTTTAACATCTTCAGCAGTTCTCTGCTTCACAGCAGCTCCAGGATCAAAATTAAAGACCTGAGAGTAAAAATTCCAATGTTCAAAATAATGATTATAGGCAGCAAACTCACCAAATACAACTAAACCAGAAATTTTACATAAAAATAAATTTACTTCTGTTTCTTAGAGCTACCTGACTGCTCCTACATTGCTCAAGAGACGAAACAGAAGTTAGTATCCCATTCTGATTCTCACATGTTAGCACGATGCTGTTGATGGTAGGCTTCCAATTTAACAGGAAAATGTTAAAACACCCTAAAAACCAAGGCAGATCTTTTCCATGAGGGGAGAAGGCAGAGGGAAGATTCGTTTTGTATTTTATGGTAGATCTTTGGATGTACACCACTTGTTTTATATATGTATATGATCTGAACAGAGATTAAGTCATGGCATAGCACGTCAGCTGATAAAATTGATAGGGATCACAGCACAGAGATCCAAAATGATGCATTTCTTTACCTTGGGAAGAACAAGAGGACATTCTAGGCCACACTTGCATGTTCCATCAGTCAGCAAGTAAGTCTTCACCTGCTCCAAGCAGGATAATAAAGACCCACTGGGACTGTAAAGGAACAAAAATGATGAATACAAGCTATTTGATAGGTCATGACTTCTATCTACCATTCTAGAAGCTCACATAGAGGGTGTTTAAAATAACACAGCTAAGATTTCATATTTTGTTTCATAGTACTTCTTGCTTTTAGTCAAGAACTGAATGATACTTATCAAAAACAGCCCAAAAAACATTTTAAAGGAAGATTTTACTATAGAAAAACAAACACAGCAAGAGCAGAGCAAAGAAACTAACTGAGATTACTGATATTTACTATTCGTATTACAATCCTGCTTGAAAGCCTTAACAACACTAAGATTATTTTTCTCCCTCCTCTCTCCTATGAAGTGTAACACACAGGCAGAGTGCAGATCCCATGGACCTCTCCCCTCTCCATCACATCACTCAGTTCCATGCAGGCATGACAGTCATCTATACTTTTTAGGACTGGGACCTAATTTGAGACGACAAAACACACACCAAAGTGTGCTTCCAGAAGAAGGAGGAAAGGAGGCACAGTAACAAAACCGTTGCGGCTGGGTCTCTTAGTTGCATAAACCGTTTGGTTTCATTCAGCTAAAATTTCAACCCTCTCACTGAAAGTGAGAAATATTACACCAAAAAGCCAGTCCAGTGAGTTTCTAATAAACTGCACTCGCATTTCTCTAACTCCCACCAGAAAATCATTATCTCCATATCCAAAAATAGGACATCGGAAATTCTGTTACGGCAAAGTCACTAATTCATAAGATGAAAAAAGTTCTCATGTCACAAGCCTCTACGTTCCAGATTGCTCTTTATTACCTAGCCATCTAAACTGTTTATCAGGGAAAGAATACTATAATTTATGAGGACTGGCTAAAAAATTGGTTCTTAATGGCAGCTGCACATAGCCCTTATTTTAACAAAAACAACTTAAGTGGAATATTTAACAAAAACAACTTAAGCGGCATAGTTTGGATCATGAAAACAGCCAAGAGTCAAAATTTCAAACTATGACGAACTTTTGTAGTTAAAACCCAATGTATAAACACCTAATTCCGCACAAGAACTAAGTCACGTATAAAGTAACACCTTCAAGTGACACTTAGTTATGCTGACAGTTTCAGTAAGTAATTTATTTGCCAGACTTGCCCTGAAATAGTTATTTTAGAGAGAACTGCCCAGGTCAAATATGTGTAACAGTGACAGTTCTGAGGTTAAAACAAGATAAAAGAGCAATCTAAAAATAATGGTACAGCGTGCGGTGATAGGTCAGAAGGTCAAACTTTCCCTGTCTTAAATTGAAATACTTGGGGAGCAGGGGGAAATGACTCTTTATTTTTATTTACTTTAATTTCAGCTATAGACTGGTTAAGCCACGATGCTACCATTACTGCATTTTAACTCAGTGAGCATCACTTGTTCTCTACTTTGGCTCCGCATCTCCAGGGCTGGCCGATCGCTTTGGACTTTCCCAACCTGTCCTGACTATGCACACCGGAGCGAGTGCCTACCCCAGGCAAGGTCCACACTTGAAGATGTAACAGCTTCCCACAGCAGAAACTCAGACTGGCTTTTGCCCTACGCTATCCCATCTACGCTTTCTGCGACGCTTAAAAACTCACGTTAAAAGGCATCCCTGGGAATACGCTCCAGAGTCAAGATGCCTTTTTATTTGCATCGGTGAAAAAGGCCTATCGAGCAGCGAGAGTAAAGCTATACCATCACAGTTTGTTGTTTTTTTTTTTGTTTTTTTTTTTTTTTTTTTTTTTTTTTTTTTTACAGCATTTATTGATTATGAATGTATAGGGCTAACATATGGAATAGTTTAAGTCAGCAGTGCATTGAAAACACCAGCTCAGCAGCAGAGAAGCAAGCCCATAGGCCATACGTGCTATAATCTAGCCTCATGATAAATTGTGTTGCAATGCTTATGTCCCACTTACATCCGAAGATAACTTATAAAGGGTACAGTTATATCTTTTTAGAACCAATTTAATAGCAGCTAGATTTTACTGGATATTTGGAGAAAATTGGAGGTATTGAAAAATTTCAGGGAAGCAAAACTTGCGTGGGAATTTTGTGAAAACTGACAAAGGGTACAGATACTTGAAGCGTGGGAGAAAGGAGACTGAGAAGTAGATGAAGAAAAGAACCTGGGAAGGAATAAGCACAGGAAAGAGGCCTTGCAAAATAAAGCAAGCATATAAAATTGAGGCCAGTAAAAATCTTAGGTTCACCTGTGGGTTGCAAAAATCAGGGCTCAAAAGTTCATTTGGCTGTAAATAAGCATGCAATAGTACGTTTGTTGCCAAAAGAAGGTAACAACCCCCCCAACCCACAATCCCCTCAGATCACTATGCACATTAAATGAAAAACTGTCAGAGAGCTTGTTTTGCTCCCACTAGAATGCTCTTCAGCTTGTGAATTAAGTATATATGTAAAGCAGTTCTTTAAATACAGCCAGGAATATTATACTGAGTGTTTCTCTGTATCACCATATTTATGATTGTGTACCATTTCCCATTTTTAATGCTAATTTAATTGGTCTCTCTCCATGGGAAGGAAGTAGTAAAGGTATCTTTCTACACAGGTGGAAAGATGTACAAGTGTTAAGTTCCATAAACCCTCTCTGCAGCTGTCTGGGATTAGCTGCAAGGAATTCAGGAAAAAGCTAATGACTATAATGAGCACTGATTAAAATAAATTCCAGCTGTAAGCCAGTAGTCCTGTTTCAGGGAGCAGAAGAGATTGGTTCCCCTATGCATACTCCTTTGTACTGCCACATACAAAAACCCCATGCTGCATTTCTGGACATCGATTTCATTTTCTTTCTCAACATTGAGCTGGGGCAGGGAAACTTAAGGAAAATAAAGCAAAACTTACTGAAAGCAAAACATTTTTATTCAGAACCCTATGTAATTTGGCCTCTTAATCACTGATCTTGACAACACTTGATGGAGCTTTAGTGGTACACTGTACAACACAAATCAGCATTTGCTTGTCTCAGTAAGATAAAACTATTGAATCCTGAGGAGAGTAAAGAAGGATGTGGCACTGACCCCCCCATGTTCTCAAGAACACTTCTCTTCCCCCAGTCAGAAGTTGAAAAATGAGTGATACAGAAGTTTGACCCTAAGTCTCCGCTATCAAGGAGGAAGCCAAGATACCAGAAGTAGGAGAGCGTCTTACACAAAGCAGAGGAAATAACCTGTTGACTCAATTGAAGCCTTTATTCATGAAGTGCCTCTGGATCCAGCAAATCATTACTCCTGGCTTCACTTCAGAGGACATTGGAGTAGTGTTAGATAGAAAGCCAGTATTTTCTCCAATTTCAAGAGCATTCTTAGTAACTGGTATGTGAATATTAGCTATGTAACCTTCTAACGCCATAGATTTCTTGAGGAAATTAGGAAAAGTATTAATCCCTGCAGCAGGTGACTCAGAAGGCTTCTGCACAGTAGACTGAATAGCAGAACACATTGCAAAAATCTGGCATCTATTGAGTTTTTTTAAAAAAAATAATATCCAAGTTCTGGTTTTGTTCTTCTAAATGGGTTCAGTTAATTGTCATCCACATAGATAAGCTAACATCTCTGCAGGTGAGAAGATGGAAGAGTTTGGACCTGTGGCCATCAGGAACTAGCACCTTGCTGTGTGTGACATGAAACAACTTAGGAAAAGCCTAGAACTATTTTAGGTTTTAAAAGATTCAGGTTATGCAAAACCTAATGTAAGACTAAGCATTTTTCTAGGAAACCTGAGAGATATTCTAAAACAGTGGAAGAAAACTAGGCTACCTTGGCTGTTCTAATATTTGAGTTAAAATACAGCTACATGTTTCCTTGATGGAAATGTATGTGCAGCTCCATAAAGAGCAAGTCTCAGACTTGGGTTTGAAAACTGTTTAGTAATTCAGATGTGTTGGTACAGTTGTAGAAGTTACATTTCAAAGTTGAAGATGGTATAATCAGTGCACATTCAGTCTGCAATTCAAAGGCTGAGAATAATAAATTATGCCTTTTTATTTTAATGTGATCAGTACTTGGTTTCCTAAGAAGTAGTGCCTGACTAAGACGATGGCAAAGGTAAGGAGGCCAACTAGAATTGTAATTGTTGCGCAGAGATTGCTTTGCAACTTCAGTTTCCATAGCATTAAGAGCAGCCTTGCCTCTTATTGAAAAATCACACTTATTTTACCTCCATTGGGAGCATGTGCCTCAATTTCAGCATACAGCGGTAAAGCACTGTCTTCAGTCATGGCCTCAAACTGAATCAACTGACACCCAGTTTCCTATGTCCTTCTAGTATGTCAGTGCTAGACATGCTTGAGAGGAATTCCTTTCTCTATTTCTTATCACCTATGCTCTAAAAAGTTTCCCGTCTGCCACTATTATTTGAAGTTCTCCCTTCACACTCCCTCCCATAGTGCATATGCTGCCCTTTCACATGCTGCTGTTGGGGGAGAACTACAGCTGCTGTCAGGAATGCTGCACAGCTGGTAACCATTTTCTTAGCAAGCCCTCAGAGCCCCCAACCTGGCCATTTCCCCACAGCTGTTGTAGGTGCCATGCATCAGCCACCACTCCCTTTCTAGGCTCATGCCCTGCCTAGCCACTGGCTTTTGGCTCTCAGAGCCCAAACGAGTGGCTTCCTGTGACATGCACTGTTGCACAGTATCTAGTGTGCAACTGATTTCCTTGCAGGTAAGTAACATCTATGAACATTCAACTACTGGAATTTATAAAAGACTATCACTGCAGTGATACCACTTAAGGCAGTTTCAGGGCCTGGATACTAAATGACGATTCTTAGATGTGGGTGGAAAAACTCCATTACACTGGCTAAAAAAGGTTCTCATCTCCATATGCTTTAGGAAAATCTGAGTCATGAGTTTCAAACTATGCTTGTGTTACATGCTTTGTGCTTCTTTATCTTCAGCTACACTGTAGTGACTTGTGTGCAGGGTCTGCTGCTCTGTAAATCTCTAAGGATTATTTAATACAGAGAACGTTGCCAATGACTAGCAGACTGAGGCCACTGCAGGTGAGAGCAGTTCTTTCCTTAAGAGACAGTAATTTGTTCTGTTCTTGACAAGAAATAACTTTCAGTTAATATAGACAAGGTGTCTGTAGTTCTTTCTTGCATTGCCATTCAAAAATACCTTTTTTGTAGCACTCCGTCTTAACTTGTTTTAGACATGTTTGTATAGTGTGCTCGCCTGCTCCTGATCTGGTGATACAAGCAATTTATCTTGCTTGTGGGCAGTTTTTGCAGCCGTGCACAGCATTGCAGTGTTGTGACTAGATTGCTATTTTAATCCAATGTAAAGTAAGTTTTGTTTATACTGCAATCACAGTATAGGAACATCCTTAGTTTGTATAAGTAGAGCTAACTCAATCAGAGGCCACACTGGTGGACGATGACTTGGTGTTCTGAGTTCCTTATAATTGACTCCAAAGTAAGAATTGATAGCTAGTTTATTAGAGGGATCATAGTGGGCATAGAGATTATATGAGAAAGTCTTGCGAGTCTGCTAATTCTTCTAATAGCGAGAAGCTGCAAGTAATCACTGGCAAAGTTTTGCCTTCTCTGATTTTCTCATTTAAAACTTCATTTCAGATAAACTATTTACTTCAAAGCTTTCTGTCAAGACTAATTCTGCAAGGTATCAATAACTAAAAAGAGCTTCGCATACTGGGTTCCTTTCATGTCCCCTCCTGTGACTAACATGCATCTCTGCTTTGTATCCCAGAATCTAGAATCCCTGTTTCAGGGAGAGCTTAGATTTGCCACGTGGTACCATTGCACTAATCCATAGATGCATCAGATCCCTGGATTTGTCATGAACTAAGGTTTGGGGGTTTCCGTGTGATAGCAGAAATTCTGCAGGGATCTCTATGAGGATTTAGGTTACAGTGACAGGATTTTTTTTTCTAAATTCATATTCCTAGGAAACTCATCTTTGTATAGCTCCCCTAATCCTCTAGCTCCATGCTAGTTTGTGTGCTCTGTGTGTGCACACAAGACTTGGGAAACTGGTGATGTCAAAGTGATCTCGTGGTTGGCTGACATGCCTTCAGAATACATGCATATAGTAAGGCATGCAGTTGTGTGGCGTGGTTCAGAAGCGTATGTCTGAGCTCGATTCACCCCAATGCAGTAACTGCATAGGTCAAGCTTACCACAAGCATACAACAATGAAATACACAGAGAAACATACATATAGAAAAGTACACTGTTACCTCCATCCAGATCACACACTGCAGATGACAATTGTCAAGCCTGTCTAAAATTAGCTGCTTTCTTTATTTTGACTATTTTTGATACAGTTCGTATAATTTCTGCTTATTTATTTAGAATTCAGTATTTAGTCAAAAATATGTAATTTAAAGTAGCACAAGTATTTAGTGGGGAGAATTAATGAGCTTTTATTGTAAATGTGTCTCTTTTCCTGGCATATAGATTAGATTATTTGAAAAACAATCTTGCAGAGGGATCTAAATAGATTGGAGCATTGGGCTGTGATTAATGGGATGAAGTTTAACAAGTTGAAATGACAGATTCTCTACCTGGGATGGAGTAATGCTGGACACAAGTCTAAATATGGAGAGGAGTGGCTGAAGAGCAGCCCTGCAGAAAGGGATCTGGGGGTGCTAGTGAGCAGCAGCTCAATACCAGCCAGCACCGTGCCCTGGCACAAAGAGGGCAACCCACATCCTGGAGGGCACCAAACAGCACCACCAAGAGAGGGGATCATCCCACTGTATTCCTCACCTGGAGCACAGTGTGCGGTACTGGGCCCCACCCTTTAAGAAGGATATGAAGGTCCTTGAATGTGTCCAGAGGAGGACAACCAAGCTGGTGAAAGGGCTGGAGGGAATTTCCTCTGAGGAGCATCTGAGGACTTTGGGCTTGTCTTGTTTGGAGAGAAGGAGGCTGAGGGGCAATCTCATTGCTCTCTGCAGCTTCCTGAGGAGGGAATGTGGGGAGGGAGGTGCTGAGCTCTTTTCCCTGGGATCCAGGGACAGGATGCCTGGGAATGGTTCAAAACTGTGCCAGGGGAGGTTTACACTGGACATGAGGAAGCATTTATTTACCAGGAGGGTGGTCAGACACTGGAACAGGCTTTCTAGAGAGATGGTTGATGCCCCACACCTGTCAGCATTTAAGAGGCATTTGGACAATGCCCTCAATACCATGCTTTAACTTGGTCATCCCTGAATTATCAGGCAGTTAGACTAGATGATCACTGTAGGTCCCTTCCAACAGAAATATTCTATTCTAAAAACAGTATTTGGTTTAACAATGGGAGATACTTAATGGTATCCAGCTAGTAAGAGCTATTAAACCAGTGAGTGATTTTTTTAAATAACTTTAATAGCAGTGCAATATCCTTTAGTGCCTTATGTGACTGCCAAGTTAATAGAATTATTTTCCTTTAGTTTTGGTAACAGCAGGCCAGATTCTAAATGTATACTTTCAATACACATTAAAGAAATGCCTTAGCTGAAAATTGGAAAGCGCTCCTGTTTACTGCATGGCAATCAAAGCATGACCCCTTACTGGCAAGAAAAAGAAATTGAAAACTAATTTCAAGGTTCAGGATTAATTCTCTGTCAAATTGACAGAAGAGATCCTACACTAGAATATGTTTAGCATAAATGTAGAACCTTCTCTTTATCTGTTCCTTTCAATGTGCAAGTTATTACTTTGATTTCATGATTCCATAACACGAGCATTTTAAAAGTTAGCTGTCTGTAAATCTGGTTTAAATATCTACAAATACATCCTTTTTACTAAATAAATCTATCAGTTTGTTTCCTTTTAACATCACTGATACCTACTGTTGACTTTTTCCTGAATGTGTGTTTTTCCATCTTTTTTACAGTAATTGCTTAGAAATGATTGTCATATAAGGAGCTGGCTATGGCAAACAGGAAACGTCAAAGCACTACAGCCAGCATGCTGGATCACAGAGTGAGAGCTTGCCCTACTTCATCTCACAACAGGGAGCCTGAAAATGAAGAAAGTAACCTTCCTATTGAAGATTATGCAGCAAAGGAGGCAGAACTAGCAACTGTCAGACAAGGTAGTCCTACACCTGTGGAACATGAGTGCAATGATCATAGTGGAGATGGTGACTCCAGCTCTGACTATGTGAATAACACCTCTGAGGAGGAGGACTATGATGAAGGCTTACCAGAAGAAGAGGGGATCACATACTACATTAGATACTGTCCAGAGGATGACAGTTACCTGGAAGGAATGGACTGCAATGGGGAGGAATATGCTCCCCACGAGGAACACCATGTTGAAACAGATGAATGTCAGGAAGCTGTAGAAGAATGGGCTGAAGGTAAAATTCAGCACCAAGATGAAAATGAGGTGATGGACAGGCAAGAGTGGCAGGAAGGTCAAGATAATGGCGTTCAGATTTTGGAGGATGAAGTATCATCTTTGGAGATTCAAGACCAAGAAGAAAACATACAGTATTGTCAAAGTGAAGGTGACTATCCGGACTATTACCCAGCAGAGGCTAATGGAAACTCACAGGGAATATCACCATACCATTCTAGAAAAGAGGATGCAGAACTGGAAGAGCAGGAAGAGGACATTGACCAGATTGTAGCAGAAATCAAAATGAGTATGAGCATGAGCAGTATTAATAGTACAACAGAAATGAGTCCAGAGCACACTGGGACTGAAAACATAGCTCACGATTATAAAGAGACTTGCTCAAAAGGAGAAGCTGTTCACAGTGCTAACAGGCATGAGGGGAGGCCAAAATCACTGAATATCCCATCTGCCTCTAAGCACAGTGGAGATGTGCCTAGAGGTTTTAAAGCAAAGTCAAGAACCCCAGAGGACAGACAGAAGTGGCCACAGGAGCAGGTATGATGTTCTCTGTTTAACCAGACTGTCAGAGGCATTATGCAAATGTTATGTTAGTTATTTATTCCAAACAGAATTAAGAGCAATATTTTTACTTTTTTGCTCTGTATTGCATTCACAGCTATATAATCACATTGTATGTTTAGAAAAAGGTGCTGGATGTAGTCAGTTTAGGTAGAGAACTAGGAAAGGGGTTTTGCACAGAGAGCAGACAATTCTAAGTAAAACAAGGTGCTCCAGAGGCATGGGGCAAAACTGGTTTATTTATAGTATTTTTATTCTGCAGTGACACAGTAGATAAAATGGGGGTCAGCACTGAAATAGTTGAAGGGTTTTTTTCCCATTAAGGACTCCTGTTCCATTGCCTTACTAGGTGATTACTTTTAATTTCTTTTGTTTTTAATAGAACGTATGCCAAGGCTGGATACTGCATATGTTAAAATCAACTGCAAGAAGTGCCTTCATATTGCTGTGTTTTTGTACAAGCTGGGCATATCTTGACTTTGACAAGAAGGAAGAAACCAGAGCTTTACTTGTACCAAAAATGCTATTAAGCAGTTTTATCACAAGAATGGTGTAAACATTAATTTAAACCATGCATGATCTTTTCTTGTTCTGATGTTGAGTGCCAGAAAAGAGAATCTGGGAATGAAGCTCAAGCTTTTTTAGAGGAACAGGGGTGTGAGGTTTTCTTCTTTTTTCAAGTTTCAAATTGAATGTGCTTTTTTCCTTAGAGAGAGACAGATCTAATTCCCTTTGCTCTAAGGTTAGTTTAAAGCTTTGACTTTGCATCTCTGAAGTTATATGCAGATGAAAAATTAATTATCTTTTGCAATTAACAGAGATCTACTTAAAAGAGGTAAAACCTAATGCATTTAGATGACAGACTAATAAGGAAAATGAATAATTTTGCCTTATCTTTAAATAAAATGCTTTATTAAACTTCAGAGGTATAAGTTTCCTGTTTCAGCTTTATCAAATCTATAAATATTATGATTTTCTATAGTTAAGTGCCCCACAGTTAAACAATTTAATCTAGATGATTCCATTGGAAACAGACATTAAAATATGTTAATTCCTCTGAAAAACAGTAAAAGGAAATCAAATGTTTAAGTATATGCTGATGAAAAAGGTTGACCTTTATTATAACTGTGAACAAAAAAATCTTAAGGGGATGTTTTCAGATTTTGCATATCTACAGCAAGTTTTTAATAATTCATTTTTACATTCTATTTTCAGAAGTATAATTAGAACTAAATTGTGTAACTTACTATATTCCGTACCTTACTGGTAGGATAAAAATTCTAGCTTTTGTGAATAAGCTTGATGATTTTAAATTGTTTAAATAGTTACTAGTTATTGGATAGGAGCAGAGAGGTCTAGTTAGCATGTTTTAGACTAGTGATGGTCTTTCTGGCACAGTACACCAGCAGCGGCTACTGGGAATGGTGCTGCTTGTAAGTTTTGAAAGTATTTGCAGAACAAAAGAGAAGAGGAGCTCTTGAAGAAAGTTAGTGAATTCTTCTATGCTTTAATAAGAAATTGTTGGGTTTTTTTTCCCCAGAATGATTGCTAATTGAAAACAGAATTCAAAATAGACTTTCATTTCAACATCTTCTTGTACTCTTTAAAAGTTTATTTAGCAGAGGTTGAGCTGAATTGCATTGTACCTTTATTCTTCTTGCCAGACTGCTAACAACTGGGGGTTTTGTAACACCAGGGTATTGATATAACTGCCACTGGCGTGAAAATAAACAAAGGGACCTAAGTATTTCCGCATTGCCTGTCTGAGCGTTAATTGTTGTTTCCAGTCAGCCTCGGGCCAATGCCTTAATCTTTTTCAATGATGGAGGAAGTGCTGCTGTGATAGGTAGCCACTGGCTGGCAGGTAGCCATTGAGTTTCTACCATCACTCTTCATAAAAAACACTAACGATTGTCTAATGGATAGAGCACTAAACAATACACAATATTTCATTCCTTTGAGTGTGAAGAGAGAAAGGAAAGTAGAGATACAGCAGTACAGGTATCATTTCAGTTCAGCATGAAGGGATGAACAAACTGGGTGGCAAGACATGCATTTAATGTGTAATAAAGTAGACAGGGCAAAGCTGCTGTGGGCATCTTCACTGAAGAGAAGAGCACATAGGCCTCCAAAGGCATAAAAGTGTGAAGCAGCGTTTCTTTTGGAGATACAGAGGCTCACAAATGGAGACTTGCGGAGATTCTCCCCTACCCCACGCCTCCAGGGATGTAAAAGATTCAAAAGCAAGTTAAATAATCTTTGGCAAGCATTACTTGAATGTGTTTATCATAACAAGACTGGTCTTGCTGTGTTCTCTTCACCTACTGCAGGTTGCTTATAATCCTCAGCTTTATCTAAAAATCAGGCTCATTGTGAGGGCATTAGAATAAAAGTACAGTATCCACTTCTGCCAAAGTGAGTTTTATACTTAATAGGTCCTTAAATGTCCTCGACATGAGGTATGACTGGACCTTTAACATAGATATTGGACCTCCAAGAATTTAGATAAAGCCCAGGGGATTTGCTTTGTCTAAGGGATGGATGCAATTAGTGTACTGTCTAAATGAACCTGTGTGTCATCTGTGAAACTGAGGAGTCATTATTTTAATTACAATAATTAAAGTTCTTACATGCTGAAAGCAGAAAAACCCAAGGCCACTGTCAGTAGATTTGCATGTCCAACTTAATGTGTGCAGAGAATTTGTTTGCAAGATCCTTGGTTTTGTCATCTTGCTAAAAGATTTCAGTTATTTTAAGTGTGCATCACACAGTACAAAGTATCATGGTGAGAGGGATGACACAGAAGCATACATATTGCATATGAAACAATTTTTTGCCCGAATTCTTTAAGCAAATGTAGATTTGAATGCTTTTAAATTAAACCAAGGTACTATGTGTATGTCACTTTTTGTAAATGATAAGCAAACAGGAATGTGCATTTTGTGGTTTTATGCACATACTGTGCTGTTCTTAGCTTTTTTCATGTTTCTGCTCCTCTCTTCCTTTCCTGCCTCCCATAGGTGGCAATACTGCTGCATAAAATTTCAGGTTAGTTAACATGTTGCTGAACAGAAAATTGGTTCTGTTTTACCTCAAACCAGGACAAACTGATACACAATACATTTTCACATACCTTTAAAAATATATAGTTGTTAATTCTTAGCCAATCATAAATGCTAGCAATAGTCTTGCATACAAAATGTTAAATAACCAGTAGACAAATGCTATTTGAAAGGTTCCAGTTGCTTGGTTTGCTTTCAGCAATTATTACCAGAGAACAGTAGTCACTTCTAAGACAGACTCAACAATCTACAGAGAATAGAAAACAAAGTAATCATCTCATTTTACTTTCAGTGTGGGTCAGTCTCTGTTCTTAAATATACATGCTCACCCTTGAAAACTTCGGGGATATATGAGCTTACTTGTATGAGTCTTTATTTGTAAATACCTCTAGGGAAGCACAGAAGATGATTTGCACTAGACAAGCCTGAGGGAAACCCAAAATACATTTAGAGTGCATATTTGCTTTAACTCACTGCTTAGCACAACTTTTATTCCTTGCAGGTTTTCCATGCTTACATTATTTAAGAAAAGCATTACATCTATGAAGTTGAAACTGAGTATTTTGAGCATTTTATGACACAAGTCAAATTTAACAACTTCCTCAAGCTAGGAGTTTCCCCCACCCCCATTTGACATCTTAGTCATCTCAGACTGAGCCAACTGTTAATGTATCTGACACATGAAGAAATTTTCTTGCTTATAATTTCATTTTATATGTTTCAGCTTCATGCAGAGAAGTTAAATATGATCAGACACTATTGATGTAATTCTCCTGAATTATCACAGCTTTATTGTAAAATAAACATGGATTAACTGAGTTAGGTTGTCGTGGTTTGGGCCAGATTGGCCCAATCCGATGGAACGACAGATGCTCTCTCTTCAAAGTTCTTTTCAACCAGGACATAGGTATATCTTGGGTGGGCTAAGGAGGAAGAGGAACTGAGTGGCTCATTGAACTGATACTAGCATACAGCATGACCAGAAACTTTAAAGTGATGTGGTGTTCCTGTGCAAAAGTAGTTGCTGTTGACTTGAAGGTTTTTTTATTTTGGAATGCTATAACATTTGCATAGCTTCAAGTTTAGCTAGAACATTGTTGGTTTGGCATGCTAATAATCAATCTAGGAAAAGATTTACTAGATGGAAAATGAGAGTAGTTTACTGTTGCAGATGAGTGCCTATACCACACAGAATAGGAACAAGGGCCTGGTCTAAATGAAAGCTTGAAGCACAAAAAGCTTGTCTCCAGATCAGTTCACTGCAACGTATCCTGTCCTGCTTCGTTCCCGCAAAGCAGTGTGGTATGGGGCAGTCCCAGGCCCATCCTGCTGCGCCCTGACAGCATTTTGAACTTTTAGTTTCTCCTACTGCACCCATAAGACATCTGCAGAGAACGATGGCATTGCCTATTCTTTTAGTAATACTAAGTTAATGCTAACTCTACACGGTCAGGTAGCATAATTAAAGAATGGTAGAAGCAGTCAAGAAAAAAGTTAGTAAAACGTTGGACAGCAGCTGAAATAATATCAATGGAAGATGTCTTTTGCACTGATGCGACTCATTAAATAATTGCTCCTCTCTGGATCTTCATACGTGGCAGAGTTTACTCTTTTCATCCCAACTAGAGTCATACTTTACGAAATACCGGCATTGGCTTGGCCTGAGAGCTACTTCTGACGAGGGGGGCTAAAGATGACTATGGAACTCAATACTTGAAGAGCAAAGGGCTCATTAGTTGGTCAATGCTCATGTCTCGTCTACTTAGATTTCAGACTGCAGACTCCTGAGTATGCATATTCTTTCCTACTCTATTCAAACAGATCTATTTACCACAATGAAAGATAAAGTTTTTTAGCAGCACGGACACCCTACCTTCACCTGTAACCTTTTGAGGAAATAGGAATTTGCCATAATCACTATTAAGAACAAGGACCTTGGAGGGAAGTCTGCTTTTCAATGATGCTGCCCATGACACATGGATCCTATTGCTTCTCATTTCTCAATCACACTTTCATATCACTGTCATACATTTGAGAACCTAACCTAATATGCTCATACAAACTCCTCTGGTAGGGACCCTGCAAGTTTCTGCAGTATTAGTCTCGTTTCACAACTTTCATACAGGCTATGCCCTTACACTTTTTCAATGTGGACATTCAGAGACAGGCAAAATATCACCAACAAAGAATTTGTGAAAGAATTTTGTACAAAATCTTATTTTTGTCTCAGTTTGTTCTCCCACAGCTTTGCACGCACCAGTGCTGCTACTGTGTTTTGCTTACCTGTACTAGTAGAGCTCAATATTGACAATAATATTTGAGGTTTATTCCCTTCTCTTGGCCTGGGCACAGTGCTCTTCTGCTGCAAAGAGCCCAAATCCAGGAGTCTTTTGTCCATAAAAGATCTCATCCTTAGAACAGTCTGAAGCAGCTAAGATGACAGCCATTGTAGGAAACCTGTATCCTAGGAACGTCTTACTGGAATTCAGTCTGAGTATTATGGGATGCATTTGATTGAATTTGTGGAAAACACAAATGGGTCTAAATAAAGAGCATTAAAAAAGCTAACTGCATTCCCCCATGTGTTCTAGGCAGCCATGGGGCAGAAATATTAAATAGCTGTTACTGAGCGACAGTTCCCAAACTTAGCAAGTTTAAGTACTTACTGAAAAGTGCTAAACAGTCCAAACATTCTCAAACAAAAACAGTTTCTCTGTGCTAATTGGCTGAATCATGGCTTTTTAACAGCAAGCTCCTGACACCAAGAGACAGCAAAAGCAATGCCTCTTATCTAAAGATGCATTAGTGACAGAGTCTCCTCTGGGAAGTTTAAAGCAGAAGGCAGCATGCATGCCAAATTACATCTACAAAAAAATGCACCATTCAGCACAACCATTCCTCTGAAACCCTTATCATGGCTGGTTCTCAATTTTAAATGTATGCAAGGACAAAGAACCTCTTAGTTCTTTAAGATGATAAAAATCAATTGGTGATTGTTTTAGTGTTTATTGAAATTGGATAGAGTATTGAAATTATTTTGTGAAATGATCAGATCTCTAAACTTACTTTGACTCCTCTTTTCATAATGCCAGTTCTATACTCTAGCTTGACTTGCTCACCTGAAATTACTCCTTTCTACAAGTATTTTCCTCTTCACTTCTGACATGTGCTAGCACCACCTCTAAATTAGCACATAAGTAATGTAATCTCTGTGAGAGAATAGAGTCTGAAGTTGGCCTTTTTTTTCTGTGAGCAAAATCGGAAATCCTCCAGCTTGTCAAGAATTGCCTCATTCAGATTCTATCTGCTAGGTCAGATTGCTTCTACTGACAATAGCATGTTACAGGTGTTACGATAACTAATGCAGCAGCTCAGTAAGGGTACATTAAGCCATTCCCACTATGTATCACCAGCATTTATGAAAGAAGTTATTTCAGTCATGTAGTTTAACAGGAATAGTACCACGATAATAGACTTGTTACTAGGTTACCATCTCTTGATTCAAAAAGATGTTTTAGATGCACCTTGATGTGTTTCTATAAACATAGTAGTGTTTAAATATCAGTAGGACACATGGCCCAATGATAAAATGTCTTCAGAAACCAACAGAAGATCACAGAAGTTGAAACTAGAAACCAAAGTTTTGTCTTTGAGTGACAATCATAACAATACCCATCTGCTTTACCTTTGTTCTAGAGAGACACAACAAACCTGGATGAAAAGTCAATTAGATCTTTTTATTTACTTGTGCAACAAGTAATTTAATAACCTAGTCAACTTACGACAAAACATCTCTTCCAAGAAGGTTTTTTCTTCTTGGAGCCTACCACAAGGAAGTTTTTTCAGCTGGAACCTACCACAAAACATCTCTTTTCCAGGAAGCTTAGTAGTCTTAAAGATGAGTTTCAAAATACATAAGCATACATATTGGTTTCTTAACACATCATTTGATAATATTTGAACAGTATTGCTAGTAAAGAGATTGATTGGCAGGTATGGATCATAAGCCTCATTATTCAAATGTTTAAACATCGTAATAAAGCCTCTCCACGTCTTTGAGCCGCGCTCCGTGCTTGCTTACCAAGTCTTTACCAAAAGGGTTAACAATTCTGAAAAACTTAATTTTTCATTCCTCTCTCAGACAAATTATTCCTCTGAATAAATCAAGAAAGGGACTAACCTCCTAGTTTCCAGCAGAATGTTCTCCACCAGGAAAGTGCTTCATCAGCACTGAGCATCACAGCAGTATTCAGGATCACAGGTGGCAACTTTGAGGAGGGCCATACTGCTGAGATGAGCTTCTGACTGAAAAGCTAATCAGCTTACACTGGAGTAAACAATCAGCAGTGTTAAGAAACAGCAGAACTCAATCATTACCAGCCCTCACCTCTAGCTCCAAGAGGAGCTTGCTTTTCCAGGAAGGGGTGGTTATAAAGGGAGCCTGGTTGGCTGGAGGGCCTAGAAGATTGGTGGGAGGAGGGAGGCCCAGGTGGCCCCAGGCCTGGCAATTAGCTGTCAGGACAGGGCTGGCCAGGGCATGGGTAGAGCTGCAGGCTTATTTCTGAACGATGTGTGTACATGCTTCAGTGACCTCAAGTAAGTAGAGTCTGATTTTCCTCTCAGCCTAAAGATAGAATTTTCTGCTGCCTCACGTTCCTTCACATGATGCTGGACACTGCCTCAGTACTTGCTCAGAGGCAAAAGTATTAATAACACTACACCGCTAATATTTTAATACTTTTATATCTTCCCTTTGCAGAATCTGTACTCTTATCAGAATCTTATCCTGGGATAAGAGACTTTTAATGTAGCTGTACCTCTGTGTTAGTGTGTAGTCAAGTACAGATTTCCAGTTTAGCTTTAGGTTCTATTCTAAACTGCAAGTCAGGGTGTAAAGTATTTATAATACCTTATAAATGTTTCCCTCAAGTGTGATTTTTCTAGCTATTGTAACAGTTAAAACAACAATATAAATTGGAAACTCTGTAAGAAACTTGAAGAAAGCAAGTATCGGGTATGATAATTTATTTGACATTGGGCAGATCACCTGGGAGCATGAACCAACTTCCAGCCCACACTGAATACCAGAATTTATGTTTTCTAAAACAGATTCCATAAAGAAGCTCCGAAACAGGTCCTTCATCCTTGGTCTAGAAGCATCTCCTTCCGTACATACAAGACTACATGGTTTGTAAATGTGCATGGGAGATGCAGCCATGCCAACTCTGCGTAGTTCTCTCCTTTGACACTGCAAAGGCCTTCTCCCTCTATTTCTTTGTGCCCTTTCCTTCTGGGATACCATGTTAGCAAACATTTTCTTAGCATGAAGATCTCAACCCTTATTTTGTAAAGGGTCATTGTAACAGCCCACATATTTGCAGGCAAATGTTGGGCACAGAAAGTCTCAGACAGGCACAGCTTCCCTTACTGACTCCTCGATATTTTGTGCTGCTGCTGAAGGGACGCAGGGTGTGCTACACTCCAAAGCTGTGAAGATCTCAAGAATGTGATATTACACTCAGCTTTGTTTGGAGGAAGTGCTCACAGTGACACCCTCCCTTCCCCATCACAACACTTTTAAAAAACAAAGTGTTAGTAGATCAGCCAGAGATGGAACATATTGTGTGCACAGATGTGCATAAAAGAAATGGAAGAATTCTTTGTACCTGAGATTCTGCCTAATTAGACTGGGGCTCCTAAACACATAGGTGAAACACTGGGCAAAAAACAATTGGCCTTCGTGTACAGACACTAGATAGTAAGTAAAAAACATTTATTATGTTCCTTGTAGAGATGATGTGATTGATTCCAACACGTTGTGTATTCTGCACAGACTTCTCTTTGGAACCCAGCCAATATACAGTAACAACATATATACTACATATATGACACACATATACTTCATATGTGACTAGGAAACAATAAACAAGCAAGGCTTGTTTATATTGTTAAAATCCTGAAAATAGGCACTCCAGTAAATTACTACTGTGTATAAATCAAAACAAAGTATCATCTAAGTGTTTAGTTATATATTTTATACTAACACTATGTGGAATTATACATGCAACTATTAGCAAGGAGCGTGATTGGTATTATGATCCCCAGGGCTGAATAAGTCCATTGACATGTAAGATTTTTGACAAAGACATGTTTCAATAATGTTGACGGCACCCAGGCTATGCTTACTAAACCAGTCAACCAATTCTTTCTTTATGTGCAGGTGTGTTTTCAGTTCAGTCAGGTGTGTGGTAATCAGAACTGACAGAGCTTTAAAAGTATTAACATTCTGTTGTATATACTGGAGTTAATATATTTACTGTCACTGTAGTTTAATGTATCTTCATTGTGTCCATGTCATTTTCCCTGCTTAAAGTGTACTATAGTATTCCTACTATTTTAGGGAATAACGTATGATTATTATGCCAGTTTTATTAAAGCCCTCTAGATATTTGTTTATCTCATTAATATATTTCACTGCACATCAACACATACTGCTCCATATTAGTTTAGCCATGCAATATAATTAGATTTGTCTTAAACAGAATAGCATTTATAAGCAGGGGTACAGTAAGCTTCTACAGCTGTGCAGACAGGGCACTAGTCAGTGGGTCACCAAGTCTTGGTGCTTTGTGTCTATCTCAGATAGTCTTTTCTTTCCTAAAACCCTGCTTACTACTTGGGTGGATTGTTGCTTTGTGTATGTTGTCTTACCTGAGAATTAGCATTACTGAGCTAATAGCTCTAATGTACCTGCTTCATTAGTACATTTCCTTTAGCTGACTAAATACTACTCATAGGGAATAATTTGTCTAGAGGTGAACATGCAGACTTTCTTTTATTACAGCTACATACTGCATTTGAAAGCCAGAAGACAAGGAGTGATGTTCACATGTAACATTAAGGCTGACCCGTTGAAATAATACTGGCTGAGTGTTTTCCATTTGCACAATTGTTGATACAAGTTCTTACTTGTGAAGCCTTACGATGACAGTGGCATTTCGGTGCTCTTTTTAATACATAATGGGGAAAATGAGAAAAAAGGGAAGTGAAATATCCTAAACCATAAAAATTTGTTCCAGCAATCACCTTGGTTTTCCAGGTTTCTCACACTGAAACTCTTGAGTCATGAAAACTTCACTTTGTTGGTACGTATGGGACACAGGCGCTCCCTGTGCTGGGTGCTGGTGTTCTGTGAGTTGTGTCAGGTCTGGAGAAGAAATTCTGCCCCTGAGAATATTGGAAGTTAGAAGAAGAGTGTTCCGTAGTTTAAAAGACTTAGTGTTTTCCTTGTGTAAGATTTTATATTTTCCCTTTTACATTTCGTCAGAAGCCTGAAGCTGTGGTGCCAGCATCCTGTAGATCTGCTTGGCCTAAAAGGAAGGAGATGCCATGAGGTATCTCCCATGAACACAGAATCCTATATTCAGTGCTAGGATTCTGTTTTTCAGATCAGAGGTGGCCGTTAAGACTATTTTGATTTTGTACAGTACTGAGAATAAACACATTTTAAAATTCTGACTTTGGTTTCTGAACAATTTGAACATGTCAGCATTTGGCTTAATTTAATGTGAAAAAATTGCACTGAAATAAAATAATTTAGTTTAAATCAGTAGTGTAACTGCCACTTAATGACAATTGAAATGTCTTACTATTTACATCAAAGTATATCTTTTATTTTAGATATAATATAGATAACAGCTGAACATTTTAATACGTATCTCATATTTGCTAAATTACAATAGGAAATTCCAACTATTATATATATTTCAGTATCAGTAATGAATATTGGTTGCACATAAATAACTACCTATAAATACATATAACTAACTACACAGAACAGCCTCATGACCAATGATTGTCATAAAATAATGGAGAACATGCCAAATACAGTTTCATATGTTAATGTTTTATGAATTTTTATTAACATTTCCTGAATGTAATTTAATCTGGTGAAAACTTTCTGACTATCTTTGCGCTATTGACTTCCACTGAAATCTCTACTTTGTTTTGAAGCTTTTGAGAAGACAAACAGATTTTAAATCCTTTCTCTTTTTTCTTATAGATGTGCAACGGTTTAGAGCAGCCAAGAAAGCAACAGCGGTCAGACCTCAATGGACCAGTTGACAATAATAATACACCCGAGGTAGGTACCTTAGGCGGTTTGGCCATTGTGCTGCCTATCTTCCTGCAGTCAGGCTTCCATGAGGGAATGCAGGCACCAAATTGTCAGCTTTCTCCCTCTCACACATACATACTTAGGCTCTGTTTCTTTTCCTGAGCTGACAATAACATCTGCATATTCCGAAAAGTCTTTGAACTTTTGAACATTCATTTTATGTAACTGTCCATGGCATGTACTCAAGCCTAAAATTTTCTGATGACATACAGATTAGGGAGAACACTCCAGAAATTCTCTTTTTGGATTATTGGAGAGCAAAAGTAGCATCAAAAAGATACTGGCTTCTGCTTTTTTTGTCCCCCCGCCTCCAATGTCAGTCTTTGAAACCAAAGGACTGCTTAATTCCCACAGGCATAATTCTCTTTAAATAACCCTAATATTAAGCACATCATGCAGTGCTGAGGGCTCAAATGATTCACATCTTTTTGAGTGGCCTCTGTGGTAAGATGTGTCCTGGCTCAGTCAGCTGTGAAAAAAGACACAGTGATAGGCAGACCTGCTCTTGTCACTGAAGACTGGAGCAAAGAAGACATCTAAGAATGCAGAATGAGGTTATGCTTGAGGCTAGACACAATGAAATGAAATTCAGACTTAAAAGCAGAAGTCCGTTATCTCAAAAACATGTAACATATTTAGCCTGTAGCCTGTTACATTAATGAAGAGGCACGTTTCTAAAGCCTTTTCCCATAATAGAGAGATCAGACTCTTTCCTGGAAATAGAAATGCCTGAGGAGGCTGGCAAAAGACAAGCAAATAGAAAGACTATATCTGTTTATTGAGAATAGAGATAGTAGCATAAAAAGAGCACTGTTGTAGCCCCTGCTGAAATTAAGCGTAATGCTATGTACTGTGCAATCACGGACAGTTCTTTTTATTCACTGACCCAGAAACTTGCTTCGTAAAATATTGTTAAATGTTCTTAATTGGAAATTTGGGATATCATTAATAGGCAATCTAGCGGACAAACTATTGAACTGGGAATTGCCGGTTTGTATGGCTTAGTTGACAGCTGACTTCCTAGGTCAGCTGGATATTCTTCACCCCATCCTCCCTTATTTTTTTGTGTGGTGGGATCTGCTTAAAATGATTCTAGATTCCAGGTAAACAGCACTATGTAACAGGTTGGGTTAATTACTGTGATGTAGTATGTGTTTCACTGTGCTAAACAGTGGCTATGCAGAAGTTATACAGAGAAATTTGATTTTTTTTTTAAACAATGGTCAGCTGTTTAAATATAATAGGAATTCACTTCCATTTGTGAAAATTATTTTGTTACAGCTATACCATTTTTATTTCTCAACAGACAAAGAAAGTGTCTTCATTTCCAAGTTTTGTTGATGGTAAGTTTTACATCATCCATAGTTAAAGCAGGATAAAATGGAAGGAAATGCTTTAATGTATTTTAAAGATTACGGTTCTAAAAACCAGTCAAACCCAAGAGAATACAGCTGAAAAGTTTAAGTGTTGAAGTATTTAACATTTTCATTGCCCTGCTGTGGCAATGGGAGCCTGATGGTGATAAAAAGGAGGAGCAGATAGAGCTCTCAGAAGGATTAAGGTGAAGATGGAGACAGCTACAAATCTGGAAGGGGGTAAAAAATGTGGTAACAGTGGGCCCCAGCAGGGTGGAGATTTATGAAGGGATAAGAGCACCCTGTTCTTCATGGCCTTGTGCAGAGGAAGGAGTCCTTTAACTGGTCAGAGCAGCTCTTGTATCACATTGATGTGATGCCCATTATTGCACTCTGGGAATCTCAGTTGCCGGCACAAACAGAAAGGTTCTCCTAATCTGACAAAAAAATGTGTTTCTTCAATCTGCTTTGCACTGCTATTACGCATTTTCTGTTTGGAGAAAAATAAGTCAATTTATTAACACAAGAAAGTGGACAGAGATAAAATGGGATTATACTGAAAAATGTATAATCAGAGAATTCTCTGATTCACAGACAGCTGAGGAACTTTGTGTGGGGAAAATGCATACAGCTCTTCCTGCAAAGGAAATGTTTACACTGTAAAGTGAGAAAAAACAGTAGGAAACTTCTAAGGATCTGACTCTTAGATCTGCCATGAACACACTTTTCCCCACATTGGAAACCATTAATGAATGTTAAAAACGTGATTTATAATGCCACTCTCAACTCAGGGAAAACTTACTGCGATTTAGAATAATATTAGAATGTCCAACACATTTTTCTTCTATTCCCTGATCTCATCAGCTTGACTAACAACTTCTGTTTCTAGTAATTTCCTTGAAGGGCTAGAGCAAATGGAAATTTCAAAGATTGCCCCTTTTACACAGACTGACATCTGAAGGAAATTACATGTAACACTTGGCATGTACTGGCTAACAGGCCCTAAATAGAGGTAAATTAAATGCATTCCTCAAAGGTGGCAGAGACAAGAAAGCAAGCTGATACTGTAATAAGCATCTACTGGTTGTACAGTGGACAACTGTGAAGGGAGGCCAGCGTGAGCAGAGCTTTAAAAAAGACTAGAAAACTCACCCATCACAGCGCTTACAGATGAAAACTGCACATTTTAATTTTATTGGGGTAAAAAGGTTATGTCTTTCTTTCCTTACCAATCAGCATAATACTTTTTCTTTTTAGTTCAATCATTTTGCTTTCTCTGTTGTTTTTTGGTTTTGTTTTTGTTTTTTTTCCCCTATAGTTGCATAGTATGTGAGGATAAGGTATTTATTAGGCTTTTTCTATTGCAGGTATTATATGGCATTGTCTAATACAAATAAATATGTAGCTCACTAGGAGCTTATGATAGCTAACATGACTGCCCTCTAAATTCAAACAAAAACAGAGTTTTTATTATTAATTTGTATGTAGAGTCCCAAGAGGAACAGGACCGTACGGCACTGATTCTGCCAGCTAACACTCCCTGTTCTTCCCTCAGCTTTGATGGCGATACCACAACCACATTATGGTTATATTCATATTCAACTGTTCAGGCACTTTTAACTTTCAGCATGACTCATGAATTACAGTAGCTATATCTTTATCTCTATTAATACATAATATTTTTCATATGCCATGTGGACATAAAACGAAATTAGATAACAGGCACAAAAAATATTGGATATGTGTCCTTTTGCTATCAGAATTGTTTTAGTAGTAGTTCTGCAGTTCTGAGGAGAAGGACCTGGGGGTCCTGGTAGATAGTAAATTACCCGTGAGCCAGCAATGTGCCCTTGTCGCCAGGAAGGCCAATGGAATCCTGGGCTGCATAGGGAAGAGTGTGGCCAGTAGGTCGAGGGAGGTCATTCTCCCCCTCTACTCGGCACTGGTGAGGCCACAACTGGAATGCTGTGTCCAGTTCTGGGCTCCCCAGCTCAAGCGGGACAGGGAACTACTGGAGAGAGTCCAGCGTAGGGCAACAAAGATGACTGGGGGATTGGAGCACCTCCCTTATGAGGAAAGGCTGAGAGAGCTGGGACTCTTTAGCCTGGAGAAGAGAAGGCTGAGGGGAGACCTTATTCTTGCTTATAAGTATCTAAAGGGTGGGATGAAGGAGGATGGAGGCAGACTCTTTCCAGTGGTTCCCAGTGACAGGACGAGGGGCAACGGGCACAAGTTGGAACACAGGAAGTTCCACTCAAACCTAAGAAAAAACTTCTTTACGGTTAGGGTGACAGAGCACTGGAACAGGCTGCCCAGGGAGGTTGCGGAGTCCCCTTCTCTGGAGATTTTCAAGACTCGCCTGGATGCAGTCCTGAGTAATGTGCTCTAGGCATTCCTGCATCAGCAGGGAGTTGGACTAGATGATCTCTAGAGGTCCCTTCCAACTCTGAAAATTCCATGATTCCGTGATTCTGTGATTAGTACCACTATATGCTTGTAGTGGTAATTAGTTCCACGTTCAGAGGTTCTGGTTTTTTTGCTCTATTTGTCCTATCACCATAAATGTCATTCCTTTGCACAGTAACAACCATTAAGAAATAAAGAAATCAGCCAAAATATGGAACTTGAAGATAGCCATTCTGCAAGGTGAAATATGCCCTGTGTCCATTTACTCCTTATGCAAAATCTGCTGCAGTGCCGCACACTCTAAGGTCTCCGTGACTTCGTGGGGTCTGATGGTTCTCAGCAGGAAGTTGAAAGCGCTTCTCTGCTCTGAGTGCAGTCTCTAAATACTCTAAATACTGCCTGAATCCCTGTTTTTCACAAGATTTTAGATAAATATAAAAATATGTTCTTAACAGATTATTAAATGCAGTTATGCTGAATTATTGAATGAGTATTCTTTTTCTTATTTTGTGAATACAAAAGATAAGTTAATTTAAAAATGTTTAGACCTAGTCTACTTAGTCTAGAAATATGTTTATACTTGTTGCATTAATAGATCAGCAGAAAACCAAGTAATCTCTATTGCATTGATAAGATAGTGTAGAAATTTATGGTTAGATTTTTCAGAGTTTAAGCACCAATACTCAACATAAAATTCCAATCTTTGTTCACATCGAAGTAATCTTCCAGTTTCAAATCTTTTTCTTTCTTCTTCCCTTCCTCATCAGTAAACCTTACACATGCTTACACTCAAGGGCATGCTTAAGTGCTCTGACGAGCTGGGACCTCAGCCAAATCTGTATTTTTATATTATGTAAAGCAGTCAGAAATAAGGAAAGAAAACACTCAGATAACCCAATTTGATGCTGGCAATTTTCAATAGCATTCCATCCTTCCAACATTTTGCCTTACAATTGCCTTACATTGCCTTCATTATGGGAAATGTGTGCTGGAAATGTTTTCTTCCCAACATGCCTTTTGTTTTGTTGGGTTTTTTTGTTTTCTGTGTTAGGTATTGCTACAAGCATTTTATACATACTGTTATTTTATACATGATGTTTCAGAATTTGTTGCCAGTATAACGATTTAGCAAAAAATCACTTTGATAGAATCATATAGGTTGGAAGGGACCTTTAAGATCATCAAGTCCAAGCATCAACCTAACACTGCCAAGTTACCACTAAACCACATCCCTCAGCACCACCTCTACCCCTTTCAAATACCTCCAGGGGTGGCGATTCCACCACTTTCCTGGGCAGCCTGTTCCAGTGCTTGACAAACCTTTTGGTGGAGAAATCTTTCCTAACATCCAATCTAAACCTCCCCTGGAGCAACTTGAGGCCTTTTCCTCTTGTCCTATCACTTGTTACTTGGGAGAAGAGACTGACCCCCACCTGGCTACAACCTCCTTTCAGGTAGCTGTAAAGAGCAATAAGGTCTCCCCTCAGCCTCCTTTTCTCCAAGCTAAACAACCCCAGTTCCCTCAGCTGCTCCTCATAAGACTCGTGCATAGCTTTAATGCTATGAAAAGATGATGAAACCATATCCAACCAAAAACCCCCAGCCTTTAAAGAATCCAAATAAATAAAATTAGGATTATAAAATTGCTTAAAACCCTATGTTATTTCCACATTCAAGAAGTTTTTCAGACAAATCAGTTAAGAACACCGTTAGTGTCACCAAACAGCCAAGACATGAGAAGAATTTGTTGATTTCCTTTGTAACACTCATTAATTTCACAGACTGCTAAGATATGGTGGGGATTACTGTTTCATGCTTGGAGATGCTAGCAGTGTGTATGTAAAAACAGATCTCTAAACATGTTTTTGAAAGGAAAGTGCCTTTGACGTAGCCTATTGATGACTTGGAAATCAAGACAAAAATGTCTTGCTAAAAGATGTACAAAGCACTAGTATAAGCAGAAGTGCGCCAAATTCAACATTCTTGAAAATAATTGAAAAGAAAACAAGCCTTCCTGAGTTCAGCCAGAGCTTCTGGGATGGAAAGGAAGTGGATTAAGGGACTGATATGTTTTAAATAACCAGCACATTTTTTTGTTGACAAATCCTGCAGACTCTTAAAATTTTGGTCTTTGCTTGATGTAGTAATGACTGGATTAGAATTTGTACCAAGAATTGCAATTTTATTTGTCTTCAGACACACAAAGTATTTCAAGAAAATTAATTTAAATTACCCACTAAAGGAACTGATTTAAACATTATGTGGGTAAGTGTATTTCAGAGTTAAAGTAACCTTGATTGAATTTAGTGTGGTTTACTTAGCCTGAAGTGAATGAAGGAAAACAAAATTAAAGCCACTTTAATTTTGAATGAGTGTGTTGATGCAGGTATCTAATGAAGTTTTGCTAACTTAACATTAAATTCACATCTTTAATTAATTTCTCTCTTTGCTACTCTTGAAACAAGATATCGATATGACGCAACATTAATATTTTGTTGCACACTGAAAGAAGTACAGATGTATGAGACTAAGTTTTAGGCCTGAAAAGATGTATGAATAACATCATCAGAAGAGGTACCATATAAAATACATCATCCATCTACTGAAAAATGTAATGGTGCAAAGATGTAAGCAAAGAGGAACAGAGGTATAGTAAATGGACTTCTGAAATGGAGTTCTTGTGGAATTTTCATTTTCTTTGATTTCATTCAGTGAATTAGTGCTGCAGGCACAAAGATCGTTTTTTGAGGTACTGAAAGACTTGGCCTTCATGAAGAGTTTCACTGACTTTTTAAATTAGTAGCTTCCCAAGGATTTCATTGAGGATTTTCACACTTTCAGTGGAGATTGCCATGAGATTTTTTTAATCTTTCCCAGTACTTTGAGAATTTTAAAATCCACAGAATTCTGAGTTATAATGAAGATCCAAACCATTACTAGGTTTGTACGGATGTGATCTAAAGCAAAATATGTCCTGCTGTGGTATATAATTATCCTTTCAAAACTTGAAACTACAGTGTTTCCTAGAAAAACAAATAGTTCCATTTTTTGTGAGCATTGTTAGTTAATATCAGGTCTCTGAAGAGTGCAGGACTGGTATAAATATATATATGTGTTTATATGCTTTGATAACTGAATTACAAAGACTGTGGGTTTTTTGCTGGGGGTTGAGATTTCCAGCAGCCGTATGTGAGGTGTGCACAGAAGTATAGGTGTCAGCAACACTGCTTGAAGAAGAAAGTCACTTCTTTTAATCAAGTTTATTTTCTGTTGGAAGACTTTTTCTAAATTAGAATGGGAAAACGAGGGATAGGAATGCTCACTAAAAGATACATGTGCAAACCACTATTTCAGTAAATTTCATCAGCATAGCATGCCGTATCTTTTTCCTTCTCCACATATTAATCTTCCACATTCAATTGATTACAAATAAACTGAACTAATCCACTGTACAAGAAAACTTTTTTAAATTAGCATCTGCCTTCAGTGTAATTTTTCTCCTCACACAGGAGACTGATGTACTTCAAAAAAATGTGTTAGCAGCTTGGCAAGTTGATACAGATCAAAGGAAATTTCTTTTATAAAACTGTTGAGGAACAGAAAATATTCACTGTCAAGAGATTTCTGCCAAACTCTGGAATGACTGTTCTTTGCTGTTGATCTAATCAAGCTAGATGTAAAGCTTAACAGCTGAATAAAGAGGGAGAGGAGCATAGTCTCAGTGTGATAAAGATACTGTCCTTTATTCTCTTCTCCCTGCCCCCTCTTTTTCATCCTTGGAAAGAAACAACTTGCAAAATACAAGTTAATGTTAGACTCTCACCAAAGTCACTATGTAATTAATACTTAGCGTATGCAAAGGCATTTTGTTGAATCAAGGCTAGAACTTAAAAAATAGCAAGATGTTTTGAAGTTCCACTATTTTCCTCTCTTTTATAACATGAAATTTTTCGCACTCTTTCCGTGTTCTCCTTTTGCATAAGCGCCTTCTGCGACGTCCCCGCTGTCAGAGGAAAAGGCTGTATGACCTGTTGTGCAGATGCCAATGATTAGACCAGGAACGTTTTATTGAACTCCTGTACTGAAGCATGTTTTTCCAGCTCTCAGTTTATACAATCTGTACCAGCCTAGGAACCATATTTTTCTATCAGTCTCTGAATTCAGACCTTACACATGACTAAACAGCATCGAGATGCCTACTTTTCTTGTTTCCTAAGCTTTCTTAACTGTTTTGTGGTGGAGTTTTGCTGAAGCAAAGTACACCTTTGTGCCCATTGTTCATCAGTATTTTTGCCAGAGATAATGTTTGGGAACTGTGTACTTCTGCAAACGTCTCAAAAAACTGTGGAAACACAAATATGTATTCAAGCAGAAGATTAGTTCATGCACTGTAAGTCAAACATATGAACAGTAAGAAAGTTATGATAAAGGAACCTATCAGCATTTTGGAAACTCGCAAATAATTCCGATGTGTTTATTAGTGCAGCACAGCAAAAAATTTCCAATTATTGTCCTCTAGAATTCCACAGTCAAACCATTATGCAATGTTTTAAATACTGTATGTTTGGTTAATATGGTTTTTTGGGGAAATATTATAGGGAAAAACATTGTTTATTTTGCACTGGATTTCTTCACGTGTTTCATATTAGAAAAGGTATTAAAAAGGTTGTTCAAGCCTCAATATCCTTGATTCAATTTCTCATCTCTCTTTCTTTTCAAACGCAGTAACTGTAAATGTCTCATGTCAGTTCCAGGACCTTGTGAACCTGAAGACCTCATTGATGGAATCATCTTTGCAGCCAATTACCTGGGCTCTACACAGCTGCTCTCTGAGCGCAACCCTTCCAAAAACATAAGAATGATGCAGGCCCAAGAGGCAGTGAGCCGTGTTAAGGTAGGGGATTGTTACAGTTTGTAGAATACTCTCTGATCATTTGCGAGTTCATCTCTAAACAGTACAGGATCTGCAGCTTCAAACCTATTCTGAAGTGCACTTACGTGAGTATAGATCTATGGAAAGTAAATACCATTACTTTCCAGTGCTTATTATGAAAATACATATGGCATCTCTGAGAAACAAAATATAAATTATTCCAGAGTCTATTCAAAATTGTTTGGAAGTTGTATGAAGAATTCAAGTATTAAAGACAAATCGCAGATTGTCATTAGGAAATATTCCAATGACAAAGCACAGCATACTTGTTTGACTGTGTTTTTCATCTTATGTCATTAATTCCTTTAATGTGCTACAAATTGTGACGATTACTCTCAATATATGGAATTATTACCTTTTTAGGACAAGAAGATTCATTACTATTGCATTGGGATTTGGTGTTGCTTACAGTGAACAATTTCAGTGTAAATAATAAAGCATAGACTGCTTCATACAGTTGTGTAAAAAAATGCTTTTTTTGGTTAATAATCCAAGTAGGAGATTTTTCTTTTACAATTTTTTGTGGATCTGCTGTAAATGCCTCACCTGAATAAACACATGGTTAGAACAAGGTAGATTTAAATTATTACTATTATTAGAAAAAATATGTGCTTAGTCGACAAAATATTTAATTGGTAAAAATTGCATGTTTTTGAAGAAAACTAGTTTGGGACAATCATTTACTTAGCAAGAGACTGTCATGACTGATGATTGATTTGGCATTTAGAAACAAATGGAAGGCAAGAAATGTCCAGTTCTTTAAACATTCCAAACCTTTTAATTTCTATTTAGCATATTGTGATGTCTCAAGCAGTAAGTAATTGTTGATTGCAATTAGCTCCCTAAAAACTGTTTTGTGTATTAATAGCAATCCTAATCTGTTAGGGATACTTGGCTACTTCAGATAGTCATGGAATAGAGCTTCGGTTACATTTTGTTCAACAATTACATGTAGATGTATGATTAACATGGGTAAAAAACCCATGGGTAGAAAAGTCCTTTTAGACTGCTGTATATTTAGCAGGATAAATGTTATGATCAGCTAACAGACAACACTCTTTGGTACCAATTTTTTTTTTAATCAATTGACAACCTGCATAATGCCATTAAATCCAATTAAGCTTGAGAACTGCATAAGATATAAACAAATCTTTCTCTCTTGCACATCCTTTTCCTACTGCCCCCAGATTTTTAATTTTTAACAGTCTGGACTCATAGTCAAAAGGTTTCCCTGACTCCCACATTGTCTTCTCTCTTTCTTTGTGTGTACATCTGTCTGCATTCTTTCTTTATGCTACTCCTCAGAGGATGCAAAAGGCGGCTAAAATCAAGAAAAAAGCGGTGTGTAAACTGTTTTTCTTGAATGCTAATGTTTACTTACATTTTTGTTGTACTTGTTCTCCATGGAGTGTTGTGTCTTTCATTATGGGTCCTCATAAAGTTGTCATTTTGGTTTCTTCTTTGTTAAGTAGTAGAACACTGGATGGAATAAAATGAACTAGTTTTCTTCATTGTTCATTTGCTGGAGTGCCTGTCTGCTGCTCTTCTGTTGAATACCTGTGATTTGTTTAGTCCAGATATACAGCCAGTGTTATCCAGGAGATATTTTTTAATGTAAAGCTTATTTTTATTTTTCTAACCATAGCAGTAAGATGTATTTCCTGTGCCTGTGACTTACTGTATATTTATTAAATTATTGTTAATATTTAAAAGCAAATAAAATAAATTTACTGGGTAGTAGCTGGAACAATTCATATAGGAGACATTTCACTCCGTTAAAAACTGTACTTCAGTTAACTAAATACAATTGACAAAAATAGCACAAAAATTAATCTTGCTTTTTATGAAGGTCTTGGATGAAAGCAATGCAAGTAATCTCTGCTAGAGTATGTGCTTGATATGTATTTTGCTGGATGAGACTTAATTCAAATAGAATTCATCTGAATGAATTACAGGCACAGCTAAGCCTTTATAACTACAGAAAAGAGCAGCAAATACATCATTCTTCCTTACACTGTTTCATCAAAGAACCAGTCATCTCTGACCTGGAGACTGCTTCCTGCTTTTGGCACAGGGTGATGCGGTCTGAGGCGGTTTTATTCTCAGGCTGCTAACATGGTTGTTGCTAAATACCAGTTGCAGTAGTGCACTGTGGGCAGGTAGCCTGGAGGAATAAGTAAGTTTCTGATGGAACTTAATACTGGAGTATTAAGTAAGCTCTTGGATGATGCTTCAGTGAGAGGCAAGCACTGCTTTGCTACTTTCTCTCCTGTTTTCTCACATGGGCAGAGCCAGGATGAACATGGTAAGAAGCCATGTGACATTACACTGTAGTCCCATTTGCCCTGGGACCATGTTGTCTGATGGGATATGGAACCGTTTCCCTAGTGAGCAGTGCTCAGATGTTGAGGTCTAAAAGACAGCTGATGGCTTTCCGTGATATGAGAGAAATATTAATTCAGTGCTCAGTTATTTTCTGGAAAAAACCTCAACTAAAAATATAAAAAAAACCCTCAAACCCACCACAGTACTGAGCACCAACTTGCACTTTTTATGGTGAACTCACTGAAGATGGCAAGGGCTGAGCAGCTGATGGGAAGTAAGTCACTTTCTCAATTCTCCTACTTGCTCAGTTCTGGTGCCTCAGGTACTGAAGCGCATCGATGAGACAGTGGGGAAGAAACAGCCATGCTCCTTCTCCTGTTCTGGCTATAAATAGAGAATTTTAGTACTTAAGCTGTCAGTCCCACGGGCTCCAAAAATTCATTCTTACCCACAAAATCAGAGTATGCTTCACTCTTTCTATGCAGTAAATGCATTCTTTGCGTGTTTTAAGAAACACCTTTGAATAGCCGTCTTTGTAGTGGTTTAACAGTGTGATTGCTTCACATCACATTATGCTTGAAGTGATCAGTGAATTTGTCATTCTAAAGAGGAAATTAAAATTCCCCTTGTAACAAAGCATCTGTCTTCTAGACTTCAGAGGGAGATTCCCAGGCCTTGACTGAAGTGGATCTGTTCATCTCCACACAGAGAATCAAAGTTTTAAATGCAGATACACAGGTAAGTTATGATTAAAAGGCTTCAAGAATAATGTCAAGTTAGACTGTGCTCTTATACTGTTAGTGGGAAACTTTACTGAATTTGGATAAATTCATTGTTGTGAAAATATTCAGAAAGAGCAGTGTTAGATCTGCTATTGTTGTAACACTTGCTATTTGTCAATATAGTAATACTGACACCAGTTTTGTTTATTTGATGTATTAGAAAATGTCAGCATGTTTCTGAGATCTTTAATTCAATTTAGCAAAAGATTCAAAAGTCTTTGCGAATGCACGTGCCCTACTTCTCTGTAACAATTTCAGTACCCAAATTTATGGTCTAACAGGGAAGTCATTTGCTGCTTTGACTAAGCTACTTGTATCTTGCCATTTTTACATTTAACCTCCAGTTTTTCCATAAATCACACCTGAGCTACCATCCTCTTTGTCTAAGGTAAATTATTAATTATTCATATTAAAGAAGCATCTGGAGACCACAGCAATGATCAGCCTCATCTTCTAGGAATACATACATATGTTCAATAAGAGGCGATCTTCATAAGAAGGAATTTTTTAAAGGAATTTACAATTAAATATGTATTATTTATACATGGATCCCAATATTTAGTATAATGATCTCACAAGATCTCTTAGACTTTGATCATGCTTACAGAAAGTCTTTACATTTTCAGTCTTATGAGAGGCTTTGAAAGGGAAATGTTAGTGACATTTTTTGCGTTAGTTTTCACTAAAAAACTCCACTGTATGCAGCTAACAGCAGCTGGAAAATGATAAGACCTCAAGTTATGTTAAAGAACAAACCATTTACAAAATGCTTAATTAAGATGGATATAGCCAAACTAGAAAATTATCTTGTAGTATTTGGAAAAATGGTTGGAGCAACCTTATACTATCCTTTCAACGATACTCTTCCAGAACTTATGAAGGTAATATTTAGTTGGATTTTTTTAATAGCAGAACGGACCAAGGATTATAGGTATGTTTAACTGTCGGAAAGATACCAAAACAAACCAACCCTTTGTAGGCAGTATGTGAGTGGAGATGAGCAAGAGTCAGCACAGATTTGTCAAAAGTAAATCATGTCAAATCAAGCGTTTTCTTTTGTGACAGGAAATATATTTGTCCATGGCACAGAAACAGCACACATCACTTACTGACTTAAATGAGGCTTTTATCTCTCTCAATATTTTCTAGATTATATGATCTAGATACAAGAGATACAAGCAGGCTGAAAAATTTCTGAATGTACTTATTTCTGATATATTGCCATATAGATAGCAATATATCAGATAAAGAGCAGAGGGAGACTCACAAGTATGTTTCTTTGATGTAGTACCGTTCAGTATTATCAAAAACAACTAGGAAGATGGAAAGAGAAAATGGTTATTGAACTTGTATCTTGGTCTATAAGACCAGAGTTCAGAAATATCATGGCTAACTGAAGAAATGAGCTGAAACTATAGGAGATATTTCAAGAAAGACAAATGTAGCACTCTGTGTTTAGGATTTTGTTTTGTTTTCAATTAGCGTATAATTTCTTTTTGTAACAATGCAACCGTGAGGCACCTACTTCTTCCTGAAATGTAAGAGTGTGTTACTATCTTTTAATGGGAGGGTAATGATAGTATCTCCAGTAAATGGATTATTTTTCTTTTTTTACATAAGCAGATGTCCTTAACATGCCACTAGAAATCCCAAGAGATGGAGCCAGATGAGGAGTAGAATATCCCATCTAACATGGGCAGCAGTATTTACAATCTGCTATCTATAAATCATCCTGATACGGCATTTCATCCATGATAACCAATACCACTGTTTTAACTACAGACAATTATTGATACATGAACAGCTACAGTTTATAGTTGCAATGTATGGCAGTAAATAGATAGTTCTCTCTGTTGAGTAAGGATTAGTCTTAGTGGAAGTCACTCTTTCCCTTCTTTAAATAGTTCAGCATTTCAGCTGAACACTAACCCTTTTAAAAATGAAAAAGGAAAGTCCTTTGAGGCAGACCATAAACACTTTGTCAAAGTAACTGTTATCTTATTCTCCTGATTCCCCTGAGATTTCTTACGATATAAAATGCAGCGCACCATGAGGAATGGTATGTAGTATGAGTTGTTCAACTAGATGAAAATAGCAATATTGGAAAATATTACAATTACAAGCTCTCTGGTGTTTGCCCTGGGTTTTTTGCTTTCCTTTTTTTTTTCACAGTGGGTCTTTCAGAGAGCTGTAAGAGACTTATTCCCACGACTGTTTAGCATTGCTGTCGGCATGCTTTTGCATTTTTGGCTTGGTAATATTTTTCAGTGCTAGTGAAGTTTCCTGACTGATGTAATTACCATAGGTCTATTTCAGCTGGTGTGGCAGCTGGCAGAGACAATCTGTTCTTTCATGGCTTTATCAATTATATAAAACCTATTTCTGCAGTGTGCCATCCGTATTTTAATCCATCTGTAGTGTATAGCTCACATGAGGTAGCAGCTGATTTAAAATGTAAAATTCTCAGTTAAAAAATGACATGCAGCAGGGTTCAAAATGATGAGTAGCACCAGTAAGGTGTATTGCCACATTAGAACAGAGCCAGCTCTGCTGATTCTGTTGCCCTCAGCAACACTAGGAAATGGCACCCCTGCCACTTTTTAGTTGCTTATGCATTTAGGTACTGAACACATTCAGGCAAGCTGACGACCTCTTTAGTGTACATGGTAGAAGCAACCTTAGGTTTGGCCACATGCCTGCTTTCTATGAAAGCAAGCGTTCCCTGACTGCTGCAGCAGTACGGGCTTGCAGTCAGTGCATGAAACCAGCAGAAATATCACAGCAGCCGCTCCCATCTTCTTCCTCACTCAGTAAGGAGAAGCTGGGAGTGAAGCAACTGGGAAAACTAGCAGAGAAAAAGAAAGATACAGAGGTCACAAATGTGTATGTGCAGAGCCTCTGGTAGATGATTGGTCCCATAAAATTGTCTGACTCATTAGGCTGTCTAATTCACACTCCCACAGGACTACATCACTTGAAAGCTTGGAACAATGCTTAGGTTTTCCTCCTTTAGGTGTTCTTTGGGTTTCAAGAGGGACAACGAACTGGATTCTACAAGAGTTCCTTAGAAAGGAAGGGAGATTCTGAGAAAGGGGACTCTGGACAGGAGAAGATAGAACAAGGATTTTGAAAAAGGCTAAGAGAGAGGCTGAATTTCTAAGGACAAATACTAGGATAATAAGGATGGAATGGATGGGACTAGAAAAGGGATGAGGGAAAGAACAGAGAAGAAGATGGGCAGAGATGAAGGGATTAACGTGAACGTAACAAAGGAGGAGACGGTGAAAATGAGATATTGGTAATGGAAAACAGAGTCGAATGGAATATGGAGTGAGAAAGGAAAAAGTCAAGTCACAAATAAGTCAAAAGTAAAGACATGTTTATAGTCACTATATATTATTTACCTTATTCTTAATTGTAATTGCATTAGACGGAAAAAAGGTGGGAGGGAGTGAGGGAATGACTGCTTTCACTGCTACAAGGGGAACATACCAAAAAACCAAAATCTTGGAGGAAGTTCTATGTGATGATAAGGACAGAAAGACTTTCTTGCCAGGTGAGATTAAATGCATTCATTTTCCCAGTCCATTCACTCTTGTGCACACAGCATGTATGATTACACCCTTACAGAATACTTAGTGCTGACTGCTGAAAAGCAATTACCTCTGCAGAGCTCCCAAGATCCTGCTGAGAGATGTCCATTATAAAACATTTTTCCATACAGAGACAAGTGCTATAAATCCTACTGAGCCCCTGCAACCCTTAGAGACAGTCCCCAAACCATCTTTTAACCATCATCACTTCTCATAGTTTGGGGATAAGCATAAACATTTTGTTTAACCATCATCACTTTTCGTAGTTTAGAGATAAGCTTAAACATTTTATTTAACCATCATCACTTCTCATAGTTTAGGGCTAAGCATAAACATTTTGTTTAACCATCATCACTTTTCGTAGTTTAGAGATAAGCTTAAACATTTTATTTAACCATCATCACTTCTCATAGTTTAGGGCTAAGCATCGAACATTTTGTTTCAAGCCTGAAAAGAATCATTGCAGTATTTTATGGGTAGTGATTCTCTTCAGTAAGACAGGTGGTTCTAAGAAACAATGATTATTTGCATTTTTTCTCTCTGTCAAGTTAAATTGTACTGAAATTCTTAAAACAATTACTCTTGTCGACCTGAGAAACAATCTTTCTCTCTTAGGTCTTAGAGATTTGTTCAACCAATGGTCATGACTAGCTGTTTCTATAAAGGACGCTGCTGCTTATATAAATGATGAAAATCATGTATTATGTCATACCACGCTATAGGGTTTTTTGGAAGATCACATATCAAGGGAAACCCTGCCACTACAGACACAGCAAGGAGAGTACCTCAGTTGTCTAATATCCTTGAGTTAGATGAAAACTGACCTCATGCTGCTCAGTGGGATATTCTGATACATATCAAGAGCCACTAGCAAATAATTAAAAAAAAAAAGAAAACCAAAAGGCCTTCTTAGTTAAAAAAACCCAACAAAACAAACAACAAACCTGTAGTCAAGGTTTCTTTCTTCACATTAGAAATATCCACATATATATCCAAGCAGATGTCAAAAGCAGCAGAGACAACCTCAGTCTTGGCCAAGAACCAAACATATTTTCGACACCAGAAAGCAATTTACTGACTTAAAACTAATGGAGATTACAAAGGAAAGCGAAGCAAATTGATTCAATAATAAGTGTTTTTTTATTCCAATTCAGGCAGAATTTGGTGGATGTGTTTAGCTGTTTGGGTGGGGGGGAGGGGTGGGAGGGAAGAGGACATCCTCAGCTAGTTTGGTCATTAAAGCCATTATACTTCTGGTTGTTTCCAGTTTGAGCAATAAATAAAAGTCTGGAAAACCCGCCAAACTGACTAATGACCCCAGCAAGAAGGAATTTTCAGATGGGCCTTACTGTTTCTTAAAGAAGAGTTCATCTCTACAGTGGCAAAATATGTAAAGACATTATAGAAAACAAAGCTAACAAAGCATGGTTTGGAGGCACTTTCTTGGTCTTTGTTTCAACAGAAAGCTTTATCTTAAATAGGTACTTAGCATAAGGTTTTAAAGTAAGCAGCATCCAGTTTAAGAATCTTATAAAGCTCCGGTTTGAAATGTCCCATAAAAATAGGAATTGGACTCTTTTATGCCTTAAAAAAAAGGCTGTTCAACCAATGGCAACAGATTGGATTCAGTACAGCACACCAGCCATGTCTGAGAGCTGAGTTCATTACCCTGGCAGCCTGCTATTGAAATTACCTCTCAGGAGCCTCCTGCAGTCTCCTCTTTGTCACACCAGAAGCGCACACATCGTGTGACCGTTGTAACAGGACACGGGCGTTTTAGTCGCATGATGGCAAAGTAGAGTCTGGCTTTGTGTGAAACTGAGAGGGAGCAAAGGCTGACTGCCTCAAGTACAGAGGACGAGCACCTCCAGTCAGCTGGTGAATCGTGGGCAGCAGGGGGTGAGGAGGGACAGCATAGTCACATAGCGAAGAGCAACATAACAGTCCTTGAACGTATTCTCAGGGAAAATATAAATCATCACTGCCTTAAAATATCATTTTATGGCTTATATGGGTCCTTATAGCTAGGAGGCTTTTTCTATTATTTTGTTAAAATTGTCAAAATATCTGCCAGATAAGCATTACTGATGTAAGTTATATTACCTTTTTCCCCCTAGGAATTTCTCTCCCTCCATAATTACACACTGACTTGAGTAAAAGTGATTTTTTTCAAGGCACTTAAAGGAAGTACAGTCAATCAGATTACTTGATTGCATGAGTATTCCTAAAACTCTCATTTTAAACCTGAAAGGTTCTTACAATTCTGGAACATCTTCCATAGTGACACCCCTTTCTGGGAACCTAAGTTGTGGCTTTTTATTTATTTTTATTAAAAAAAATAAACTAAAGGAGAAATCAGGTTGCTTATACAGGATCTTGAATAAAACCTGTATGAAGGCACACATAATAGTAAATAAGTATATAATTCTGTTTGTCTTTGCAGTCCTAGATATATCAAGATCCTTTGAAATTATCAGTGTAGCAGTCACATACATTATTTTATTAAAATAATATTATTTTACATATAGAAACCTTTTAATGAAAATGAGACTGCTCGCTGTTGAGCCACATTAATTTATTCATACTTAATGCTCAGTTCAGAAATAATAAAACTACGAGTTCATACTTTGCGGTGCACAGAAACTGTTATAAAAGTGTCCTTGAAGGCTCTTCCTTCTGGGACCTCATTGCTCTTTTACATAAGAAACAATTGATAGAAGCATGAACTGGAGATGGAAACAAAAGGTGAAATAGTAATATCTGAAATAATACAAGTTTAGCGACAACATATCCTTCTCTGACTACAAATATGCACTCAGTTTTCATTTGTCCAAGGCAACTCAATACTTAATCAAAGCCACTGAATAATGATATATTCCTGTGAGAAAAACATTTGGAAGTAGTAGGTTGGGATTTCCTTGCTAATAGCAGAAAGTAAAATAAGAGTTTAAAAGGCTTAAGTAATTAAAAGGATGCAGAGCTCAGGGATTTGAGATAGAGGCAGGAAGTTCCAATACTTTTTATATTAGTACTCTTCACGTGTTCTTATGTGAGAAATGTTCATTAGGATGAAGCTTGGACAGGTTTCCACTTAAAATCGTTCTCACAGGCAACGTCTCTTCCGAGTTGAGTTCTCCCAGCACAACCAAACTGGCAGCCTAATGACATTGACTGGAATAGGATTTTGACTGTGAGCCCAGACACTAGACCAGTTCCCTCCAAACTGAAGGATATGTAGATAGCCAGAAAAAAGTATAAAAAATTCTGCCTACAGAGAAGGTTAAATATTGCCTTCGTAGCTCTTTACAAAGTAAGTAGGTATCGCTTTGCTGTATATGAGAAAATGTTACCTTAGATATTATTGCTATTATAGGACACGATTAAAAAAATCGGGAAATTATAACATTTTCTCATATATATATATGACTTCCGTAAAACTTGTTCTGTCATTGTGAAATGCATCTGCTTCATTCAGCAAAACCAGTACAAAAGGGAAACATAATTTTCGAACACCGTGAAAATGTTTATAAAACATTAGTATAGATCTTCATTATTGCTTTACAGTAGCACCCATGTTGTATTTGCTCAGGCAACACTTCCATTGAAGCAAATTTCTTGAACAGCCATTGTGCCTTCAGTCGGTGTTCAGGGCCATTGACTGCTTAGGGGATGTCAGACCTGGGCCCTGGAAAGTGCATCTGTAGCTTTTGCCATCCTCAAGCAATAGGCCATCGAGGAGAGGCAAGGTGCTGCATTTGTAGAATAAGAGCAGGCATGAAGAATAACTCTGTTTCTCTTTGCTTTATGTAGGAAACAATGATGGATCATGCATTGCGCACAATTTCGTATATTGCCGATATTGGAAACATTGTGGTTTTAATGGCACGACGCCGCATGCCAAGATCAGCTTCTCAAGACTGTATTGAAACAACACCTGGTGCCCAGGAAGGAAAGAAGCAGTACAAAATGATATGCCATGTCTTTGAATCAGAGGATGTAAGTAAATGGAATTAAATTTATTTAAACAACATACGTCATTTAGAGAATCTCTGAAATTACATCTGATTTCTTGAATGAATTTTTGTTGTGAATAATCTTTTCTGATTGAAGCTACAGGTAACCTGTGGAAACATTAGCCAGTTGTTTGTCCACATTCATATCTCTTTTCTATCTCCACAAATTCATGTCGCAAATTCATATCTCCTCCTCAGTCCCAAAATATGCACTCTTTGTCTCATGTGTTACAGAATCATTTGTGTTCTGTCAACAACGCTTCCCCAAATGATTGAGTACCTGATTATTAGGAGTTGTCTGCAAGCCAATGGCCATTCATGGCCCAAATTAATGTATGGGATATCAAACTGATGATTCATCCTGGATTCAATCCGTTAGTCCAGCAGGTTGGCACATAACAACAGACATAATACTCCAGACACTTGGAAGTGAGGTGGAACTGTTCTGGACCTCTTTCAAACTGAAGCCAAGATGCTGAGAACATCTACCAACTTGGCGGGCCAGGCACAAGGTTGCCCTCTACCCAGTCCTTATTCCCTTATGGCTTACTTACCGGTAGTTGGTATCACGGAATCATGGAATTTTCAGAGTTGGAAGGGACCTCTAGAGATCATCTAGTCCAACTCCCTGCTGATGCAGCAATGCCTAGAGCACATTACTCAGGACTGCATCCAGGCGAGTCTTGACAATCTCCAGAGAAGGGGACTCCACAACCTCCCTGGGCAGCCTGTTCCAGTGCTCTGTCACCCTAACCGTAAAGAAGTTTTTTCTTAGGTTTGAGTGGAACTTCCTGTGTTCCAACTTGTGCCCGTTGCCCCTCGTCCTGTCACTGGGAACCACTGGAAAGAGTCTGCCTCCATCCTCCTTCAACCCATCCTTTCGATACTTATAAGCAAGAATAAGGTCTCCCCTCAGCCTTCTCTTCTCCAGGCTAAAGAGTCCCGGCTCTCTCAGCCTTTCCTCATAAGGGAGGTGCTCCAATCCCCCAGTCATCTTTGTTGCCCTACGCTGGACTCTCTCCAGTAGTTCCCTGTCCCGCTTGAGCTGGGGAGCCCAGAACTGGACACAGTATTCCAGTTGTGGCCTCACCAGTGCCGAGTAGAGGGGGAGAATGACCTCCCTCGACCTACTGGCCACACTCTTCCCTATGCAGCCCAGGATTCCATTGGCCTTCCTGGTGACAAGGGCACATTGCTGGC
>VFFE01007253.1:3599037-3654093 GCA_008921705.1 Burhinus oedicnemus | reverse complement strand
AGGTGACCCAAAACTGACCAAGAAGGCTATTCCATCCCATCTGCCTCATGCTCAGTATAAAAGCTGAGGGATCAAAGGGTCAGCTCTTTCTTCAATGGCCGGCGTCCTGGGAGGACTCTGTCTCTGTGTCTGCCTTTGATCCCGATCCTGAATCCAGATCCGGAATCCAGTTCCCATCTGTCACCGAGTCCAGTCTGGGACTTCCCCAGTGCCTGCTGGTGATGTGATTGTCATCCTGGGAGCTTGATACGGTTTTGTATATATTTCATTATTTTTCTTTTTATTATTTTATTATCAATATTTCATTAAAGTAGTTTAGTTCCTTCTAAACTCTTAAGTCTCTTTTCCTCTCTCTTTCTTGCCTCCCGAGCGGAGCAGGAGAGAGAGAGCATCTGTCGTTCCACCGGATTGGGCCAATCTGGCCCAAACCACGACAGTCTGAAGTGGAAGACCAGGGGACTTCAACCTAAAACATTTATGGAAACAATACTAAGCTAGTAAAACAGAATTTGTTGTCTGTTTCTAACTCGGTAGCTGAGATACAGTTATTAGTAAGGGGCAGTACTAACCATTTCTGACCATTGTTATATAGGAACAGCTTTAAATACAATTTCTGTCATAACAATTAAAAAAAAAAATTGAGTTCTTTGGTTCAGACAGTTCATAGCTCACAGGCTGTGGGTTTTTGAGCTAAGCAATCATTTTCATTATTTGAAAGCAATTAAGCCTGTGAAGGAGAAATGGCATTGTCTAAAGGTTAGAGTGCTAGACTGGGATTGTTCTGACCTAGTTATCTCAGCTCTGCTGCTGCTTTGCTGGGGTGACCTTTTCAAACAACTTAACTACATTATCTCTATGTTGTACATAATGCAGAAGGCTTTCATAAACATTCACAACAATCTGGAGATATAGATGAAATTAAGATGACTATGACATCTAGACATGCTGGTTTTGAGAATGTAGAATGGAGGCAAAAGCAAAGGACTGAGTACAGAGAAAGCAATGGCACGGGAGATCAAAAAAGAAGTCAGTAAGGACTGGTGATAAACTTTAATAATGGAACGATATCAAAACATTCTTGATGACTTCAGTACTACTGTACTACTACAAACCTCTTGGTATATTGATAAGATTTGAAAAGATTTTTAAAATATGAAGTTTTAAAATATGAAGGAACAATTTGTGACTGGCTAGGCTAATTACGTCCTTGATTTCTAAAATAATTTTCCAGTCAAGCAGATTGGTGCTTTTGTGTACTGCAGCACAAATGAAATAAGAAAACCGCCTTTTAGCATCAAAGAAAACACTGTGTATCTGATCGGTAGATTGCAAGAAGACTTAGATTTACAATGTTGTCCAGAAAAATCTACACATTCGTAATGTGTTTAGCATGTACTTACTGTCTAAGAAAGTGCGTTGCATTTTTTATACGTTTGATTAGTAGTATTTTTTGGGAGTGATGTTGTAAAATGCAATTAACTCCTCCTCAGATCAATGGGAGTTACTCATATCCCATGATGACAGAATACAGTACCCGAAAACCACAAATACACGAAACTTAATGTGGCATTCTCCTGTGAGCTGCAGTAAACTCAGAATAGGGGGGAAAAAAAATCAAGTGCAGAAAAAGTTGACTACAAATTCCTTTTATTTATCTCTACCACTGTTTCTCTATGTTCCAGTGCCATCTAGTGGAACAAGAAAGTAAATTTTACAGCAGTTCAATAATTCTTTCATTAGTTGACTTTTGCAGTATGCTGAATGTGCAAAGTTGTTAGTATTACCATCATCCTTGTCGGTTTCTCTGAATTTCTTTCTAAAGTATATATATTTCTGACACATCCAAATACCAGTCACTGTGATGTTTCATTAATTGTACTCACTATACAGCCCACTGTAATGGGAAGTCATCATTTATTGCATTCTGTTGTAAAATGCACGCACAGATAAGTGCTCCAAAAATCAATAAAGACACAGATGATTTTTGAAGAGTTGTTCTTAACATTAACAAGCTATAATCGTGGCTCTGGCTGCATTCTTGAAAGCAGCCCTGACGTTGCTAGTCAAGGTGTTAATGGGAATAGCTATTGTAGATGTTCAATGGGTAAGTAGGGCTATTACTGGTTTGCTGGGAACATGAGACAGGTATCATGGCAGTAACAGGAGAGCAGATGGTTTTGCTGAAGCATTACTTTCAGTCCTATAAAACCAAGGTGGAGAAGCAGCAGGTGACACGACAACCAAAATCATCAGTGCATACATCTCTGTGAAGGCATTTGCAAGCAGAGCATCCGTTCTATCATCACTCCTGCAAATATACTGTGACGAGAAGCAGGGTTTGTGACAGTCTTTTCTGTAAGCTCTGTTCCATATTGGTAAAAAGCCAGTACTCCCCAGTGTTTACTGGAACGAGTACATAAATAGCATATGGCTGCTTGCTACTGCAATGTACTGATGAAAGGAGATCATGCAGCGTTTTAAATGGAGATTGCATTTTGATTTTGGATGTAACGGATTCCTTCTGTACAACTGACCTTAAAGTGACTTTATATCCACACTAATGTAGCAACTTTTGAGGATCCTTTATTTTGACTCTGTCTTAAAATCCAATCTCTCTCTTGTTTCTTTTGGTTTCAGTAGTAAACTGTTTAGCAGTCCTTTCTCTGAGCTGTGTTTTGTTCTACGTTCTAGGCACAGCTGATAGCTCAGTCAATTGGTCAGGCTTTCAGTGTGGCTTACCAAGAGTTTCTAAGAGCCAATGGAATTAACCCAGAGGATCTCAGTCAGAAAGAATACAGTGACATCATCAATACCCAAGAGATGTACAATGATGACCTCATACACTTTTCCAATTCAGAAAACTGCAAAGAGGTAAACTAGTTTTGGAATTTCATTTCAGATTGATCCATTTTTTCAGAGGAATGTAGTTCTCATGGAAATATCTTTTGGCATTTTAAGGATGACTTTACATCTCAAGATGCGTTGCTTCATCAATACTGTGCTACTAAAATCAGCTTTATAAGTTTTTAGAATGTCTTCTTTTCATTTTCAGGGTCTTTCTGCTTCCATTGTTCAAAACAGTAATAAAGTACATTTACATCTGACATAGATAAGCTCTGTGCTATTCACAGTACACAGCATAAGCTTTTTTTGTGTTTTACCTATGTACTGATACAGAAAGAGAGATGACACTCCATTTTAATGCACATTGTAAATGATTTCTTACTTAATAGATACAAGGGCCATGAGTCCAGGATGCTGTGGCACTGAGCAGGCCAATTTATCTTCCCCTATTAGAACACCAGCAAAACTGCCACATGAAAGAGAGTTTCACACTCATAATGCATGAAAAAATAAGAATTTCCCTTAAGTGCCCCAATTTGATTTTGGATGTAATGGATTCTTTCTGTGCAACAGCCATATATTTCACATTTTACATTTCATACAAAAGTCACTGTAATACCAGGCATTCCAAATCAGAATGTGGCAAGTGCAGTTGCATCCAGATTCTGCTGTGTCTTATATTGTTGCAGTGTGATACGGATTTGGCTCATGTTTCAAAGGCCAGAGTTTCTATGCTGAGTTCTAAAGAAATCTTACTTTGAGATGAACTGCAAATTACTTAATCCTTCAGTCACAGCTTTCCTGCTTATGCTCATTTCTTCTGGCATTACAGGTTCTTTTGTACAGCGTGCTTGTTCTTGGGAAGAGAGCATTTTTCACCTATACCTGCACATAGAAGGGTTATGATTTGATGTTCAGTTTTATACGTCTGCAGTCACTAGATATCAATAAAGTGTTTTGATGTGCATATAAGCATGACAAAATATTTCTCTTGTAGCAAACAAGGGAAAATTCAGTTGAGCAAATCTTGGTTTAACTTAGAATCGGAACAGAAAAATACAACTGTGTCACATTTCAAAGTGATTAAAAAGGTCATTATTTTTGTGGCACCTTTGTTTCTAATTGGTTTATGAATGTTTGAACAATGACAGAGTTGTGGCATACTAGCTGGTTCAAAGCCTTGATAGATAGCTTCAACAAAAGTCAGCTGGCCTTTGTGATTCCCGTAAGTACAGATGTCCCTGTCTTTCCACATCTGAAAGAAAATAATTCCCAGTATTTTGTTAAAGAGTATGTTCTCTCCTTAAACTCTTACTCCTCTAAAAGTTAGATATGCTATAGTTACTGAACAGTTAACGTCACCATATTTGAGGAGAAGTCATCATTTGTATTACATCAGCACAACAGGGATCTTAGATTAACATGCTAGGCGCAAATATATTCAATAATGTGAATATATTCAATAATGTTAATAATAATGACGACAACAACAATAAAAATCAAGAGATCTTTGCCTGAAAATAAGGACAGACAAACCCTGAGATCAAGAGACACCTGAGCAGTGATGGCAGAAGTGGAGCTGAACTCAAACCTGTGTTCCATGCATTGCCACAAAATGTTACAGCCTCCCCTAGCTGCCAGGTTCCAAGAAGAATAAAAACTTCTTTGGCATTCATTCATTTGGTATTCCGTTCCACCACTTTCTATAGCATTAACCAGTGTGTTAGTTTTTTGCTTATTATAAGGACCTATATGACCTTCAACAAACAAGTGGAAGATACACCTGAAAAGAAATAGGTATGTGTTACACAGTTTTAACAGCGTTTTTGAAGTCATGCTACTACCTAATAGAAAAGAATAGAATACTTTTTGTAATTTGTAGGTGTTATTCAGGAACAACTAAGATGCTAGTGCACCAATTTAGATGAATCAAAGCAACAAACATGGTTTGTTTTTTTCTTTTTAATTGCAGCTCCAGCTAGAAAAACAGAAGGGAGAAATTCTTGGGGTAGTGATTGTGGAATCTGGATGGGGATCCATTTTACCCACCGTTATCCTGGCTAACATGATGAACGGAGGCCCTGCAGCCCGTTCAGGAAAACTAAGCATTGGAGACCAAATTATGTCCATTAATGGGACCAGTTTAGTTGGTCTACCTCTTGCAACATGCCAAGGGATCATAAAGGTACCCCAAACTTACAACTATATGCTGTAGATTTTAAGCCAGCAGAGATGTAATATTATGACAAGCAACCCTGTAGATTTCCAGCAGATACAATTTTTCATATCGCTTGGTGGGGGAAGGGGGGGAAGAAAAAGAAGAGTAATCTGTCATTAACAAAAAGTAGAACTAGAAACAGAGATTCAGGGGTGATAATGCACAGAAATTTTGTGCTGGAGAATTTGACTGCAGCTTTGTTACTGGACTATAACAAACGAGTCTGAAAAACTTGCCTAAATTAAGTTACTTAGATGTCTTCAAAGTTTCAGGCTTCCCCACAGCCTCTAAATTAAAATCTGAGGATTAAAATCTACTATGCTTCTTTGGGCTCCAGGTAGATGAAATGGATGGAGGCTGGTAGACTGCAGGACAGATCAAGAGAGTATATGAAGATTCCTCAGACATGACAGAATCTCCACATTATCTTTAATCACTAAGACTGAATCTAATGTCTGTGCAGATTTACCAAGAGCAGCAGCAGCAGCAGATTAATTAGCCAGATGCTGGAAAAAGGCAAGCAGTAGTCAGGTCTTTCTTGAAAACGTTCTTGAGTTTCTATAGTAATTAAAGGCAAAGTTTTGATATGTTTTATTTGGCCAAATAGCTTAGGAAATAAATGAAATGGAGAAATGTATCTCTAAGTCAACTATAGATTTCTATTAACTCTAGCTGTTCTTTCTGAGGTCAGCTGGTTTACACTCCTGCAATTAGGAAGCCACTAGTGAAATAGTAAATTAAAATCCATTTCAGAAACAGTAACTTTTGGAATATTTTACAGGGTCTCAAGAATCAGACGCAAGTCAAATTGAACATTGTCAGCTGTCCTCCTGTTACTACTGTCCTCATAAAACGGCCAGACTTAAAATACCAGCTGGGCTTCAGTGTACAGAATGGAATTGTAAGTTTCTGTGCTCAGTGATTGTTTTTTTGTTTGTTTTTTTTTTCTTTTTCTTTTTCTTTATTCTTTCAAGAAACACACTGAAGTACTGCAAAAATCCTTGCACATGACCTCACTTCTTGTACTGTGATCTCTTAATTAATTAAAACCTTATAATCACATCTCTGAGCAATATAATGCAAATGGACAACACCAGGAGAACAAGTATTGCCATTCTTGAGGGATTTGCCTACATAATACAGCCACAAGACTTAGAGCCCAGATTGTTTGGTGCATTATCTGGATCAGCTAATTCATGTATAACTCTGTCATTAGCGTGCCAGAGTTGCAAGGAAAAGTTATGCTGAAATAGGTTTCTGCAATTATAACACTCTAATCTTAGCTCTGATCGTGTTTCTCTTTTTTAAATTTCAGCACATATTCACTAAGACTTTTAATTTTTCTTCCGCTGTGCATAATTTATTTGGATCACATGGTGTAGTGGGCAAGGAAATGTAATTGTGACCTCCTCCAGTTAAAACTAAACTAACTACAAGTAATTGTACAGGTTGTGGCGCATGCTGCAGTTTCCCTGTAATAACAGAAGCAAACAGGAGAATGTATGTGGCAGGTAACACTTACCCAGTGCAGCTCAGGGTCCTCCTCTCGTAGCTCTTCCTTCCCAAGCCATTCTCCAATACCTTTCCAAAGCAAATTCCCAACTCAACTAGCTCAGGTAGTTACCTGGCCTTTCTGGGGGCTGATACTAGCATTAGGGACTGTCTGTAGTGCAGGACCATCACCATCTCCTCTTCCTCCAGTCTAGGAAAAAAAATAATCAGGCTGCTCACACAGAAAACCACATCACAAAGGACTGTGGGCTCTGGTCCCCTGTTCTGTGAAACGCATCGATTGAAGTTGCCAGATTTCTCTTTGCCACCCCTGGAAGAGTAGCAGGTAACTCTATAGGATATGGTTTATGGGTCTTACTGTGCTTTAGCAAACAGATGGCTCATTAGTGGATTTTCAGCTCTGCTAGCCATCTCTCAAGTTATTATTGTACCTAAGTTTTAAGTGTTCCTACCTAGGATCACGTATGATGTGGTGGTCACAGCAGAGATTGGTATAAAGAACACCGCTACAGGCCTTGGTCCAGCTGGAAGTTGGACTTAGGTTGACATCCTTTAGAAGCAGAGGTTTAAAGTATTTGTCATGTTTGGGATTAATGCTCTGACACTTGAGTAGAGAGAGGTCTGTAAAATAATACAGAAAGATCAGGAGCGTGGTATATTTCTGTCCTCCTTTGCCTGTGCTTAGTCCCCTTTCACCTACATGTACGTGTATGTTAAGTGGGCATGGTTGTTGCTGGTAGTTCACTCTGTTAGCAAATCCCAAGTCTTGGTATAAAAAGGATGAAAGGGATGGGATCTGGTTTTACAAGATCTCACAGGGGGTGCCGAGAACAGCATATAACACTGTATGAAGCATTGATTTCTATCCTAATTGCTGTCCTTTGTAACTCTAGCATGTTCAGCTGGTACTATGATAAAAAGAGGAAAATGTATTTAAGGAACAATAAGCAATACTATGGTGTGTTTATCAACTCTTGTAGGAGGCCTGTCAGCACTGGTGGGGGCTGGGTCAGGGCTGGGGAAAAGAATCGGGCCAAGGTGGATTAGACGAAGCATATCATGTCCTCACATGGACACAGGCAGGTACAGAGTCTGTGAGACAAGCTATTCATCTTGTCCCAGTTAATCATCTCCTATGTAACTGGAGCCTTAGTTCAGTAAATTGTGCAGGCTGTGGTTGTTTTCTTTCAGTGTGCTCCCTCCATCTACTGGCCGTTTGTCATATTCACCACACTGGATGGTCATAATTCATTCCAGTTAAATGAGCAACATTTAGATGGCATCCAGTATAAAGTTTACTGAATTCAGCATAAAAATCCTTCTCAGATAACAGAAAAAGAAAGCCTTGAAATACATTTTCATTTATGAGGAGTCCATGTTTGAATATGAAAGCCAATGAACAAAAAGGAGAGATTCACATCTTTTGATAGACTGCTATATAGACAAGCCTCTGGGCCTGTAAGTCCTTCCTCAGGTAAACCCTCTCTTATTACACAACATTTGAAAATATGACTCCACAAAGCATGCATCTCTGGTACTTTTGACACTGAACTTTTAAAAAGCAGTTTTGTAATTGCCAGCAATTGTTATAAATTATGACAGGATTCAGAAATAGTCTTTGTTGGCTCAGCATTCGCACAGCGAAGAAAACGGCTTGCCAGAACCGGTATAATTAACTGTCTCCTACTGCTGTGCCATTACCTCATTATGCGTGCAGCTGGTACTTACTGCTGTGCCTCTTCTGACAGCAGTTTAGCGGTGGTTCCTTTTCACCCTGCCTGTCTCATCTGTGCAGGATGTACAGCTGCTACATTAGTGAACAGCCCGTAAACAACCTGGGCATACAAAAGTACTAGCTGAGCTGGGTTTTCCTCGCATAGGCTATTGGGAAGATGCAGAGACTGGGCTGCTGCAGGTGACTTTTCTTCGTGTATTCTGTACAGTTTAATTAATGCAAAGCCTGATGTTGTGCTTCATGGAACACTAGTAGTGCCAGCTTTTGGAAGTTTTAGTTAGGGAATAGCACAGCAGCATAAATCACAGTGTTAATTTTGCAAAATTCCTCTTGCACTAATGATGCAAATATTTTTCATGGCTCTTGAAAGCTACTGATGTAGTTTCATTGCATATTTATAAAAGGAATCTAAAATTTGAACTGTAAAACATTAAGAAAAAAATGAACTATTGTGCATATACATGAAACAAGTATGAATGGTGCGTGATGGGGAAGTGAACATAAGGTGACCTATCAGCCACCTTCTGAAAATCATCTTGCTACACTTCTTTTAAAATTATGATATTTAAATACAAGTGGTCCTCTCATATCACATCATTGTCTTGTTTCCTAGATTATGAAAAAAATCTATTACCAGTTGTATTTTTACTGCTGATAGTGCACCACTTCTCAGTCTAGATCTCAGAGCTCAGACACTTTCTCTGAGAAGTGTATCTCCCCCATCCCTAGCCTAGCACAATTCTATCTAAAAATACAGTAAAACTAGGTAAAACTTAACAGAATGGACAGTTTATTCTTTCTTCCTTGCCTTTGTTTATATTTATTTAAACTGTCTGGGGAAAAAACATAGAGGGTTTAAATACAGTAGTATAGGAGTGAGATGAGGAGAAACCTGGTTTAATAGGTTATATTTAAGGCATTACACAGAATAAACAGTTAGTTTACCTTGCACTGTTCTGTCCTTCATGTTTTGCTACACAATGGGCAATTGCAATAAAACTGATTGTGAAGCTACTGCAGTTTCACATCTGATGCACTGCAGCTTGTCTAAGACATTGCAGAATTTCTAACAGCTGAACGGATTGAACCAGTATGATTTACACCTTTTTTTTGTTTTTTTCTTTCCTTCAGTTTACACAGTAAATAGAGTATAGGCTCTTGCTTACAAGAAGATCCAGATCCGTCATGCTTTATTTAATAATATTACAGCTGTCACCGTGTTCAAGAAGTATAGCAGGCTGAACAATCCTGGCTGAATAGAATCATATTAACTTGGAGGTACTGCTGAGCAGCCTAACTTGGCAGCCTAACCTGCCATAGCTCCACTGGCTGGAGACAAAAGTGTTAAGGCTGCTTTGAGTCAGCCACTTGTAAATACAGCAGCCACATTAATGTGTGCTTTACGTACAGTCTATTTCTTTACATCTGCACTCTGTCGCTAGCTTAACAGGATCCGTGAGGCTAGGCAGAGCCACTTGGGCTCTGTGTCTGTTTCTCTTTCTACCTCATTAAAATAGTTAATGTTCACAAAAAGGAAGCTGACTCCCTTCCCTGGAGAGGGATCACATTCTTGAATGAAGATAAGAGACTGCGAGGCTGTTAGAAAGAAGAAATTCATTGATGGTATTAAAAGTGCTCTGAAAGCCATACAATGAAAGGTGCTCTGGAGAGATATGCAAGCCATTATCTTTTCCTTTATGCCAGTGTGGTGAGAGGTCACATTTCCATTTGCTCTGAAAGCTTTTATTTCAGCTGGCTGTACTGTCTCTATATTTTCTTTTATACTGTGAAAAATATATTTACAGGGTTTCTTTTGGAACATTCTGCTTTTGTCCTTTCAGATTACTGCATACAATCCCCAACAGCAAGGAGCAAACTGTTATTCTAACAGTGAGTTGAATTGAGAAGCTTTCTATAAAAGAGAAGATCTATATAGTAGAGCTTATCTTGTCAGCTATATGATTAGAAGGTAGACTACCTGCAAAACAATATATTGTACATGACTGAAACTCAAGATGCAATCCTGTGAAGGGTCCTGATGGTGCCTCTATCCATAAAAGTCCATCAGAAATAGTTTATGAACCACAGTAGGTAAAGCCATTAATGATAGCATGGTGGAAGATAAATCTCACAGCAAGAGAAAGTTTTTTTTCAGAAGGCTGAGAAAGGCCTTTTATAAACAAAGAATAACTATATATTTTTGCTCCCCATATCAGACAACCTGAACTTTGAGTAAGAAGGGGTTCCATTGTTATTTGTGAAGAGGAATTTAAAGGAAACTGCTAGTGTCATACAGAAAAGATTCTGGTCAACCACAGACAATGTTTCACCTTCAATATATTCCAGTTTGGCCATCTCACCAGTTAGATTACAATTAGTTTGAATTAGATTACAAACTCACTGGGACACAAGCCACATCTTATCATACTTCTGTTTAGCTCTGAGCAAATTACCAGAGCTCAGCAAATAATAATTCTTGGCATATGATTCTAACCATTGACAGTAACTGCAGAAACAGCCATCACTGGATGCTCTAGCACTCATTTCTTTTCCTCCAAGAACAGGTTTTTCACAGTAAACAAAAGGTAAATCTCAGCACTGCTAAGATCTGCTCAGTCCCAGAGATTCAAGCTATAAATTATCTGCCTTATGTGCTGCATGAACTTAGTCTTCTGAAATAATTTCCCAATGATTTCTATCTAGGGTACAGCTGTCTGGTCTGTCGGGGAGGCCCCTGTTGCAGCACAGGTACTGTTGCTGAGGAGGAAACATTCTTTTAAATTCCCCATGCTGGGTTGAGATTTTTTTTTCTGCCTGTACAGCAGGTTGCATGTTGCAACCTCAGAACAATTTTCAGTAGCAGTGTCTGCTGGGACTATGCCTGGTGAACGTAATTCTACTGGTACCTGCAGGTGCCAGTTGAAACAGGGGCCTGACTTGCTTTCTTCATCCTAAGCTCCCTGTGGTCACCAGCACTGTAAAACATGGAGACAAGCAGTGGCTCTGGAGAGCAGAGTGCCCTTTTCCAGCCTGCAGAGGCACAGGAAGTAAGTTGTCATACTTCACTATGCTGACAACAGCCTGTAAAAACAAACAGAATTTGCACATTTCATAGAACGGTTTGGGTGGAAGAGACCTTTAAAGCTTATCTAGTTCCAACCCGCCCTGCCATGGGCAGGGACACCTCCCACTAGACCAGGTTGCGCAAAGCCCTGTCCAGCCTGGCCTTGAACACCTCCAGGGATGGGGCATCCACAGCTTCTCTGGGCAACCTGGGCCAGTGTCTCACCACCCTCACAGTAAAGAATTCCTTCCTAGTATCTTTTAGATCTTCCCTTATATCTTTGTGACCCTTTTGACAGATTGCCAGCTTTCAATACAGAATGTCTGGATGGCACCATCCTTTCCTTCAGCCTAAATTAGCATTTGTGCAGGGTTAAGGATTAAGCTCTGTCAGTTTTCTGCCATGTATGTGAAAAAATTGCTGTTGTAGATTAATTTTTACTTTAGCGCTTCTTCTATTTGTCATTATGCAGAAAGAATTAACATGGTAGTTTGTAAAAAGAGTCCCAGTGGCACGGTCAGAAATACTTAAAAATCACTTTCTTCTATCCCGACAGTACCTAAAATTTCTCTCTTCCCCGTAACTCCACTCTTTTGCATGGCTGCTATCTGCATCACTGTGTTAGGTATTTATATGTTCCTAGCCCATGAGAACAAAAATAAAAATTGTAATTTGCAGAAATTTTGAAAAACCACACAAACCAACATTTAAAAACTCACAGTGTTGCTTTATACTTTCCACAAGTATCTTCTGGAATCCTTACAGTGTCACCGCTCATTATTATGCGTTAAATCCTAGTAACTGCTACATTATGACATTTCTAAACTTAAATGAACTTTGCTGTCTCTTGGCAGATTTGCAGCTTGATGCGAGGTGGAATAGCCGAGAGGGGAGGGGTAAGAGTAGGACATCGTATTATTGAGATCAATGGACAAAGTGTTGTTGCTACTGCTCATGAGAAGATCGTACAAGCATTGTCTAATTCAGTGGGAGAGGTAAGAAAACAATTAAGTACTTTATGAGGGAATTAAAACTGTTGAAAGAATATATGTTTCAGTTGAAAAGAGTGTCTTAACATAGTATTAAAACCACCACCTCAGTAAACTGGAGTTGAGCACTAATAACAAAAAATTAACATTTTTTGAACAATTAGATGGACATTCACTGCATTCTTCCACTCACTTTCAAGATTCTGAACCTTCAGCCTACTGTTTGAATTAAACCAGTCAATTCAGGGAAGAAATCACACAAGCACATTAGCTATGAAAATATCTCTTGGCTTATCACTACAGCATCTGCCATAGAAATAAAATAATATTCAAAGAGATGAGAGATTCAAATTGAGATGTATTTTAATCATTTCATTTCCATGGAACATTTCCAACTTACCTGGGGAATCAGTTAAGACATCTCTCTCCAGTACTTTTAGAGAAATCAGCAATGAATGAACAAGATCCTCCCATCTATCAAAATCCCTACTGAATTTAGTGGTTGTATCATACAACACCCTGGCCAGATCTTCCACGAGTTCCTTTGCCAAAAATCAAAGATAACTTGTTTTCCTGTGGAAAACAATACTTGAAAAGTAGTAGAGAGTATGTGCACATTGGCAGGAACAAAGCTGTAGATTTCAGTAGAACCTCCATGCCTTTATAGAATCACAGAATCATAGAGTCATTTAGGCTGGAAAAGACCTTTAAGATCATCCAGTCCAACCATTGACCCTACTCTACCAGGTCTGCCACTAAACCATGTCTCTAAGCACCACGTCTACATGACTTTTAAACACATCTAGGGATGGTGACTAAACCACCTCCCTGGGCAGCCTGTTCCAATGTTTCATAACTCTTTCAGTGAAAATTTTTTTCCTAATGCCCAGCCTAAACCTCTCCTGGCGCAACTTGAACCTGTTTCCTCTTGTCCTATCACTAGTTACTTGGGAGAAGAGACCAGCTCCCATCTCACTACAGCCTCCTTTCAGGTAGTTGAAGAGAGCAATAAGGTCTCCCCTCAGCCTTCTCTTCTCCAGACTAAACAATCCTACTTCCTTCAGCCGCTCCTCATAAGACATGTTCTCCAGACCCCTCACCAGCTTCGTTGCCCTTCTCTGGACACGCTCCAGCACCTCAAGGTCCCTCCTATACTGTGGCACCCAAAACTGGACACAGTACTCAAGCTGCGGCCTCACCAGCGCTTAGTACACGGGCACGATCACTTCCCTACTCCTGCTGGCCACACTATTCTTGATACAGGCTGAGATGCCATTGGCCTTCTTGGCTACCTGGGCGCACTGCTGGCTCATGTTCAGCCGGCTGTCCACCAGAACCCCCAGATGCTTTGCTGCCAGGCAGCTTTCCAGCCACTCCTCCCCAAGCCTGTAGCGTTGCCTGGGGTTGTTGTGACCCAAGTGCAGGACCCAGCACTTGGCCTTGTTAAACCTCATGCAGTTGGCTTCAGCCCATCGATCCAGTCTGTCCAGATCTCTCTGCAGAGCCTTCCTACCCTCAAGCAGATCAACACTCCCACTTAATTTGGTGTCATCTGCAAATTTACTGAGGGTGCACTCAATCCCCTCATCCAGATCATCAATAAAGTTATTAAACAAGGCTGGCCCCAAAACTGAGCCCTGAGGAACACTGCTTGCCTCTTTGCTGCATGACATCTCACGAAACATGAGGACAGCATGAAACTTTTTTTTTCCCCAGCACAAAGAGACCATGCTATCAAGGCAGTGTATGGCTGGTGAGGGTCTGTGTTACCAGTCAGTAAAATCTGCCTTCCTTCCTCTTGCATTGTCCGATAGGTACTTACAGCTGTTACTACCCGATGCCTTTAATCTTGTCAGTCTGTAAAATCCCCCTGACACTTAGCACTCCTTGTAGAAAGAACCTAAGTACACTAGCCATGAGAGCACCTGTTCCACCAAACTTGACTGGCATTTAAAGATCATGTGAGAAATTCCAAGTTTCGTGTTCAGAGGATCATACTCCAATTAGGAGAAAATAAGTATGAAATGACACTCCCACAGGAAGGAAGATATAGAAGAAAAATCAAAGTTCAGTTAATGCCAGAGCAGCAGAATGAATTTTCAGAGAGGTTTGGGCTGCTGCTTTTTTAAGGGCTATAACTGGAGTGGTGTTTAGGTGTCTTGTTAAACTATATGATGGTGCATCCTGTTGTCATTTTAAATAAAAACACACAAAAAAAGCAAAGGCAGAAAACCAGCTTGTTAGAACCAGAGAACTTTGAACTAGAAACTATGCTAACTCACATCTATAGAAACCAGGACAATAAATGCACTTACACCACAGGGAGAAACAGATTGGGCCTTATGGATTATTTTAAACTAGTAAAAATTCTGTTAATTTCTGTGTAATCAATTGACAGATTCACATGAAGACTATGCCAGCTGCCATGTTCAGGCTTCTAACGGGGCAAGAGACACCCCTGTACATCTAGCATGCGACTCTCTTGCAGCAAAATAACTAAATGATTCCATCAATGCTGAAGCCCTCATAGATGAAGAGAATTTTGTATTTTGTATGAATGAAAGGCTTTGAAGCTGGCCTGAGGACTGCGAAACAAGGAACAGACAGGTGTCTCTGCCTTTTCTCTCCTTCCATTTTATTTTCCCAAAAAGCGATGAGGAGGATGGTCAAGGACAATAATCACTGACAAAAATCTTTGTAAAACATTTAAGTATTTTGCAACATCTTCTAAACTCTTTTCTCATAAAACTTACAACATATTTATTTGTAACCTTTATGTGGAGTGATGTATGTCTGTCTCGTTTGATAACATGGTGAATGTGAATATTTGATGAATGAGACTGCAGGCAATGGCAAAGAGAAGCAATTAGAGAGAGTTATGGCTGCCTCAAGTTTAAAAAAAAAATCCCAGTCCCATAAAGTGATGCAATACGGATGGCTTTGCATAATATTAAAACTGGTGCCGAATAGATGGTATTTCAGTGGAAAGGAATGTGTGCAGTTAAAACTTTTAGATTCTAATGTAAAGAAAACCACTGTAGTACTTGGTATTGTTATGACAAGTGTAACCTGTTTGGCAAGGTGTGAACATAAACATGTAACAAGTGTTTCATATGCTAAATAAAGAATAATTGCCACAAGATTAAAATCAAAATATTTATTTAGATACATATTTATTTTTAATGCTTGTGATTTTTATGATTTAACAGAGTTATTTCATGGATAACTTATTGCACAGGTTGTGTAATGTATGTGTTGGGCTGGGTTTTTTTTTTCTTTAATTTTTGCATATTACCTTTTTGTTTATATTGGCTCAAAATGAGAAAGCCATGCTTACCTGTTTCTGTCTTTTATAAAGCATTCTTATTCCTAAGGCAATGTGTTCTGAATGTAAATTGTTTTGACAAATAACTTAGCACCATCATCAGTATTAGAATGTGTGTAGATAAAAAAACCTAGTAGTAAAGCTGTACTCCTTCTGAGATAAATGTTAATTGGTGTAACTTTTCATCTAGATTTTTTTTTTTTGGCCAAGGCCTTGAAGAAAATACACTGTGACTTAAGAAGCCTTACCATGCAGTAACTAAAGAGCTTTAGATGACTGTACTTCAAGGAGTAGTGTGTTGCATGCAACTGACCTTAGGAAAGAATTAAGCTACTATCACTAATAAATCTGAAATAATAAAGGAAGCTTGCTTATTTTGTTTGTTCTGTAAGTTTACATAATAAAAAAATCCAAGAAGATGATCATTTAATTCTTCATCTAAGTGCAGTTGCAAAGGTCACAGATTATTTTTTTTTCAAAGGACTTAATCTCTTGAATTAGGAATTTGTGTATCATTATTCTCTTGAGAGTAGATGCTTTCAATTAGCATACCTTGTTGCCACTGGATGTCACTGTAACTTCACATCAATACAGAAGCATGCTATAATTAAAATCCATTAAAATGGATGATTCTGTAAAACTTAAACTACCCATCTTCAGCTACATTCCTTTGTGACCTTTTCACAGGATGTCTGCCCAGCTCAGAGTGACACAAATGAAACCAGTATATGATTAAACCTCAAATGGAAACTAACGCTACTGACAAGCACTGCTACAAAAAAATTAAAACTCTGAAACGTCAACCTGTGGTAGGTTCTTTATGAGAACCTTTTGTTTAAGGCTTTTCCAATTTCCTCAGTGAGCCAGGATGAAGCTCGCACTGGAAGATGCTGCTGGCAGACCTGTGTTTATGCTGGTAATCAAATTAGTGTCAATGATACTTACTTTTTGATTTATTTTTTTTTTAAGATCAATGTTAAATAAATCATAAATGCAGCAGAACCACAAGGACATGTTTTAGTAATACAATCATCAAAACTACTAATTGGAGCAACAGTTCTTATTGGAAAAATGTTGAAGGCTCTGCTAGATAAAAATTCATCTAACTTCCTATCAGAAGTTTGTAAAAAGTTTGTGAAATATGCTTTTTGGAAATGCAGAATTTCAAAGACTTCTTCCCTAATGCATCTTTTGGTCACAATTTGCAGAGTACCTAAATGTCAGTTTTCAATAGCATATGCTAATCCATTAACTCATTAGCAATCAGAACACAGCAAAAATAAACCACACTGCAGCCTTTAGTAGAATTTAAAAGGGCAAGATACTGGGGGGAGGGGAAGGGGGGAGGGGTGCAGTTTGAACAGGACAGCTCAGTTAGCCTGACAGGAAAGACACTGGAAAAATGGATTAGAAGCAGCACTGAATGTGCGTATGAATCCCCTTTACATTTCTATCCGAATCAGTTGTTGAAAAAGCAAAGTCCAGAAATACTTTTTATTAAAACACTGATCATAGTTAAAACACTTTGAGGTACATTAAATAAATACAACTTTTAAGTTGTACAGCCGGTCTCTGGCGGCTCTGCAATGGTTTTCAAGAAACGCTAGGCAGCGTCAGTAGCATTTCTATAAGTACAGTGAAATAAATGCATTTCTGGTTGGGTAAACATTTGTTATGACTTCACTAATAAATCAGTTAAAATTTTGCAAAAATCAGGGCTGAAATTTACATTCAGAAAAACAGGCGTTCTCCTCCTGCTGTTGGAAAAAAGTGGAATTCCAAAGGAAGACACTTTTTCCTTTTTAAGTCATCCACTACTTGTATTTCTCCCAGTCCTGGTTTCTTCCTTAATTCTCTTTGCTGGAATCACATACCTGCGAATATTATCAAAGGATGGTCTCCCGGCAAACTCCAATTAAACTGTGAGGCCTGTCCCGCTCTAAACTGTGAGTGATATGGGACCTACGTAAGAAGGCAACGGGAGAGCTCAGAGCACCGCAGCTCTGAAGATGAAGATCTTCTTGAAGTCGCTTTCTAGAGGTATTCACATTCTGCTGGGAACTTGTAATGACCTGTTTAAAAGGGCAGGAACGAAGAAGGAAAAATGGGGAAAACAGGGTAAGAAATATTTCCATTTAAAAGGTTCAGTCCCCGAGTATCATTTCACATGTTCATGTGTGTTCATGCAGCCATCCAGAGACCCTCCCGCTCCCCTGGAAGGCACCGTCAGGCCTGAGAGGCATCAGGCCTCCACCTGTACTGTGGGGTTGAATCCACAAAAGCACAAACATGTATTTGTTTCTCGCTATACAAATGAAAAGGAAACCTGTGGAAAAGGCAGCAGCTCTGCTTTGTTTGACAATGCAAGTTTGGAGCAAATTAAACTCATCTGTTTCTTTTAGGAGAAAGAGATGCCTCACTAGCTTTGCCAAGGGTGGAAGAGAACTAAAGCCTCGCAAGCCTGGTAAACGAACATTTTGGTGTTAATAGAACTGTCAAGCTACTTCACAAATCTGAATTATACAACTACTTTACTAAAAATCCTGTGACTTCTTAAGTAGATTGCTGAGACGCCCTGGACTTTCTCTAATTAATAATGGGTTTTGTCTGAAAAAAAAACCCCTACTAAAATTATTTCTTTAACATGAAAAAACCATATGTCTCCCTGGATGTAAGAAAACCACACAGGATGAATATTGGGCCATTGGTTTCTGATTTTATGATCTACATAAACACTCAATTTTTTTATACTTTTTTTTGAGAGAAACCATGTTTTTTTCATTTAAATGAAATTGTTTTCAACTTTCTAACCTTGAGGACTTAATGACCTATGAATTTTGTAAAGCAATACAAATGTTAAAATTTAATTCCATACTGACACTCTTAAATATGTCGTGATAGTACTACCCGTGTGACTACAGAGGTAACTGATACGCTGCTACTTTGTTCTACTTCAGAGTTAGCAAAACCAATCTTGTAGCAAGCTTTATTAAATGCTGTGTGGTTCCTGCTACACAACACACTATCTCACGTGCCATTTAAGTGTTATTACATCCTATTTTAATACTTTGCCAGTTTGCCTCATTTAGGGCTCAGTAGACTAATCCATAGGAGTTACAGTATCTCGGAAGGGGGGAACAGCCCCCAGGCATGATCCTTCCCCACCTGTCCTGCGCTGTGGAAACCTGACGGGCAGCCTGAGCGTGGCTAGTCAGTGCTCAGAGCATTCTGCTTTTCAAATCTGACAACATGAAAGGAACTTCCTTTCTACAGCTATCGTTCTGGTAACAGTACCAGCAAGAAGGGATTCATGATCTTTCTTCCTGCAAAAAAGATTTATTATTAAACGTGCATTAGATAATAAAAGTTGCTGCCACTACTAATTCCCCTATTCTACAAGATTCCTTCCAAGCCTTGGGTCTGTTTTACTCTCACTCAAGGTGAGAATACGCATTATTCCTTCATTTGGAAAAGCACAATTTCTCAATTCTTTTTCTTAAAAATAGCAAGGGTCATTATCATCCTTGTGGCCAGGAGTAAGGGTAACTGCATTGTTCTGATAGATCGTGGCCCTGCTCATATATCTACCCGTTCTTTTCAACTAGTAGCTTATGCTGTACAAATACTTTCACCTGAAAAAAACAACAGATCCAAGTCAGTTCTGTGTATCTCCACACATAAACACAAATTCATGTATGGAACAGTCACAGGTGCAGGAAGAGCTCAGAAATAAGAGAGGTTGATTATCAATGTGTAAATATCAGTTCCCTATAGATCTCCTAGGCTATTACTGGGTCCAGCTGAAGAATTTTATATGCATTTATGGGTGCGTCAGTGTAAAATGCATTACTCCCCAATAAATATTAATTATCTCTTACTAAAGCCACGTTACTATAAAAGAGCTTTTGTAGGAATTGTCTGAAGTACGTAAGACTGAGAAAACATTGAAATAAGGTACGTGTCTATCATGGTTGAACAAATCTTTAGAACTTAAATGGCCTACCTGGTCTATAATATTGGCACTGAAGATGGCTTCCTCCATGTGTCTCTCATCAGATTTTATTACTGATCGTATGCTGTTCACTACGTGACGTACTTCTGGAGGGAGGTTACAGTTGGAATGTTCCAAAAATTTTGCCACCAATATTTTTGTGTCTTTATAGGCCTTAAGGTCCACTAAAGAGTGTGGTCGCTCTTTTGAGACTGTGTGCCAAGCCTTTGGCTTTAGGTGTAGATCGATCTTCCTTGTATTCCTCTGTTTTCCCGTTGGTAGGAAACTGCTCAAAGAATGCTGACAAGCAGAGGCAGCCATATGAGAACCAGAAACAGGAACTAAAAAAGGGGGGGAAGAATATCTTTGAAGCAATAAGTTAAAAAAAAGAAAAAAAAGAAGAAAAAAAAGGCAAAACAAATATTGTCACAAATGTTTTTACTTTGTCATAAGATGCCTGTTTTTTTCTGAAGAGTAACAAAAACATGCAATCAAGGAAACATTGCAAAATGGTGTTTAACCAGGGGTCAGGAGTAAGACTCTTTCCCACAACCAAGAAGGACTGCATTTAGGATGAGTGGGTGGTAATTAAAGTACTTCATAAATCACAGCCATTTTTGTTAGCTCTACTTTCAGGGACATTAATGATAAGGGGAAACACCAGCTACTCAGTGGTAGATACAGAACTCGTGGCATTTTAGGCCCAGCCCCACCCTCACTCCCTCCCCCAGCTTTAAGGATAAAGTTCCCCGTATTTCTAGGCCTCAAAATCAATAAGCAGCAAATAATACAAGAGAGACTAGTAAGAAATACAGAGAAAGCAAAAATGCTAAACTAAACAGAGGACTGCATTTGCAGCATTTGTTTTCACTCAGAGGCTGCTTCCATCAGCACTGTACATCATACATGTATGCTGTTAGTAAGTGATTTTTCTACCCCAAATTTTCTAGACCTTCTTTCTCTATCAGAAACTTTAAATTATTTTTAAAACAAAAGAAGAAAACCCGTATGATCCTGCTTTAAGAAAACTGATCCTCACCTGTTTCTAACGGAGCTGCAGACAATCCTGCATCTTGATGCTGGCTACATATAGGAGTCCAGGCACAATTATCACCTTTAACCAAAGAGAGAGAGACAGAAAGAGCACAATCAACCCCTGCTATCCTCTGCCCAAAGCAAGGAAAAACACATTGGCATCTTTCATTATCTCCTTTACAGAATGAAACTACTCAGAAGAAATACTACTTTCAAGATGCCCATTCATAAAAAGAAGCTACTATACACAGAAATGTCCTATAAGCTGTTAAATAAATACAAATGAAAGATGTAGTTCCTGCCTGATGGTTATACAGCTCTGTTATACAGCTATCAAATCCTAAGTATTTCAGGCCTAAGTGTGGAAGCTAGGGAAGGCTCCCTGCTAGGGGCAGACCTCAGACTTTCCTGTATTTCCTTGGCAGACAGTTTATCTTAGAAAATGGGAAAAACAAGAAAGATGAATCGCTCTTATTTCTACAAAACCAGCATTTTATTCAATATTTCTACCTCCTTTTTTTATAGATTCTCATTCTTTGCAGGACAAATGCTATCTACCACTGATTAATTATCCACCGTACACTAATTACCACTGCAGTCTTTTTGATTTCAAGCTTGTGACAGTCAAGATGGAATAAATCCTCACATTTATGCTAAGGCTGTTTACATCTGTTTCCAAGACTGAAAACTGTTTTGAAATTCTAGGTAGATTAGAAGAGGTTTTCTTCCATATCTTCAGGGAAAGTTTATAATGAAAAGCTGGTATAATCCTCGCTGGTAGAGTGAATAATTAAATGAAAGAAAACAAACATAAAATGCTACAACACAGAAAATCTGTAAGAAGTTAAGAGAGACAGCTTCTATTCTGTCTTTAATTTGCTTTATTATGCTGAAGTACTGCAACATATGAATCGTGACATGCTTATTAAGAGGAGACGCTTCAGAGGTTCTGTCTTCCCACCCATTATTATACTGCTTAATGTACTTGCGGCACAGTCAAAATGACACCACTAGACATTATCCTGAATTATCTGGAACACAGACACTACAATAATCACTCAGGCACTTAACTGATATAGCCACAGTCTATCATATTTGATCATAAATTAAGTTTACTGTAACAAACATCAGTGCTAGAAGTTGATTTAGCCCTCTTTTGCTATGATAAACACACAGAAAAACATGCAAACTACTCATTTATAAGCAATTTTTTGTAAGAGGGAACTATTTCTTACAGAGATTATATGTGAACCCACCATACTTACATCATGCAGGGACTACACAGTGACTATAAAGGCACCTATTAAACTAAACTTTCATCTATAATTTCTCTACTAGGAATGACAGACATTTCAAAACAAATAAACAAGCTCACTTTCAGCGTAAAAGGACTAATGGGAGAATTATTGACTATACATACCATTAAGACCCGGTCATGTCAAGATGTGCTTGAAGCACATGAATTATGTTTTATTGACCTAAAAGCCCAGAGGTTTATGCCAGCGTTAAAATTCCCAGATTAGTAATTTAATAGACCTCATTGCTGTTGTGTCACTACACTGTTGCACACCTGGAACATCTCTGTGTCACATAATTTATGTTCCAAACCATGTGCAAGTGCAATCACAGTAGCATTCAAGACCCATCTAACAAAACTGCAGTAAGTGTCAAGGTTGCACTTCTAAATCTCTTCACATTGACTTGTATACGGAAGTTAATCAGAAGATAAATTAATACTTTTTCTTAAAGTAGAAAGACTGGGTCCTAAGACAAAAGCAACCCCCCTTGCCAATCTGGCCACTGTATTTCCCATTTATGAACATGCCTGAAGCTCCCCCACCCCTCAGTTCTCCAAAATCCGCAGTATGTCTCTTATATGAGTTATTAGTATTGACAATACGTAGTTACAGCTCTATCTTTCATATGGTCAGTCTATTTAACCAGTTCCTCTGCTCCAGGACGATTTAAAAAAAATAAGTGTATGTTACTGAAAAAAAACCCCAAACACTTTTTCTTCTGGATTGGTTATCTGATGGAGCTCAGTCGGTTCCCTTCATCTTTACCTATCGTTCAACCCCGTGGATGTATTTTAAAATTCTGCAGTGAATACCAATAGCCAGTCATGAAAAATCTACATCAAATGCCATTTTAAAGTTATAAAGACTATAAAGAACTTCAGCTGTGTGTCATAGCTTAGGAAAAATAAGCTTCAGAGCTGCTACAACAGCTGGTACATGTTATTAGAATGGTGCTACTTCTAAACTATGCATGATTTGCAAATAAAGTTCAACAAAAAGCAGAGGAAGGGGAAGAGAAGTTGTGAAAAACTTCACAGAGTAAACTTTTGCAAACTGTAGTTTGCCAAACATGTAAATGAATGAAATATGCACATCTAGGCTCAAGTGCTTCTCCTGAAGATTTAATTTTAAGGATTCTTCTGTAGGCAGCAAAAGAAGGGCAAACTAGGTCAGCACAAACGCATTCCCTCTGAGTTACTTCTTCTCTTGCCCCCCCCTCTGCTGTGTTGATATCAGTATCTCTAGAACCATCTCTGCTCCTTTATTACAATCTTCACTAAGCCCAGTTACATCTCAGTAATGTTCAACCCATGTCCCTCAACTCATGTAGGGCCAAGAACTTGGCAATTAATCAAAATAATTCCCATCATGTCACTTCTCCAGAAAAGATGATGGATGTATTTAGGTCACGTTAAAAATGAAGACAGAGCATCTGTCCTACTAGGTGTCCCAGCAGTTGGCTAGAACCCATAGATACGACTGCCTACAGTAATCTCTCCCTCAAACACCACTCAAAGAGCATATGGAGCGCAACATGGAAAACTTGCAGAGCGTGATCCAGAAGAGAAAGGGCTGTTCTTCTGGTCTTTGGCACAGTAGAAAGGATTCAGAAATTCCCACTTACTGTCTGCACAGCAGCTTCATAGCACATATATCCTAGCAGAGTAAATTTCATAAAATAAATGCAGACTTCTAGACTAAAGATGCACTTTTCCTGGACAGGATGCTGAGGCTAGATTTCTAAAGGTAAAAGACATTCAATTATTGAGCTAAGTATGAGGTCTCTGAAATTCATAGAAACAGAATAATGATGCAAAAAGTGTAATAGAACCAATACATAATCTTCCTAAATGAAGTCAGTTATTTCAGCATCTTGTTTATTTTAGTTTTGAGCTAGTCACAGGATACTTCCTTAGATCCCTTAGAAAGTCCAGTGAAGTGAATGCACCTATAACAGCACAATCTATGACATCTCACAAAGCTTCTAAATTTTTCCTTTCAAACCACTTCTCCAGGTTACCCCTTTGAATCTCTCTAAACAGCTTACATCCTTTCGTAAAACCTGCACTTTTCCAATGGGTTAGACAGTTCTACATTCCTGCTATTATTTGATCGAGCCATTCTCTAAATCAAACATTTACTTTCCACTAACAAGCAGATTTTTATGAAGATACACTGTTCAGCTAACAATGTCTCCTCTCTTCTTCCCTGCTTATCTAAAAGGAGATAGCAGAAGATGCTATCCATGGCAGTCAAAAGCTTACCATCTTGTCATGTGCCTCATCTGCCATTTTTTTGTCCTTTAAAACTTTTCAGCGTACACTCCAGCCTGCCACTACACAGTCACACTCTGACTGCCTCTGACATGCACCAATACCGTCAATGTCAGGGTCACCTTCAGGAAACACAACCTGCTGTATTACAAGCATGACAGCTCAGTTAATCATTTCCTAAATAGACCCCAGCTACCATTCAACTTTTTAGTTTAGGTTCTCAATATAACAGCGAGAAAGAAGTGAAGCGTCTGCTCAAGAGATGGTTTTCTGAGCAGTGCAGAAAGGCTGGTACAATTTAGAAAGGCCAAAATTAACTTCTCTCACTTTTCCCATGTCCATTCTTCTTAAAACTTTTCAAATCTAGGAAATGCACACGGAACTCAAGCCTTCACACTTAAGTCAACCCTCATTAGAATGTTGCATATAATTTCCAGCAGCACCAATTGCTGCATAAATCACATACCACTCATTTGTTCCAAGCTCCATCAGCCTTGTGGTACTACACCTACCTTCTGTACAAGACGAACATGATACGGGGTCACTAGTTGATCGGACTATATTTGAAATTCGGTATTTTGTAATGTGATGCTGCTGGACAGCATTCTCCTGGCCACTCGCGTATGATGACGTATTTGTGGGCCCAGAAGAGGGAGAGGTCTGGGAAGGGACAGGAGGCTGGCTAAAGTCCACACAGCAGATTTTCTTTTGCTTCAAAGGCGGTGTGGCATTGCTCTCTTGAGCAGAATGCTTCAGTTCTCTTTCTGAGTGGCTGAAATTCTCTGAGGAACAGTCCAAGGACCTGCCGTGGGCACAGTTCTTTTCCTGTCCTTGAGATCTGTCTGTAGAGGCTCGGCTGTCGGAACTGTCATCCTCACCAGGAAAACCCTCTGAGTGAGTTCTGTGGAATCTGCAGCGGGTGCTGCAATCCAGAGTGCTGCAGCTCTGGTTCGTAGCCCCTTTGGGGGGTGTACAGTAGGGAGAAAGATCTGCAGAATGGAGAGATCCTTGAACTTCCAGCGAACAAAGATCTTCAGAGGAGTAGCTATGGTCTGGGATATCAACAGCCTCGGACACCATCAAAGAAGTGCTCTCAACAGAAACTGCAAAACAAGAGGTTCAGAGAAAAATAAAGACTTTCTGCCCCTTTCCCATTCCCCCCAGCCCTGTTCTCAATATACTGATTCAAATTTAGTGATTGGCAAGTACATCACTGATTACTCAAAAGCTTTCAGATGACAGAATGCCAAAGCAAAAAAGACTGAAGTCGTTTACTTGTTTCTAGTGTCCTTCAGCACAATCTGTGCTGCCCTCGAGCATTTTCTTCAACTAATAAGCATGCTTGAGCACTGATACCACAGTATTATCTGTGACTGCATTTGGACAGGAACAGCTCTTTCACTACTCGTTTCTCTGGTGAACAGTGAGAGATGGCCGGTGCTAGAAAAAGTAAAACTTTACACAAATGTTGAAAAAACACGGCTCCAAACACTTTTAAACCTATCACTGCTGTCAACGTTAGCTTTGCACCTAACATTTTCTAATTAATCATCATTTCCCTGAAGCACATATCTTAAGTTCTTTACAAATGAGAATTCACCACCATATAACTTCTCTGGCACACAAAATATGTGACGTGCACACTTCAGATAGAAGCTAAACATTCTATGCAAGGTCACATCAGCTTTGAAGTTCTTTGTATTAAAAACTGAGATTGTTATCACTTCCTCTGTCGTGTCTGCAAATATAAGTTATGGATGAAAATGGCCCCCTGTATGAAAATAAGTATTTGGCCCTGCATTATTCCCGAAGTCATGACAAAAATAAAGAAAATAAAACTAGATAATCCAGTCTTCACGCTCCAATAATATAGAGAACACTTTTCCCATATTAGACTGGAGCTCCTTAAAGTCCTACATCTAAATTCAAAATATTTACAAAATAAAAATCACATAATTCTATTCAGTTCAGCAGCCTCTGATGCCCTTTTTGATTAACAGCTGTTGCTAACTCAACCTTTGAAATACCTATAAAGTTTGTGTGGATAAATGAAAGCATTTAGTTTGTGCCTGTCTTCAGAGCATAGATCTTCACTGTCCAACCCCTCTCTAGTTTGATTCCAAATAATTGGTAACTAGAGTGTGGTTAGTTGTACTATCTGCTACCAGGACTCAAGGGCCTTAAACTATATTTTTACAGCTTCTTACTATTCTACTCTTCCACTGGCATGGTTTTTCTGGTACTACAGACTGCAGGAGGAGGGGCCTGAAGCAGATGAGAAGCTATCACTGCTCAAAAGACATGGAATGGTGACACCTGACCGATTTTACATGAAGAAAACATGCCTGAGGACCTTCCTAGTTCCCTTCCATGTGCGCACAGCACAGTATGTAATGTCAAAACCCTGGCTTGAGAGCTGGTCCACTGATTCCCAATAGTCAAAACTGAAGCACTGGCCTTAAAATTTAGGCTTTCTTATGTGAATGTGAAGTCCACACGTACTTAGGAACTTTGGGAACTAGCTCTGTAGACACAGCCCTTGTTAACAGCAGCACTTAAAAGTAGTCACCTTCAGTTGTGACACTCCACTGCAGTTGTCAAGAACCAGGGTTTAAAAAATAAATAAAAAAATTTAGCTCTGGAAACTGAAATCCTACTTCAGAGAACAGATACTCTGTGTGTGTAGGAAGAGATGCTCCTCACTAACCTGGTCAGGCTGCCAGCCCCATTCCAGACGCCAGGCCAGAGAGGACCATTTCTGTTTCTTGGACTACTCTGCCCCCTCCTCTCTGCCCGTAAGTACTAACTGAGAACACCTGCCAGTCTATTCATTAATACAATATGAATATGATGTGGGAAAAATATTTAATGGAAGTTTGAATAAAATAATTATCTCATACAAACGCCTCGACATCTCCTGATCCACTGAGGCTGTAGTGTTCAGAAAGCCCCTCCATATGAACAGACGTGGTAAGGAGGCCTATTCTAGTAACTTCTAAACTTTAAACAAACAGGCTCTGGGCTGCTACTCATCTACTTGCATTCACAACACCTACGCTTCAGGCAGCAAAGCTTCCTATTCAGGCTTCTGGAAGCCATGGAGGAAACTACTACATGGAGAAGGCATGTGGACTGTCAGGAAGGCACCCATGGTTGCCTACAATGAGAAACCAACTGCCCATTATGTGCATGACTCTTCAAAGAGAAACGACAGTTGCCATATCTGCCTCAGCGGGCTTTACAGAGCATGCTTTGTTGAGCAAACTCTCCTCTGCATTTCCAGCCACATTTCCACTTCTTCTGCATTTCCAGCCACATCAGTTTATCACTGTGAAAAGGTTCTTCCTGCCCTGAACAATCTGAAAGCAAATCCTTCTTCTTCCATTGGGAAGGGCAGAAGAGAAGGAAAAGTCCACTCAGAAATCCTGCTACACCTTTCTCAAGCAGACAAACACAATGCTGTGATCACCTTGTGTGCTGAAGTCCAGGGTCATGTTCCTCTCACCCACGCTTGACTCGGATACTTGCTGATCAGTACCAGTGACCTAAATGAAAATTGTTTAATGAAACAGCACATTAATCTGCAATTTACCAAAACAAAGCATAGCGCTGATGATCTTAAGAACGCGCCTGACAATGTGAAATAACTATCATATAAGCTGCTATTCAGATTGAAAACTATTTAAAGATACAGTATTTTACAATGTCTTTGGGTCAGGAACAAATGCAGGGCAAAGGAACGTGCTTAAAGCAATTTTTCATTTTTCCAGAATCTCCAAGCTAAATTAATCTTGAATTCACAAGGCAGCTGGGGCTGCAGGCCCACATTACAAAACTTAATGTCTGCAATGCTTAAAACTAATGGCTTTATTACAAGCAATCTCTTTTTCTACAGTCTGCATTTTTCCGTATTATGCTTTTTTCCCACTACATTTTATCACCATAAAATAGGATAGAGAACAACAGAACCCATAAAAACAAGCACAAGAGCAGTATTTTCCTTTGGTCATTTGCTGAAATGTTAACACCTAATGTATTTTTAAGCCCTGTAACATCATTGCCACCCAGGGTGGCCAATGCAGGGTGCCCTCCAGCCTCAGAGATTGCTGAAGGGAGATAATACCGGGACTCACCTCTTTTCTGAAAGGATTGATCTAAGTGGGTAACTTCCCTTCACTTTTGAGAATCATGTGAGCAAAATACAGAATCAGTCCTGCTGGAAAGACTTGATCCATAAACACCTGAAATTTAAGAAATTTTCTTTCTACTGCTTTTAATAGACTTTGGATTGGACCTTGTTGCCAATCTCATCAGATTTTTAGCAGTTCTTTGGGATCACGATTATTAAAAAAACGGTTCAAATAAGTAGCTGGTAACAATAAATGAGAAAAACATAAAAAGAAAAGTCAAAGGGAATGAGATTGATACCATCTTTAGCAGAAAGCATCATATCTGCTTCTGTCTGTAGGGCCACAATTAACGAGTAAAACCTTATTACATGTGGTGACAGAGTCTAGAAATAACCATCAGTCACCTCTGTGAAAACCTTTTTGTCAAGAGCTTAATTTGCATCTGGCCTTCTGAAAAATTGAATATGACACTATTACTCTGAAGCTATTAAGGAAAGAGCTTCCAGTGCACATGCCAGTGTAGATTAGTGCACACATACAGCTATGCATAACTTACTGTGCTCACTCTTTTTTTTTTTTTTAATATCTACCTACCTATCCATAGCTTACTATGATCAAGTGATCAGGAAACTTTTTCTGATACAAATTTAGTTTTCAAAAGTGATTTTAAGTCTAAGGGTTAACATATTTTTAAACAATTGGCTTGGAAATTTCTTAAAGGATCTTTCTTTACTGAAGCAGAGTATCACATCTGTGGTAAAAAAAATAATTAGTGGTGTCACGCTAAGTTGCAGACCGTTCCTGGGAACTAACTGAAACTGCTGGGAACTAACTGGAAAAGTATTCTCAAATGCTCTTCGTTGCTGGAGAAAATTCAATCAGACATTTTGCAAGAAATAATGTAATGTTTTAAGAGTGTTTTGTTTCTCTTTAAAAATCTAGGGGTTCTTTTTAAATCTAGGTGGTTTCATAAATTCTTAATCATTGACAGGAAAATACCCACTGAATATTTGTCCTGAAATATTTATTGACCTTCTGCATTCTCCCAGTCACCTGGCAGCTGCAGTGACATTGTCTAGTACCTAGCAAATGAGCTACATGCAAGGCTGAGGTTTTGGCAAAGCTGCACTAATGACAAAGAACCATCTGTAGCTTTGATCTAGTTAATTTAAAATACTAATAACATTATTACACACCACATAAAGCGAACTTCAGGCTTGTGAAAAAACCTGGCTTAGCAATTCTTGAAATCAAAATACTGCATCTTTCTCAAAACACCCACACTATTTTACAGGCGGAAGAAATACATACATTGTATTCACATACCTTAGTTTCCTATTACACAAACACTTCTAGATTACAACACTTCAATCTTCATGTCCTCTTCTTTTTATTCTCTGCTTAGTTCGCCAAAGGGAACAATTATAGCATTGACAGAATTTTTTGACCTGGGAATAAGACAACTAAGCTTATTTGACACAAGCCGCAGAGCAGCTATCAGTACTCTGCTTTGACACCTTGATGGAACAGAGCTCACACAGAACACACCATGGACCCAAGGTCTATTCCAACATGGGCGGGAGACAAACTATTTTACCTTGGGGTTAGGTGCTGATATTGAGAGTCCTTCAGCCCACCGAGGACAAGAGCCCCGTTTTACTCAGGGAAACTACAGAGAGGAACTCTTCTCAACACTCTCCTCCATGCAATGAGATTTCTATCAGTTTTTCACATCCTTTGGAATTTAGAGGGACACAAAAGCTCTGCCACCACACATCACATCCCTTCTCAGGCTCTGCCTCAATCTCAGAGGCTCCTACAGAGGCTGAAAACCTTGCAGCGACATACCTGAAGACATGGGGCTGCATAAAGAAGCTAACATTCTTAGAGGTGACTCATTACTACGTGAATCAAAGGACACGGCCTCTCAGCTTAACTTCTGGATGCTTGCTTATATACTGCAGACTATATTATATTATAGTTTTCTCTAATTACAACTGCTGGAAATTAAAAAAAAAAAAGCCAAACACAACAAACCTCACAACCAAACCCCAACAGTGTGACAAATAGACGGGACAAATCTACACACACAGAAACTGCTTCTTGAGACCAAATGGAAGACTGTGAATATTCCTCTCTATATAAAATCCTCCACATACAGAAAGCACTCATCATCCTTAAGGTTTATCTCTTAAGGGCCTCACTGATAACTAGCATCCTTCATAGTGGGAAAACAAGAGATTTCAAGATTTCGGGCATGCAGACGAAATCAGGGATATAATTTGAATTTTGGTTTCTTCTCTTACTTTTTTCAGTATTTAGCTGTATTTTGCAAAACATAAGCCATTTAAACTTACCTGATCAATGCGTTCATTTTTCCTTTTCCTTGTATTGTTCTTTCCCCATTTACAAGAATAATTGCTGAATGTATTTTATATGCATTTGGAATTGATTAACCTTCTTGCTTAGGGGAAGGAGAACCATGGTTTTAATTGTAGGAGGTAATACTGCCAATTTTTAGTCAAGTAAGAGTTTTGGGTCATGTAGTTTCCTACAGGTTCCTGCAAAGCCTAGGGTAACAAAACCTTATTGACTTGCACATCCTCAGACATAAAGCTGGTAAAGACAGTCACTAAGCTAGCAATAGGAAAGGGAAAGAAAACGAATGCTTTTAACAAGCCTGCACAGCCTACAGGTTAGTAAACCTTATCAAACAGTCATTGGTATAAGTCACCCAGAACCCTGATCTGTTTGTTCTGGTCTTTTCTACAGCCTAGTCAATACTTTGCATGGAAAACAGTGTGAAAAACACTTTTTTTCATAGTCATATAATGGGAATTCCTAATCAGTACGGATGCCAACAGCAATTTTTACTTAGGTGCAGCCACTTAAATTAGCACTGACATTTTTTGACCGTGAAATGCATGAAACATTGAGTCTAATTTGATACAATTTAATAAAATTCTAAGGACCTCAATCCATTTAAAAACAAACAAAATCTATTGCTTTATACTCAGTAAGAGGTTTTACAATTATGACATTATTACATAAGGGTTCCCAGAAGCCCTTCTGTAGCTAAAGCTCTGCCATGATTTTCAGTGCAAAGTCTGCCTTTGAGGGATTTATAAATCTGGTTATTTCATTTCATACTGCTCTGTAGCTTGGTGCATATTATATGGGAGCACTTGCACCACGTAGCACTACATTTTGTGCCTCTTGTAGACTTAAAACTGTCTTAGATTTTGGCTCCACTCCTCCATTTACAGATCAGCTGGGACACTGACTAGAAAAAAATATGTTAGGGCTTTTGTTGTCAAGAAAAGTAGATGGCTACAACGTCGCTGTGTAGGCTTCAGTCAGCATTGCCAAGGTATTTCACTTCTGACACTCAGCACCTGGTGTGATTTCGCTCCTACAAGGTCTCTGAACCACCAACTACCAGGCATATATAAAATAACTCCTGGTAAGAAACTATATAATTATCACCATTTAGAAATTAAAAATCACCACTCGTTTTCACTTGTGATTAGAACAAACACTTCTGGAACCCGGATGGCCAGAGATGAACAGGCAAGGCACTGACACTGACTCCAGATGCCAAAAAATAACAGTACATCTACTTATTGAAGCTCATGCACTTCTTGCCAGCGCATGACTCTGCTGCTTTAACTTATGTCTTGTTAAATTATATTTTTTGTTATATGCTGATGCTATTGTGCTGCTGGATGTCAATGCTCATGCAAAGTGTAATCCCAATTACAAGAGTGCTCAAAGTGATTTTGTGCTTAAGTATAAATAAGACACTTTTCTAAACCTTACTTAGTACCACATATGAATTCTTATCACAGATACGATCCTCCTCTTTCCCCCAAACCACGTATAATTCATATCGCTTTTGCCAATTTTATTTTTAGTCACTGAAAAATATCAACTCCTCCAGGGCTTGCAGGTTCCTCTGAGTGACTGTAAAAGAAAAAGGATGGAACTTGGATAAAAAATATTTTAGAAAGGAGATGGTCTTGGATACTCCAATTTTGCTGTTCAGAAAAGAACTTCACTCACAAGCAGTTTATACTGCTTCATTTTATTATAGCCAAATAAATCAAAGGTAGTGCAATGTTTGGCCTGTTTATTGTGGCAGGTGGTGGAGGGTATGATACAAGGCAAGGATTAGAAGAGTGGTCAGAAACTGCTTTGTCATTCATAGAAGCTCCAAAATTAGGCATATCTTGGAGTTTTTTAATTGCATTTTTGTCGGGGACTGTGCATCTCAACATCCTTTTTTTTTTCAGACACTTGTCTTCTTAATTATCTTAATAATCCTCTTGTGTATAATAGTAAAAATCTGTATAATTTCTTTAGTTTTGTGGTTTCAGTTAGGATTTCCCCCAATGTGAAAAAAAATCACTAGCAAACTTTTCAATGTTACATTTTGGGTAAATGCAATGTACTCCCCTCTGTAATGTGGGTGCAATTTGGCAACCTGAACACACATATTTCCACCGTGCGCTACTAAAAACTGATAACCAATATCTAGAATGTTTAACTCCTTGAGTTTTTACTGAAGCCTACAAGAAATTACAATTTCTAAATGTAATTTTAAGTATTTTCCCATTTGTGACAGCTGATTCAATTATCACAAATCACTTCAAGCAAAACTGCTCAAATTAGCTTTGGCTGTACATGCAGGTACATTATAGTTCTCGTTTCAGTTGAGTTGACACTGTATTGTAAAAAATAAAGTAAAAAAGCTCATGTAAATATTTGTCTGAAGTATACTGGATCCTTTCTCAAAGTTTAGAATAAAGGTGTTACACACTCTTGGGAGGAACTGTTTCTGCCGTATGACAGCAGAAGATATTAAAAGCTGTAACAGCCAAAAGTATAAGCAATAGATAGAACACTACTCATTGCTATTTCAAAGGAAGAACACATCCCTATCCTTTTAGCATTCAAATCGTTGCTCCATATGGTTCCTTACCCACTAATGTAACACTGAAGCAGGAATCAGTTTCGAGTGCTTTGGTGCCTGATAGGAGCCTGCTTACGGAGGCTGTATCCTACAACTACTAAAGCATACATCCGGCACTGAGCTCACGGCATGCTCTCAAGGCTGGAGCTCACCATCATAAGAACCTATGCTACTACCAGGTGCTCCCAGTCCTCTTCCACAACATGATCTGAAATCTGACATAAGTGGCGGACTGCAAATTTGTATTCTTAACTTTGTTAATCTGAGGTTATTTACAGAGATTTTTGTTAGGATTTTTCAAGTACATGTTCTACCTACAGAGAGTTTAGAATGGGCATTTGTAATTATCTTGGCTCAGATCACACGCAGAGCAAAACCGAATGTCCCATGAGCTCTATGCTATATACACACACACAGAAACATATAGAAGTTATTAGCATTGCATGTCACAAGACAGAGGTATCTTTTTCCTTATTAAACCTACACTGTTGTACTGAGCTCCAGTTAAAAGTAGTATATTAAAGTAAAGCAAATCCACTATCACCAGTAGATGGAATAAAAAATACTATATAACTGTAGAAGGTTTTAAGAAAATAAACCCACTTTCTGATCAAGATTTCTTATGACCTACAGAAATTAAGAACTGTAATCTCGTTTTAAAACATCATTAACCTTTCCAAATAAGTAAAACCACTGTGCTCAGTGATTCCAATCCATTCTTCTAGGTTTTTGTTACTGACAGTCCAGTATCATACAACTTTTAAAATGGATGATAACAGCTGAAATATCATTAGTCACATAAGCATTTGCCCAAACATGCACAAGAACATAAGGAGAATACACATTAAGTAAAATTTGTTAGTTAAACCCTTTTTAAAAAGAATGGTCTGAAAAATGTGTCCAAAGAATATAAATATTTTCGAATGGTTGTTCCCTCACAGTACAATTAACTCCTGAAGCAGTTTAGATTTTTCTAAACTTCTAAATTTATCTAAAATTGTTTTGCATCATGAAAATTTGAAGACTATGCAAAGAATTTCCTTTGGCTTTCCTTACCTGGCTGGCAGGTGTCTCCCCAATCACTGCCTCATAAGGAGGGGGCAGCTCAGTTGGGTACAGCATTCCCGGGCTGTTAATGGTTACTTCATATAAAGTACTGAATGGGGAATGAGGAAAGTCCAAATGGAGACCTCTGTTTAAAAACACAAACAAGCAAACTTAATTATTAAGAAATGGCATTGGATTAATTTGGTAAACTATTACCTACACCACAGTGATGCAGAGTGTTAATTCAAAGCCAATATAATACAAAGAATTATATCGAAGAAATTTATTAGACAACCCAAATGAAGCCCTCATTCACAGGGTAGCTTTAAAAATTGTATTTCATTCTGGATGTCAGCCATCTCTACCAGCCTGTTTTGCAGTCATTAATGTCCTTGACTACTCCACATTAATACACATTAACTGCAATGATTTCCTTAGAAAATTAAATCTCATATTCAAATTCAAGCGTGCAATGTTAACAACTATGACAGGATCACCTATAAACTGATCTCTGCTTTAAGTTCAGATATTGTTATCCTTGTCTTAGCTAAGTTCAACCACTTCTCTGTTACAGCAGTGCTTTAACACAAATATTTCCAGGTGCATCCTAACCAGTTTGCAAAAAATGTATGCAATCTCCCTGGAAAAGAAGCACCCAACGTAAGTGAAGGACGTTACTTGGCTTCCTATTCTTGGAAAGAGCTTCACAGTCTGTAGCTGAGAACTATGCGAGGACTGTAACTACAGGGAATAAGAATCACCTTTGTGCCTCTATCACTGGTGTGCAGGTATATTCTGGTGGGTAGTAGGGTGGAGGTGGTATTGGTGGTATGAACTCATCAAAATCCAAGGTTTGATGCAGGATAGTTCCGTGTGGAGTCAGGCAGTCAGGATTGGTAGAATGTGGCCTCTGTGGCAGAAACTGAAAATGAACAGGTCAAGTTCTTTCAGATGGTAGAAACTACATCACCAATAATAAAGATTTTAATAAAAGGTCACTATTAGCAACCCTAAGCAACATCCAATTTAATTAATATCCATACTGAAATGAAAGAGACATTTCTGGAAGCATAAGAATACTTGAGGTCAGTGAGGAGCACGAGACAAATTGCCAAAATATAAGACAAGGTTTTACTGAAGACACAGAGGCACCTGTGCCTCAAAGTCAGTCACTCTTAGGATGCAGAACATAAACATTTAAAATTAAATAGCTTTTCAAGAAATAATTCTACCTTGTAATACAATTTTATTATAGCATTACATAATCAGCTGTATTTTAATAACTGATGCACAATAGATACAGCTACTAAAATAACTATTTACATGTTTTTGTTTCCAATCTGAAATGTCTTTTGCTTATAGAGAAAAACCAACCTCACCCCCCAAAAAAAACCCAAATAAAACAAAGGAGAAACAAGCTAGCACATATTCATTAAATTTTAAATAAGACAACTACAAATCTCCCACCTATTTTTCACTTCCAAAAAAGGGGCCATGTATAATTATTCTTTACTACTCTTGTAAAGTAAAATATTCTCAAAAGGCATTTGTGGTTTGGTGATACAGACACTGCACACTTAAATGTGGTATAAAGGTTTTAAATATTGGTATGAAAGTAAGAAAAACATTTATTCCGTATAAACATCTCAAAACCAAACAGAAAGTAACTACACTGAATAATAGGAAGTAATAATACTGACAACTACTGTCAACATCTGTGACAGGAACCTAAGCAGCTTCTAGCATAGCAGTGATACCAAGAAGCCATTCTGATACCTTCGATAGCAGAAACACTGGAACTTAACAAGTCTTCTAGCAAAGGCTTAAACTACTTCAAGATCAAATATGGACCATTCTGTAGATCACATGGAACCCTGCCACCCTGACCTGACTTTATATGGTCCCCATGGATAAAAGGGGATCAAAGGACCATCCAAAACCACAGAAGAATTCTTCCTTCTCCAGGCACGCGTCTCCTGTCATATCACTTCTCTTGGATCAGTAGATGACTTGATCTTTAGCTCTTGCCTTTTAAAACAAGTGAGCTAAGAAAATTTGCTGAAGGCATATTTCTTTGTTATACTGGAACAAGAGAATATATGTCTTTGTACTGTTGTCTCACTACGTTGTTATTTGTTTAAATCCACGATAAAGACTTAAGAAGCAGTGAAATAAAAGGGAAAATGCTTATGCTCAGGAGATCCAGCAAATAGAAAGTAACTTACCTAAATTTTTAATGCCACAGTTTTGTATTTTTCACTTTTTCAAATTTAATTTGGTGTAGTTATGCTGAATTTACATTACCATAGAAATGATACTGGTCTTTGGTATTTAAAAGGTTGAGTTACATCTTAATTCTACTAAACACACTCTCTGTATGGCATTTCAAAGGTCAAAGCTGTAATAATGCAACACAACAGAGGGTCAGGAGGACCAATTTCAATTGTTTGTGAAAATGAACTATTAGTTGCTTATTAATCAGCTCTCTAGAGATATTTTCACAAGTAACTATTAAATAAAGAACCTCCTCTGTGGAATGTGTTGTATCATTACACCTTACAGCCAACCAATGGCTTTCAGCCATTGTAGTCTTCTGATGGTAGAGGCGTAGAAGACATGACATCTACATGATTTACTCTTCATTACATAAAACGTCCCATGCTGTTAGGCACTCTCTTTCATGTGAGATATGATGCTGTTGTCCTGAGTACCATCAGACATTTCTACAGGTTTGTCTTACAGAATAAAACTATATTTTTGCAGTCATTCTGTCCAAATTCACCGGATCTTTCAACAGCCGTTTCCCAAACTGTAACATTACATTAATATTAACTGTTACGCATCAAACTTCCACCTAAGTGATACAATCATTAGCAATCATCAGTCTGCTACCATCCCAAATACATTGAAGAATCTTAGGAAAAAAGGAAGCAAGACAAACTTCAACTTAGTGACCTAAAAACTGTATAAAAATTTATCACAATGAAGACAAATATCTGTATACTCTGGCTCACATTTTGTACCCTACTTGATTCCACCAAATTCAGGACTACACCCATTTTCCTAGTAAATTCCTTTTTACAGTCTGGAAACTAAACAATTTTCTTTTGCAACTTTCTTTACCTTCTCCCAGACTATTTCCATATACTGCCATGGAACCCAAGCTTTGGTTTGCTCCAGAGAACACACAGCTCCATCCCTTCAGTTCTCGAGTTCCTGGAGCTTGCTTCATTCAGCCATACTCTTAACACTCCTCAGAGCAAGGCAATTAAACACATCACACTTTTACGCGAATGAACTATCAGCACACATTTTGTGGGATGTGACAGAAGGGACAGGTTTTACACAGGGTAGAAGAGGCTGTGGTTCAAGAAGGAAAAGACCTAATGTTTAGATGCAGTTCAGCTGAACAGTAGAATCATTTGCATCCCTTTCAAAAACCTTTACTGTGAATACAAATCATGGCAATGAACTCTGTGTGACCAACGCCGAAAATGAATGGCAAAATGGACATGAAAGATGCACGTTTCGGGGGTGGGGGTGGGGTGGGTGTTATAAACAAGTTTACCTGTGTGATATCATCCTGCTGGAAGGCACAGAAATTAAAGTGAAAAAGGCTGTAAGAGGGAGACTAGCAGAAAATGAAACAATAGCAAATATACGGGATTATCACAAAGAAGAGACATCCTTGAGAAAACAATCGGAAAGCTACTAAGTGGGAATTAATTCATATCTTACTCCATACTACCCTATCTGCTAATGTCTACTAGCCTGCAAAAGTTTATTCTTCTTGCAGTAAAATGTATTTTAAAAATCTTTACGGATTAGTCTCAAATTGTGAAGGCTGCAGGAGCTCAGCAAAGACTAAGTACAAAGTCCATATGTAAGAAAAAGACATGGTAAGAAAACGCAAACAGCTAACAAAGCTGGACTAAGTGGAGGAACAGTGACAAATGCTTTCACAAGGAAACACACATTTTTGGTATTAGAAAACAGCTGTTACTAAATAATCAGTCTCAAAATGTTGATGACAAGTAGGATAGGCAACAAGAACTGCCAAACCAAAAATGGGAGTGGCCTATTTGGTCACAAGCATAAACAAGATCAAGTTGCCCTTAATGTCATTTCAAAGACTGTAGCTCACACTACGGAACAACTCACAGAGCAAGTTCCCTAGCCAGGCTTTTGGGATTTAAGCAATGGCCACTGCAGAAGCCATGGATAGAAAATGGTTGCAGACAAGGATTAACAGCAAATAGCACCGCTAGTAAGCACTATAAATAGCCAACAGTGTTAAAAGTTTTGCATAACTTTATAGCTATCAGTAGTGATTTTGAACATATTTACTAGGCATAAATGGATATCCCCTGGCTCTGGAAATCCCAAATACTTCACCATTTCTGTTGACCACCTGGAGCTGTCAGATGCTGGGAACGTTCAGAAATCCAATAGGCAATGAAATATAGATCTAGAATTCATGCCCTTCTTTTAGGAAACAGCCAACCTTATGTTTGAAGCTTGGCATTCAAACTATTACACACATGCAGGTTTTGTCTCATCCTTGGACTGAAGATGGCCTTACTTTAGTCTGTGGAATATGTCTAATACGTAATAGGCATTATACATAGGTTGGTGCATGCACTAAATGGATGTGCAATGTAGTGCACAGAATTTTTGTGTTTTAATTGGGCACACCTAACTTTGCCAGAGTTAAACAGCTTTCATCTTTATTTCACACTGAGGACTACTTAATTTGTTATTTGGTTTGCAGTTATGAGGGAAGAATAAAACACGCTATCTGGCTGAAGCAGGGTAAACAAGAAAGCTGGACAATGCTGTGGTTTTGTACCCACTTCTTGGACCTGAATTCAATACAGAAGTAAGCCATGGCATCAGCAGCAAGCAGAGAATTAGAAACACAAATGTTAGAAGCACATCACTTCCAGCAGGAGCAGAAGAGGTAAAAGTTTTCTGAAAAGGCAGTTATGCTCAAGGTCTGTGTGCCATAGTGCTGAGAGCTCCACACAGCCAGTGACGTAGAGTGACGCTAGTGACCTTCTCAGCAAGCTCAGAACCTGTAGCAAGACACATACGCTGTCACTTCCCAGTGAAGAAGGGAGTGCTTTGTAGAACAACAGAACTCTTCCCTCAGTTTTTAGCTCTTCAAGGTGAAATAAACACCATTAGATAAATACAAATAAGATTGTAAAACTCACTCTCTTTTTTTATTCTCAGATCAAATTTCCAGCTCTTCACTGAGAGGTCGTCTAAAAGTTGGTCACTGAAGTGACCAGAATGATTGGCGTTTATTATTTATGTTCTGAATATTTTGAATATTCAGAATATTTTGAAGTAAAATAAAATATTCAGAATATTTTGAAGTAAAAGCTGATGGAGGAGTCTCAATTAAGGAAATGAAGAAACAGCAGATAAGGACTGTAAATATAATTCTCTAACAGGACAGCTACCCAGTGTGATACAATGTGCTATGTCCTTCTACTTGAGAGCTGTGAGACTCAGAACTCTTTATCAGTATTTCCAGGTACGGGGCATCACCACTAAACATCTGCAAATACATCCTCTATTCTACATATTCTGCAGCTGATCCGCTCTATTGACTCCATGTAAACGACCTGCTGGGATTCACTGCTTAGCAACTACGACATAACTAAACCAGTAATTGCCATACGTCAGTACTTGACTCCTGCTCCAAGGGAATCTTATGTAGATTATTTCCCATATCTGCATGTAATTACCTCTGCCTTCTGTATCATGTTTAATAAATTTACTGTGTAACTTTGAAATGAGTCCTTTGGAGACTTCAGGGTTTGTTATCCTCATTTCAGTCTCTAGATGTCATTTATAAAAATCTGCTAATTCTTGGGAATGGGAAAAAAGATTTCTAATTCTATATAATTAAATATTGGCATGTTATCTATAGTAAAAGCTCTTTGCAATATACTTGGGTCTATAATTCTATCTTCAATTAACTATCCTCCTCCTGGAAAGGCTGCATTTTTCCTTTTCTGAAACTCTGGCATCAGTATCTCCTGGAGGGAATTGTAGGTACTAATTGTCTGTAAGAACAGAAAGATCATGACTGACTCTTCTAATTTGTCCCTGATATTAAAGGGAAATTGCAACACAGAAGGTATTTTGATAAGGAAAACACAGATTCAAATGTTTCTCCTCCACTGTTTCCTGTTGCTGTTTCTATAACTACCACAAACCATTCTGTTGCCTCAGAGCGACTGGTCTGTGACACTACATCTTTCTTGAAGTACTGACCATATTTTAAATAGTCTTAAATATTAAATATTCTACCAATAAAATGTGAAATGGAAAATGGTACATTTTCTAAAAATGTCAAAAGCTTTCCTACACCAAAGGTTTCCATTTTACCTTTTTATTTGTGGTGGGGTTGAGGGAAATATTTATCCAGCCATATTTACATTTAGGATGTTTCTGTGGATGTATGTCATTCACAGTGCATATTTCTAAGAGGACTGTCATCTGGGCTTTACAGCAACTTTAAGTGAGCTTTGTGCCAAAAAAAGTAATATTTAGGTTTTGATATAATTAGGTTAAATAATAAAAATTATGTACCAACTTAAGATCAATTCTCACTTAATGTGAAGGTTCATCCTGAAGGGGTTTTTTATTACTGTTTCACCGGGATAAGGGGTTAAACAATGCCAGCAAGACATTATCCTCATACAGAGGTGCGTTATTTGAGGTGTTTGAGTAGAAATATTAACTACAGCCTATTAAGTTAATGACATGCTGAATTATCATTATGGCTGATGAAAACAGCAATTAAATGTTACAGCTTGCACGTGTCATTATTACCTTATTTCCTTTACAAAATAACAGATTGTTTTAGATATCACATAACATGAAGAACAGTTACTAACAGTGATGGTGATAAAATCAGAATACACTGAATGGTATCAGTGCCAGTACTTCTAGCATAAGTACTGTATAAATGTATTTGGAGTGGAATGAGGACTGGAATAGGTGTACTTCATGCTTTAGCTTGGCCACAGTGGGCATAATTTCTTGTATTTCTTTGTTTAATTCAGGTAGCTACCTTTTGAAGAAAACAGGGTGAGTTTTGCAGTAGTTATTCATCAGAGAAGATGCAAACTGAAACTGCCTTAGGCAACAAATGAAACATCATGGAAGTGACAGCTTGGTTATTAAGAGATGCTTCTTCACATTACAGAACCTTGATATAATCTGATTTGCTTCACATTTATCTGCTGGAGGGGTGTGGACACAGAAAGAACAATTCTGGGAAGCCCTGTAACGGAGTGCAGCCTCAAACTGTCTAAAGTAGTGAAAGACGTAACAAATGCTATTTTAGTCTTTTACTATGGTATCACTTATTCTTGTGGCTTTAGCACAACTGGTAGATGTTTTTCCTGAGCAACAGTGTATACTTAACAGGGTGAGAAGGGTTAAAGTGAGATGAAAAATTTGGGTACTTTCTGAAACAGTCAACTCAAAGAAGGAACAACTTAGGAACATAAGTTTTTGTGTCCCACATAACAGTACAAAAGTAAAAACTAAAGGAAACTAAATTGTAATGCAGTTCAAATAGTTTGCAATATTTTGTAGTATTTTTTTCCTTCTTGCTTGAAATCAAATGTTTGTTCAGTGGGATTATTTTAAACCAAAAAACCCCATTCAAATTCAATGGAAAATTTAATCCAAGCTTACTATGGGACAGCTTGTGTTTATATTTTTCAGGGCATTTTTACTAAAAGATCGGTGCATCAGAAGGTAGCAGTTTCCAACAAAATACTGTCAGTTTGCTTGTACAAATCAGACACTCACTGTATGCAAAAATTAGCAATAAAGCAGATATTCATGAAACACTGTTGCAGATTTTCTTGAGACTGTATTATGGATCAGCTCTATGTTGCTAGGCAATAAAACCTGAAGCACATAGAACAGCTTCATGCCAGAAGAAAACTTGAAATTGTTTGAAATTTGCAAAAATTCACCATTCTAACTGATTAATTTCTGAGAGAAGAAAACTAACATAGCACATGAATCACAAAACTGATGACCTTCTGAGGAGGATCTTCCCTATTGCATAATGCTTCTGCTGGCTAGGAACTATATTGTTATGCCTCCTCTTCCTACAGGAGCGCCTATGTAGGTCTTGAATAAGAATACAGTAAAAGATTCAGCACAATTAAAACCTTTTCATCTAAGAGGAGTGGTCTCTCTTGCTACTGCTATCTTAAACTTCCAGCATGGTACAGCCCTGCTAAGAGAAGATGCATACCTCAGTGAAAAGTAAAAGGAAAAAGCACAAATCAAGCATTAACAAGCAAGAAAAAAGGATGTAAAGCAGATTTCTGAGTGCAGTAGAGTAAAAGGGAACTGCAGATCATTGGACAATAGACTGACAATAGAGAAAGAAAAAGAACTCTTCAGGTCAGAGTTCAGCAGGTCTAAGTCAGCGTAGCCCCAGGGAAGTTACGCTCCCTTAGGCCCAGTAGGAATCTGGCTCAGCAACCTGAAAAAAGAAAGGGAAAAACTTAAGGATAAACAAGAAAAGACTGGGATTGAGCAGAAAGAAAGATATAATTCCTTTCTGTGGAGAGGGAAGAAAATTTTTGTCAATGGAGCTGAAAGGGTGGGAGAATGGACAGCTAAGCAGGAGACAGAAAGCTGGAAGCAGAAAGCATAGGAAGCAAAAAGCCACTGACATACTGGCAGCATTGCCAGGTGGGAGGGAAAGAATTTTACGGAAGAAGCGAAGAATGAAGTGTCAGAGAGAAAAATTATGTGCTTTTAAGGTATTTGACTTCCTACTGAGATTACTGCTTCTTGCACGTGCCTGTCAGAAGCCCTTCAATATTGTTCTTGGTTCATTGTCATCTATACATTTTTACTTCTCTTACACTGCTATATACCATAAAATTAAGTGTAGGTTAAGATTCCTGGAATATATATGTTACACTTCTGGATCATTGCTACTGTTGTTACACTAGACAGACAGATCTTTCCAGGTGCGATGATCATCCCTGTCATCACTGCAAGGTGAAAAAGATCTTTAGTCAACAGGCATTCTTGCAGCAAACAGCAGGGGGTGGGGGGGTGGTGTATGAAAAGAAGGAGTACCCACAATATAATAAAAATCCTTTAATATTTAAAATACATGTCATCAGCTGAAATGATTATTTTTGTCAATTCTGTTTGACATCCAAAACAAAGTTATTAAATAAGCACTGTTTACAAGCCTCTACAAGCATGCACAATATGAATACACAGAGTGCTATATGAAAAAATGCATTTATGTACCATTTGTAGACATTATGTAGACATACGTGCCTAACTTATTATATCCACTGCTATGTGACGTAAAGACCAGACCACAGACTGAAGACATTTTTAACTAAGTTTGCAACCCAGTTACTAGAACGCTTGTCTAGAAAGGACAGTCTTATCTCCATAATTCATACACTTAAATTCAAATCAATATCTATGGCAGCTAGAGTATTTTTATTTATTTTTAAATCAACCACATGCCTGCATGGCAGGTTATACAACATCTCTCCGTTGCGTAAATGGTTTGCAGCTAACTTGCTGGACCAGTATTCTATCTATGCAAACTTTTATAATATGAGAGATATACAAATGATTGGTCTTAGGTTTGTGCGCTTGCCCTCTCTTATTAAACAGAGGATAATTTCCTAGACTAGCCCGTAACAGAGCTGGATTAAAAACAGTATGCCTGGTCTGCAAAATACAAAGGATTTTAAGTTTTTATTTTTTGTTTCAACGTTACATTGAAACCTTGAGAATCACAGTGCTTATTTGGGTCAGGAAAGCTGTCTTTGTCCAACCAAAACATGACAGTGTCCTGTAACGCAGCTGCCTGTGCAGAAGACTAATGATCCTTTTCCCTCTTGTTTTAAACACAAGTGCTACGCTGCAGCTGAACACGTTTTCCTTATGAAAACACTGTTATTGACACAGTGCTGTGAAAAGTTCCAGTTTTAAACTCATACTTCTCATACTCCATAGCTCTCATACCAGAAAAGTAGTGAAAAAATAATATCTCAAAGCTAAATAATTGCTCTGGATAGTGTGGAAACTGAAGATAATAAACACGTAATGACAGAAAATTTAACATGCATACCTAACTGAACCTCATTAACAAAAATAACATACTCCCAATTGCAAAATCCTGATTATAACTCTCTAATATACTATGTAAACTAAAATGTTTACACAGCAGCTATTCATACTGCATACATCTGTATGGTATATTTACATACATGCATGCAGATAAAAAAATACTCCCATGTACACACCCATTTTAACACCACACAGAGACACACAAATAGGCTTAAGTTTGTAAGCAAAGAGTAGGTACAAATAAGTATACACAGATAAGGACAATATCCTGTGTTGTCACTGAAATGTACTCACCATTTGCAGAAGATCAGAAGAAACCATCTGCATGCAACACATTGCTGTTGCCAAAGCACAGACAATGGTGGAGATGATATTGAGAGCGCACACACTGAACAACAGGTCCTGTGAAAAGACAGGCATCAGAATATCATCTCTTATCCCAGGGACACAAAGGACAGGAAACATTTTTAGCAATTTGATAATAAACACTGTCAAGTGCTATCAACTGATACGGTCTCAATTAACTGTAGAACTCATTCAGCTTGTAATATTTTTTTTAAACCAGTCTGCAAAGGGAACAATTACAGAAACAAACATCTTCCCTTCCCCACTTCTCACAATACTTTTGGTATTAGAGTTTTCCACAGAAATATTGATATTTCAAGTTTTCCAGTTCCCTGAAAGAAAAGACAAATTACTGCTTTCACAGTGGACTCCAAGCTACAGCTATCACAAGAAAAATACTATGAAACAGACTTCTGTTTTAAAAAAAAATAAATACAGAAATTTCATTGCTTTCAGTAGTTGAAATCTACAACTTAGGGTTGTGTGTTAAAAAAATTCAATGGAAACTCCAGTATGAAACAGGGAATTTTCTCTTGTATCAGATACTGTATGAATCTGAAACATTTTTAGATATGATAGAAGAGCAGTGACTACATCCAGGCATTTCACCTTGTGCTGATGAAGTAAGTGCATATGGCCACATTGTTTTTCAAAAAAACCCAGAACATTTAAAATAGAACATAAAGTATTTCTGTTTACTATGTAGAATAAAATAAAAGAAACATTTGAATTAAAACTGAAACATTTTTATAGCAAAGATATAATTAAACAAAAAAAATAATCCATCTCTTCCAAACACTGGATTTTTTAATTTGCTTTCCCAACAGCCAGTGAAAAGGAATACTGATTTAGTATGCTGGCGACATTTCAAAACTACTACAATCCTTCTACAGCAATCACATAGTGCTGTACTTGTGACAATTACGTGGCTCAGTTAGTATTCTGAACAGCCAGTAAAAGTACTTGAGAAAAAGCATCCCAGACAACAGATGAAAAACAAACTCAAAGTTGTTAATATACCATGAGTAAAAACACTCACTGTGCAAAGAACATTCTGCAGGATCTAAGTTTAAAAGAGTATTTCAGTCATGCCAGTGGATAAAATAACTTCCATGCTATAAAATCAATGCATTGCTTTTTTCCAACAGTACTGAAAAAATGATAGAAAGGTGTGGATTTACTCCTGCCACTGTAATTGCATGCTCCTCAAGTGACCTTCATTTGAAGATGGAAACGCCAGCCATGGGAACCAGGCAGACATTAAATGCGTCAACAAGTTGTAGTCATTTAATAGTCTACACTGAGCCAGATTTGCTCTTGCTGATCTAGTCAGAAGTTTTCTGTCTTCTTGGCCAGCCCCTCAGCCAGGGGAATAAAGAATCAACAGCAAAATACTGAAGGGCCTATATCTAACTCACATACAGAAGGTGATGCAGAGGACTCGCTGAAATACAAAGTCACAGAGACACACTTAAAGCGTTCAAATGGAGGTAAACAGGCAAGTAAATCCCTAGCAATGCAATTAGTTAACAGTGGCACAAAAAGAGACTGAAATCCTGCATGTTCTGCTTTCCATATGTAAACTTAGGTAAAGAACAGCAAGGCAGAGACAAGATCTAGGGTAGAAATAGGACTATTTCCTAGCACTAAGAAACTTAATTCATTGCTTACTACAGCTATTTAGAACAAAAAGATTTAGCTAATCTGAATGTATAACTTAATACCATTTATGCTAAATAATAAAATCTACATCAAAGTTATAAATGACGATCCAAAGTGTCTTTAAGACCCTCATACAACTTACATGCCTCAGGATAGACTCAACTGTGCCTCCATCACTCATGACAGGTGTTTCTTTGATCTGTTCCTAAAGATCCCACAGCTTTATCCCACTATTCCAATTTTTATCTATACCATCAGAGTGCCTTCCTTATGTCCATCCCACAATTGAAAACCATTGCTCCTTTTCTTCCATAGCTTTTGAGAACAGGCTAGCACACAGCAGACTTTTACATCTTTAAACTATATTATCATGCTTGAAGTCTTTTCCTCCTTTACTGCATGACATACTAACCCCATTTCCTCCAGTCCTCAACCGAGACCAATTTCCTAGGCCTCTGATCGTTTTCATTAATTTCATTTGGTTCACCTCAAGTTGGTCCACATTTTTCCTCAAATGCAGAATCCTAAACTGAGCACAACTGAGACCTTCCAAATGCTGACTGGAGCATAAGGATTATTTCTAGTGCTTTACAAGCTATACTCATCCTTACATATTCTGCAGTGATGACTGAGGTTTTTTGCAACAGTACCTCATTGATTTACCTTTTGTCCAGCATAACCCCAGATCCTTTCCTGCAGAACTACTACCCTCTTCATCCTGCTACTAGGTAAGGACAGAAGCAACATCAAAAAGACAAAACTATTTTTATTGGAGAAAAGCCAAAAAACCAAAATCCTTTCCCAGTTACACTTATCTCACTGACATTTATAAAAAAAAATAAGGAATAAACCAAACCCATTTCACACTACATGAATAGAGAGAGAAAAGTATTAAATTCTTTTTCCCCCAATTCCTTCCTCTCACACTCCAAAGCACAGAGTAAAATGAAGTAATGCTTTTCATTTTTAGTTATTTTTTCCTTCGCTACCAGTAATTCTAGAAAACCCCTCCAGAGAGTGTCAAACTAATTGCTTTAATTTTTATTCATTGCTAACTATTGTGAAACAACAGACAAAGTAAGCTGACTCCGCACGTACCCTGAGCTGCAGTAGTGTCCCAACCTGAACACTCACAATGCTAACGACTTCTTTGTTGGGGTTTGAGATTTTTCCCTTGCACACAGGGGGAGCTGAACTCAGTTTGCTATTCAGCGTTCCCTTGGTTATGTGGGGCAGGGATTACTGTCCCCAGTAACAATGGCCTTCTTTCCACAGACTCCTTTCCCAGGCTCAGCATACAACAGTTACTGTTCCCACTGCAATCTTCTTGAAGGTGAAGATACAACTGGATGTTTCAAATGCAGTGATACAGAATTTTTATGTATTTCATAAAGATCAATAAAGAGCAGACAACTATCAGCCAAAAACATAACAAGACAGCAAAGCTAAATGAATTTGGAAGAGATGTTAAGTTTAAATTTTTAACAGTGAAGGTAATAACTGAGCAATGATTGCAGTATCCTCACCATCAGTAGGTATTTCTTAAAGCAAGACCACTTCTTTATGTCTTTTTCTTTTTCCTGAAGTCTATTTCAACTCAAACAGGAATCAACCCACAAACCAACAACCAACCCTTCTTCTCTGCCCCCCCTCCTTCACCCCCAAACAAACATTAATCAACCTCAAGCAATTTACCATTTTCAGGGAATTTATTCCCTGTGCCCTGTAGAACAAGTAATTAGGTAATTCATAGGACACTCATTTATACAACTGTACATAGCAAGTGAGCAGGAACAGGCTTTCAAGATCTAAAAACCTCCATGGCTAAACACGCTACCAGAAAGACAGTGTAGATGCTTATGCAGGCTCCAGCTGGAACATGGTGACAATTAAGGTGTCCTTTAGGAAATGTCTGTGAAAATGCAGATATAGGGGTCTAAATGAGTAGGAAATCTGTATTAAATACAAAAGCAAGGAGCTTTAGTGACAGATTTTTGGTTGATATTTGCAAGAACGACACTAATCAGAAAACACAACACATGAATCTGTAATGGTGTGAAATATGATTCTTTGCTCTTCACAAACGGCTGAACCAATTTTCTCTTATATGGTATTTTTCTGGGTATTTTCATCTTTTTAAGACAAAAATCTGATTCTTCAGCACGTTCATATGATAATTAATGCGCTGATAGGTATAATGTACTAAGAAGACTTATTCTTCTGCAGGTTATGTATACAATTTTCTTGCCACACCTTAACTCACTAACCCCACAGGACACAAATCCCTGTCAGAATTGCCTGGAAGCAAGCCTGGGTCAATTCAGATAGGAATCAGAGTCAGGAGTCAGACGGCATTGTCAGCTATTTCTCTGTGGCCAGCTGTTTTTCCCAAGCAGGTCCCTCAGTAAATCTCAAAAGCTGAATTTGAATTTAATACTGATCTATGAAACGAGAAAGACTTCATGGTTGTAGTACTCCATTTTTATTACAGCTTAATAATTACCAAATTAGAATTGTGTCATTACCTACATAACTGTTTATCATGTTTTCCCTCCCTAACAACAGACACCATTGACTTCTACTGTGGTCCCACAAAGGATACTTGTGCATTCTCAAATCTTCTTCACACTATTATCCATGTGTCTTACTTAAGGAGAGAACATCTATTTTTTTCTTATTCTTTTACTGAGTTAAGCTGTTTTCAGTATTGCTCTTTTGATATTTTCTGTGCTACTGCACCTCAAAGTTCTGCACAATTAAAATAACTTTGCAATAAAAGTTTTAAAAACACACGTTTTCCAAAATAAACGATCATAAAGCAAAAAGTATACTAAAACGAAGCCTTCCCTTTGTATCTATTGGGATTTTATCTCATCTTCAGTAGGGATTGTCTTCTCATAGAAACCTTGCCCTACTTCCTATGCTTTCTCCTCCATAATAGTCACAGCCACCTTTATGATGCTGTAAATTCTTGAAGCAAGCATGCCCTTACATCCCTGAGAGTTCAAAACTGACTCAGAAGGACACAATGCTTATCACACAAAATTTGTGGTTTTGTAAAACATCTCAGCTGGAGATCTTCAGAATGAAAGCAGAGTATCAGATCAAAATGAATCCAATTCTTCAGCCGTTCAAAGACTGGAGCACCAACCTCTTAACCTACCAAAATGTTGAAAGCTATATTAGACAAATTGCACAAAAATGTGGCTGTGTGTGGAACAGAAGATGGGGGACATCAGGATTTAGCCCATTATGGAATAGTCAGCATTTCTCAGAGAGACAATATTACAAAGTTGTTCTCAGAGAGACTGAGCCCCAAGAATGCACACTGGCAGCAAACTCGAGCAGCTACTAAATTCAAGAAAGCAACTTTTATCAAATCGATTCTGACTAGCCAAAATTGTAAGTGGTGTCAGGTATGGCCACCTTCTCACATAAAACAACAAACTGAGAAGCAGAGACTGCCAAGAAAAGGAGGTGTGCTGTCCACGTTACATGGTGTATGTGTGGACTGGCTTTTCGTCTTCTATTAGTAGGATTCTCATAAAACATGCTATAAGCAAAGAGAACAGGCTGATCCTTTAACTGTGGAGGAATCACTGAGATATTCGGAGAAATGAAAGTTATAAATGAAAGAAGAAATACAACAATTAACAAATAATTTGGTCAAAATAGCACAAAGTGCTATCTCAAACAGAAGGCAGAACTTGTTTGTACCATTTCTGAGATTAAACATGCTTTAACTACAGAATTCCATGAAATGTTAGTGACAGAACTCCAGACATCAACAGAGGCAAAAATCACTGTATAAGCTTTATAACCTTAAAAGGGGGGCTAAATGAACCTATATCATATTGAGGGGTTGCACACTAATCTGGTAGATGCTCTTAAATATTTATCAACCAGCTTTCAAAAGCTAGTTTTATGTGTGTGCACTCACTTCCTTTGCTGTGCTTTCTTCAGCATAAAAGCTGAAAACTATCTGGTGAAAACCAAATCTTAACTAATAATACCATAATTAAGTATAGAATAGACCATTTTAATTTCATCTTACGTAACAAAAAGAAGCAAATCTTTCAAACCTTAGCTCAAAATAAAATTGAACCCTTCCCCAGTCTGACAGTAGTAAGCTCTGTAACAGAGCTAGCAGAAATGTTTCAGCAAAAAATGCCATTTTGACACTACATATACATTTAGTTTAATTTTGAAATTCAGCAAAAAACAATGTCAGATCTAAAATGCAGCAATATATCACAGAACTATTTATGTTAGGGGCAGCTGAACAGAAACAGAAGAGATATTCCTTGTCTCCTCCCTCTTGTTTACATGCATTAAGTCTAATTAAGTCTTACATGCATTAAGTTTACATGCATTAAGTCTAAATACCTCCCCTTTGGGTTTATGTCTACTTGTTAGACTGGAAGACAGCCTTATGGGACGTGTTGTTAGCAGTTTGTAGAAAATCTGACTTTTCTAGGCTGGTTGTGAGAAAAGGTTTAACATGTTTCAGATATAACCAACATCGGTATTGTTTCCCTGATGCCACTACTACAGAAACTCCACACCTCCCTAAGCAGCTTTGCTACAGAAAAGGCCTTGCTGCCTACAAACATCAAAATCATTCAGAAGTGCGGTTTCCCGGGGCTTTCAGGTACACAAGCAAGCACTGCTGGCTCTGCAAACAGAATAGGTATACCTAGAAGTATTTAACTGTTTCTTTTGCTTTTTGCATGTTTCCAAAATTACAGAAACATGACCTGACAGAGGTCCCATACTGAGGTTTTTGTGGATGGCGCACAGGTGAGAGACCTGTCACTGCTGCTAAAACTAGGCCACTCTTTGGAAAGCTAAAAAGACTCTGAGGACAGGTTGTGTAAACTGCAGTTTAAGAATCCTGAAGTTCTGTCTGGAAGCCCTGAACACCTGAGCAGAGGGAAGCCATGGTTTGCATTGCTGTGTTCTACCAAGCACTGACAACGCTCAGCCAATTCCAATCACACAGTAACAGTCTCTCTCCAGCAATTCATTCAAAATCCTCAACCATGGCCCTGGAAAGGGATCCCCAATGTCCTTTTTGGACATCCTACAGGCCATCTGATCATTCAAAACATATTAACTTCTCTTTAATGGAATTGCTTTTAGACTTCAGCTGATGAATGTAAGCTGCCCAAGCCGTAACCTTTGCAAATAAGCGTAATGTACAGACTACTTTGCTGACTACATTTCTCTACCAAGTAATGGAGAAAATAACAACATTGCTATCTTGCAAACCTTCAAGAAACTCTAAGTTTACAGAAAATACACCAGAATTCCAACTTTAAAACACACTTTTTCTTTTACGGCCTACATAAGTAAGTTTGCTCACATCTCTTGAAAAGAGAGCTAATGAACCATCAGACACTCAAAACAGGCACCCACCATATTCACAGAATCATAGAATGGTTTGGGTTGGAAGGGACCTTAAAGATCATCTAGTTCCAACTCCCTGCCCTGGGCAGGGACACCTCCCACGAGACCAGGTTGCTCAAAGCCTCGTCCAGCCTGGCCTTGAACACCTCCAGGGATGGGGCATCCACAGCTTCTCTGGGCAACCTGGGCCAGTGTCTCGCCAACCTCACAGTAAAGAATTCCTTCCTTATATCTAGTCTAAATCTCCCCTCTTTCAGTTTAAAGCCATTACCCCTTGTCGTATCGCTACGCTCCTGATAAATAGTCCCTCCCCATCTTTCCTGTAGGTCCCCTTTAGGTACTGGAAGGGGCTGTGAGGTCTCCCTGGAGCCTTCTCTTCTCCAGGCTGAACAACCCCAACTATATTCCCCCAAAAGGTTGTAGAATTCCTTTTGTCCAGGTCTGAAAATGAAAGTTAGAGATTAGGACAAAGTTGTGCATGCATTAAGATTCAAAATAAACATAATTTAGTGAAATCTTGTGTCAAAGTCTTCCATGTTTCGCTTAGCTTCTAGAGAGCAGGGGATTTTTCTGCTACCTCAGTCCAACGTATGCGTCATGATGTTTTACATTCACTGCTGGAAGAGAAAGAAACAGCCTATTTCCTATTGACGCCTTCAAGGTGTGAGCTGAAAATCACATAAGCAATTGCTTACATCCATGATTTGTTAAATATTAGATGCCTATTTCCAGATACCTTTGGGCTTTTAAAAGAAGTATTTACACAGGTAACTTTCTTTTACAGAGGATATTTTCTGTCCTTAATCCAACAGAGGATACCCAAATTTTCTTCAACTGTAGATGACAATTTAGAGGAAGCTATTCCCCTTCAGGAGACAAGTACCCTTGTTCAACATTTAAATCACACAAATTATACTCTCTCCCTTTCTCTCTCTCTTAAAAAAGAAAAGGAAAAAAAAAAGGAGTTAAAGTTCTGACATTTACATTGACAGTCACAGAAAGGAGTAAAGTTTATAAACACAATCTGGGAATACAACTGCTGCTTCTTCTGAAACTATATTCAAGTATCCCAAAGGAAATTCAAAAGAAAACAAAACCTTAAAACAGCACACAGAAGAATATTTGAGCACTACCTTACCACCACTTATACTGAAGTATTTACACTTAAATTTCTCAATCAAGTCTTACTGAACACCTAAGAAGCAGGAGATTCCTCTTAAAAATACCTCTACCAAAAAATGAAATGAGGAAGAAAATGATTGGAATGACGATGTATAGCATTTCAGTGGAGCTGATACCCAGGGGGTGTTATCACCTACTTTAGTTGATACTGTAGAGAAGAATCCAGTTATCAACTTCATACAACAGGGCAAAAAACCAGATTAAACAACAAGCAAACTGAGAAAAAGGTCTGTAATTTTTAAAGTAAAAAAAGTAATTTTAGAATAGGTTAATCTCCTGTTCTGATCCACACGTAAGAAGGCTTTAAATTCAAAAGAATGAATGCAGAAGCATTCTTAACCAAGGAGGACACAGAACGGTTAACTGGAATCCTTCCAATTTTCTTATCTGTCTGCAAAAGATTCATAACCGGATGTCTAGTAACAAGGAATTGATCAACCGACTTCTCATCCAGGGAAAAAATATAGAACCTGAAGACAGTAGTGCACTCTGAGGTCGGCAGAAAGCAGCCGTTCGTGGAGTGCAGTTGGAGGTGCACCTTTCCCTCTGCCACCCTGAGAAAAGCTTTCTCATTAGAATTTGGACTTATATGAGAAAGTCATCTGTGTATCTTGCATTTGTAATACCATGTATAGCAGAATGTCACATAATTGAATTCTTGCTTTTTACATCCTAGAGAGCAAAGCATATTCGACTTAATACATTTAACAATTTAGTAAAACAATGATAGACCTGAATAACCATTACTGTCTGAGTAATCATATTTCTCAGTTTCAGATTACTACCAGACACAAGATTACACAAAGTAAGCAATGTACGTTGATAATAATATTCAAGACTGTAAGCACAATGTCAAATACCCTCCTCTTTTTTATTAAAAGTTACCTTTATTTGAAACTACAGCCAAAAATAAAACTATTCCATTATCTGGGATGTTTTCTAAAAGGCGTGTGTTCTAGTAAGAAAAATTGAGAAACAGAGTTACTTAACTATTTCATTCTAAGAAATAAAGATGAAATGCAAATTGAAATTCAGTAAAAATACACAACACAGTTGTCTCTCAGTTGAATACTACTAAGTTGTCAGTACATATATCCACTGTCTAGCAAGAAACTGAATAGGAAATAAATTTCTCATTTTAGAACCAGAGCTTCTTTGCATTGTTGAACGGATTCAGATTGTGAAAGTTATTAATAGTAGTATCACGGAATCACGGAATTTTCAGAGTTGGAAGGGACCTCTAGAGATCATCTAGTCCAACTCCCCTGCTAAAGCAGGAATGCCTAGAGCACATTACTCAGGACTGCATCCAGGCGAGTCTTGACAATCTCCAGAGAAGGGGACTCCACAACCTCCCTGGGCAGCCTGTTCCAGTGCTCTGTCACCCTAACCGTAAAGAAGTTTTTTCTTAGGTTTGAGTGGAACTTCCTGTGTTCCAACTTGTGCCCGTTGCCCCTCGTCCTGTCACTGGGAACCACTGGAAAGAGTCTGCCTCCATCCTCCTTCAACCTACCCTTTAGATACTTCTAAGCCAGAATAAGGTCTCCCCTCAGCCTTCTCTTCTCCAGGCTAAAGAGTCCCAGCTCTCTCAGCCTTTCCTCATAAGGGAGGTGCTCCGATCCCCCAGTCATCTTTGTTGCCCTACGCTGGACTCTCTCCAGTAGTTCCCTGTCCCGCTTGAGCTGGGGAGCCCAGAACCGGACACAGTATTCCAGTTGTGGCCTCACCAGTGCCGAGTAGAGGGGGAGAATGACCTCCCTCGACCTACTGGCCACACTGTTCCCTATGCAGCCCAGGATTCCATTGGCCTTCCTGGTGACAAGGGCACATTGCTGGCTCATGGGTAATTTACTATCTACCAGGACCC
>VFFE01007253.1:3538562-3599017 GCA_008921705.1 Burhinus oedicnemus | reverse complement strand
GATTGAGAGCTGGCTGTGTGACAGAACTCAGAGGGTTGTGATTAATGGAGCAGTGTCAAGTTGGAGGCCTGCAACCAGTGGTGTCCCCCAGGGGTCAATACTCGGTCCAATCTTGGTCAATATATTCATCAATGACCTGGATGAGGGGACAGAGTGTATCCTCAGCAAGTTTGCTGATGATACCAAACTGGGAGGGGTGGCTGACACTCCAGAGGGCCGCGCTGCCATCCAGTGTGACCTGGGCAGGCTGGAGTGCTGGGCAGAGAAGAACCTAATGAGGTTCAACAAGAGCAAGTGTAGGGTCCTGCACCTAGGGAGGAAGAATGCTAGGCACCAGTATAGGCTAGGGGTGGACCTGCTGGAAAGCAGGTCTGAGGAGAAGGACCTGGGGGTCCTGGTAGATAGTAAATTACCCATGAGCCAGCAATGTGCCCTTGTCACCAGGAAGGCCAATGGAATCCTGGGCTGCATAGGGAACAGTGTGGCCAGTAGGTCGAGGGAGGTCATTCTCCCCCTCTACTCGGCACTGGTGAGGCCACAACTGGAATACTGTGTCCGGTTCTGGGCTCCCCAGCTCAAGCGGGACAGGGAACTACTGGAGAGAGTCCAGCGTAGGGCAACAAAGATGACTGGGGGATCGGAGCACCTCCCTTATGAGGAAAGGCTGAGAGAGCTGGGACTCTCTAGCCTGGAGAAGAGAAGGCTGAGGGGAGACCTTATTCTTGCTTGTAAGTATCGAAAGGGTAGGTTGAAGGAGGATGGAGGCAGACTCTTTCCAGTGGTTCCCAGTGACAGGACGAGGGGCAACGGGCACAAGTTGGAACACAGGAAGTTCCACTCAAACCTAAGAAAAAACTTCTTTACGGTTAGGGTGACAGAGCACTGGAACAGGCTGCCCAGGGAGGTTGTGGAGTCCCCTTCTCTGGAGATTGTCAAGACTCGCCTGGATGCAGTCCTGAGTAATGTGCTCTAGGCATTCCTGCTTTAGCAGGGGAGTTGGACTAGATGATCTCTAGAGGTCCCTTCCAACTCTGAAAATTCCGTGATTCCGTGAAATGTGTTATTTTCATATTACCAAAAAATAAGTTACACAGTAAAACCCAGTACTTCTTAAGAGTTCTAACCTGGGCAACAATATTGAACTGGCAACTCTCTTTGCAATATGCTCACATTTTGCCGGCTCAATAGATTGTTTTCCTGTGGAAATAAAAGGTTCATAGGGTTTGAGGCTCTTAAATCTTTTGCACTTTTGCGAGTTCAGTCAATATACAATAAAAGGCATAACATAAGCTCGATGATGTGTAAAAAGAACACTCTATAATCAGTAGCCGGGGCATGTGGACCTAAACATCCATACTGATCACGGGCTAAAACCAGCTTTACTTGCACAATTCTGTGAAGATTTCTTTTCTCCTTGATTGACTTCAATTATGGTGCTTCATTTCTTACACTACTATAACCTCGAAAGAGATAATGAGCAGTAAAGCTTTTTCACCCATGAAATTAGTGTCTGTGTACCTCTTTTATTTGTGAATTCAAGGACAACAATCCTTTTAACTCAAATTTTAACTTCAGTTGTTCTAACTGGGTATGTCTGAAAAACACTAGAAAAAATAGCTGCCCTAATATTAGGAAGACCATCTTTACTTACAAAAAACCAATTCTGAATCATGCAGGTCTCAAATGCACATTGAATTGTAAATGGAGAAATGGCCAATGCTTCATAAAATAGATTTAAGGTATGAAAGTACAATATAGTACAGTATTTTATATGGGTCTAAAATATTTACTATATTTTTAAGGAAGCAGTTCACAGCTGCTACTTAATAAAAATAAACTCAAAAAGGTCATCTCTGATGGATGCGATTTTGCTTATTTCTCATCAACTCAGGTGTTTATATGTTAAATTTAGTACTGGAGATCTGTTAGTTAGAGAGTCCTGAAAGGCTAAGGTTCTATAAAATAAGTGGACAAGTATGTAATAAACAGATTACAGTCATTCAAAGAGGTAACTTTTCAGCCATGAGAGGAGTTCACAACCGCATTCATACATTGCTCAAGCTAGGAACAAAACCATTCACGACGAAGAAAAATTATAAGCAGACCATGTCTGTTATACAACTGTTATTTAGAACTTTGGAATACTTGTTGTTCAACTATTCAGACTACAGATCCCACACTGAACCGCTCTATTTTTGATAGTATCTAGTATGGTAAGTACACTCTGAACATAAAGAATATTTTCAGTTACCTGTTAAGGAACATGAAACAACCCCAGCACTGAAAAATATGACAGGAAGTTACTCTACAATGAGTTCTATCCAATTTTAAGCAGATTATGAAGTCTTTTAGGGAAGTCATTCAACAAAATTACATATTTTGCATTTGGTCATACAGCAAATCTCAGGAACGCCTGTTCTTGTAACTCTAAAGAACATGTAAGGAGTCATCTTCCTCTGTTTTGCAAGTCAAAGCATGTTCTTATGAATGGAAAAAAATTTAAACATATGAGTAGGCTTGGTCATCAGGACACTCAGTAACAATAAACTTGGATTCAAAGGAGGGGAAAAGAAAGATTCACACAGAAGACTGCAAGAACCCCGAGCTACATAAATCCCTAATAATGATACCTAGCTTACAAACTAATTAATGGAATCAGTAACCTGAAAAATACATTTACTGTTTATGTTATACTTCAATTTTAGTAGCTGCAAACCAAATATTTATGCTGAAAATATAGGGGAGGAGATCAGCTTTTCCCTTAGCCTGTACAGTCACAAAACCATTCTACAGAAGCACTTTAAGTGATGTAGGAAGCAATTATTTAAATAGCAAATTCATAAATTAGCATACATGACTGCAGGTATTCTGGGCTGTGTAAACTGTTAAAGTAATTAAAAATACCCTACTGGATCATTACTAAACCAAAAGCAGTATAACATTCTCCTCTTACATGCAAATATCAGACAGTAACAATACATTATAAAATAATTCAATCTTCTAAATACCTAACTTCATCCTCTCAAAACAAATCTGAAGAAGATAAGCTTCGTTGCATGCATGTCTCTAATAAGCTCAGGATATTCTGCTTTTAGAAAGAAGGAATAATTTCCACAGATGAAAGCTGTCTGGAAAATTCAGTTCTCGTACTCTAATTCACATTACAAGAAAAACCCAGTTCCTTAAAATTTCATCTACAAATCAATACACTCAGTGCAGGCTACTATGTCAGCATTTTATGCTCCCACAGAGGTAACACTGTTAAAAAGAGGCATCTCATTCATCGTGGTCTCATCTTGGAAAGACTCGGGTTGTTGCCTGAAGTATAATCAACAATGTAATCCAGAGATGATACGGTTTTATAACTAGGTCTGTGTGTGTTTGTTTATATACGTATGTCTGTGTATGTATAAAAAAGATTTACCCTCCTGCATTTTTTCTGGTTTTACCTGGATGAAAGCCAACTTGCACAGCAGTATCAGATGACTGAGAGACAGTCAAGAAAGTACTACACGGCTGGTAACACCTTGGCTAAATTAACTGGCTGTTTTATTTAATACATTGCTTTTACATCTTCATCAATTTCTGAGTCTCTAAGAACCTTTCCAGTGGAGCTTCAGTTCTTTAATTAATTTAAGTCTACTCATAACAGGTTTGTGCTCCTGTCCTGTTTCATGGCTCCCTTAGTAGTCTACAAACCCTGGCCTCTTTGGCCATAAACTTCTACTTTATGCATTAGAATCACTCCTGTCCTGTATGGACAGAAGGTAGGAGCAAATTGAGCTCAAGTGAAGTCCTTCTCAGAAAGTGAAAAAATATTCAATTGCTTCCGAGCACAAGCTAAGGTACAGTTACAAAGCGTTATTTGCACAAAATCTATTGGCTGTGTCAACAATTTATCTCCAGTGACTGTTTTTCAGATATTGAAATAATGAGCCTTTTATGATTTACCCAAGAGATTTCATATGTTGGACTTCTTAAGATTTTTAAATACCAAGTTCTGCAAGATTCAATTAGTTGTAAGGCAAGGCGGTCTATATATCAATAAAATAAAACATTTTGCCACAGCTTCATGCTTCAGCTCATTTTTTTCTTTTAGGAATTTTACTGTAAGTAAAAATTCACCTCTTTACTGTAAGAATGTGATCTTTTCCTCTTCAATTAAGTTCATAAAACAAAAATAATTCTATATAAAATTTAAGAAGCAGAGGACAAATGATTTCTAATATTTCATCCCATAAATATTATTTTCTCAAAAACCATTAAATATTAAAAGGGATGTTCTGGGGCAAATTTCCTTGTATAACAGTATCCCCTCCTACATTTGTAAAACCATCATATAACTTCGATTATAAACACAAAATCTCCTTAAACCGCAGTTCACCTGAATCCATTATCATTCACATTCATGAAACTGGACCTAACAGTCAATTGGCAAGAGTGAATAGTGAGGTACACATTAGCCTTGCAAACATGTGTCTTTGAAGGATTCATCCTGATTTACATGATTTACTGATATTGTTTGTATGGGATATGAAGTTCAGCAGTTAAAGTGGCGAACACCAAGCCTAGTTTCACACCAGCCGAAATCAATCTAAGAGTGAACTGGGCTGTTGAGAGAGATGACTCAGAAGGAACAGTCAAGAGGTTCTTCTGGCATCTTGGCTATAGCAGTGCACTACACTCTACCGAGCAGGTGAAGACAGGGGAGTGGAGGAATCCCACAGTGGACCTGTGCAACAGAAGACAGCGTAGATCTCAGTGCCAGATTGTTTTCACTAAGAGCCCAGGGCAGATGCTGTGGGTTTTGGACCAGATCAGTTCATGGAACAGATGCATTCTGTCATAACCTGACCGCTAAATCCAAACCAACAAACTCAGTGGCAGGAAACAGACAAATACAGAACTGCCCCTTCTGGTGGCGGCTCTGTGGAAAAGCAGATTTAGTTGATGCTAGTGAAACTGCACCATAAGTCCATCACATCTGTGTGGTCATCATCTCATTTCTGAACATCTGATTCTTGATAAACCTTTCTAACTCTTTTTACTATTTTGTAAATACGTAGTATTTGCTTTTACCTTAATTTGGCTTGAATTAAGTTTTCCTAGAAGGGTGGTTACTGTTAAAATCAAGACACTGAGACACTGACATTCGTTAGCAGCCCAGAATATTGACCCTGAGTATCCAGAGGAAAGCAAGGAATCTTATTTTCAGGGGCAGTTTAGGAGCTATTAATGCAGGAAACTGTGTAGAAAATGCATCTTCTGGTGAAAAATAGTAACCAGAAAATCTCTCCATCGTAAAACAGTGCAGATGTAAAATGTAGCAAATGTAGAATTAAAACTGAAAAAGATTTAAGAAACTTTCTGAAAAAGTTACCTTCCTAACTACCTTCTCTTAAATTAAAAATTCTGAACATACTTAATGCTGCACTCAGACTATACTCATAGGAACTCCAGTGTTTGAATCAGTCCCCTGCTAGTGCAAGCAGATATGTCATCAATTCCTTTTATAAATGACGGAGTTATGTTTTAAAAGAAATTATATTTTGTGCTTCTATTCTTATTGCTGCATTGGTTAAAAACTTTACCCTGATTTCCAGCATATGTCACTTCTACTCACTTCATAAGCTGAGAACGTCCTTAAAGATAAATAGTTCTTTTCTCTTTCATTAAAGTTTACTCTACTGACATATTTACAGCAAGCAACCATATGCTTCCTCAGTCTTTATTTTTATAGGATCAGCAAGTCAGCTTTTTCTATACGACAGGTTCACGCTTTTGCATCTGTCATACTTTGAAGAATGTCTTTCTGAGAAGTTTTCCTGCATTGCCTTCTTCTAACACATTTCACTGGAACTGCACCACTGAATACAGTACGGAATTTACCATTCCAAGTAGCAGTTTATTATTTTTAAGTTTTAATTTCTACCTTATCCTTATTACTTAGTAGTCAGTTTCCTTCTTTTTCTTAACATAGCTGAAGAACATTTAGATATTTATTATATACCTTTTGTAGGATTTCTACCTTTCCTGAACTTTAAAATATAGCTTCAAATATCAATATAACTTAGCATTTTCAGGCCTCACACTATAGTCTAACTCGCTAAGATCCTTATCACATTGAATTTCACTACTTTACTCCATTATATTCTATTAACTTTATTAAAATATATACTTTGAAATTGAGAGCCAGAGATACAGAGTTAGTTCTGTTGATCATTAAACTAAACCTAAAATGAATCAATATCTGTCTCTCAGGCTAGGGTTCTTTTCTCCGACCAGTTCTCTCATGGATTCCCTGCTGTTTTCCAAACCAACCTAACACCATGTCTTGCTAGCTTGGTGACAGTGAAGTGAAGCAATGATGTGAACAATTACACTGGGATATAATTCAATCCTACAATAATCTTAATATTTATTCTCAAGTTTTTATCTGGGTAGTTGTAACAGTTTAAACTTCTTATAACATTGCAGAGCAGTCTGTAAGCATGTTTCCAGAATTATCGCGAAAGAACAATTACTGTTCTCTCGCAAAGTAACTTCCATCTGAAATACTGCTTTTGTGTTAGCAGTACATCATTAAATACTTGAACTAATACTTTGTGTTTCTTTGCAGTCTACCACAACATTACTAAACAACACCAACCACCACCTTTGATTCTAGCTTTCTTGAACAGCAGCATGAAAGATACCTGTTCTTATACCTTCCAGCATCAGTCATAACCAATTGTAAGTTGTTTCTTAAATAACCAAAATAGTTACCTATACAAATACAGATATTGAGCATGTAACAAAAAACCATTTTCATGCATAGAAGCACTAAATTCTGTTGGTTTAAGCTTTTTATTTTTGCATGTAAGAGTGTACAAACACAGAGAACACCAGCTACTCCTCCTTTCATCACACACTTCTGTCTTGCTAAGTACTCACTACTTAAAACTGAAATAAACTGTTAATTCTTCTCATAACGCACCTTTAGGGTCAGCCTCACAACATTACACTCCTGCAGGGGGTTCAGTTTCAGCGTTTCTCCCAGGTTACTGCAGCCTGATGTTTGATGCTGCATTTCGCAGCAAACACAGACACCATCACTGTCGAATTTAATCTGTGGAGGGGGTGAAAAAACAAAAGGTCAGAGAAAGTATAAATCAACATACACTTCCCCCAAATTATATTTACACTTATTGTGACAGTAATGACTACTAAATGCAAAATGAAAATCTCTGTATAGAATCCCCTGAAGCAGAATTCCTTCCCTTGGCTAATATAAGCTACAAACCCAGGTAAAATACAGAAAGATGATACAATACCAAAGAAGAGTGTTACCTTTTATGCCTCTTTTTGAAAAAAATTTGCTTTACAGGGGCAGAGGAAACCAGAATAACTCAACCAAAACTGCATCAAATCATACCCAATGGGGAAAGACAGAGAATAGAAAAAAGTCAGAAAATACACAACGCAGTCATGATCACAAATGTAACTTATCCTTACAGAGACATGGAAAAACAATTACAAAAGAAACTATGACATATACGTGAGAAAAGAGAGCATAGCATGAAGAAAAAGTGGAGGAAGTAAGAGGCACATGTCATCTCACATATTTTTACTTTGGAAAAGGTTTGCTCTCTATTTTCCCGTTCAGTTTGTCTTGAATACAATAAGCATTCAATGGTTTTAGATTTTAAAAAGCGGTATGCATTCTATTCTTCAAAGACTTGCAGTAAAGCATGCCTTGCTAAGAATACTGAACCCTGATCATTCTCAAAAAGTAAATATATCTATGAATGATTCTAAAATAATCTCATTCAGCTCAATGAAAATATTAATTATACTGATTCTGACTTCCTCATTAAAAAAAAAAACAAAAAACCAAACACAAAAAACCCAAACCCAAAAAAAGACCTCAAAAATCATAGCAATGTTTATTCTTCTGCTTCCTTCCAACAAAGACTTTTTTAAGCCAAAATTTAACTCCCTACATGTTTTTACCTAGGCAGTTAATATGAACTGTCATTGCTTTAAATTTTCTTAACTGGGTATTTCTATGCTCTCACCATTCCCATTTTTGCGGGTTATTTAAAGGGCTAACAATGGGATACACCACCTTATTTCTCCACGTCACAAGCTGCAATTCAATCCAGGGTAGTATTGAGAAAAGTAATTACTATCACATGGGAGTTCCTTGAACTACTGAGTTTAAAAATACCAGATCCTAGGGTTTTATACTCCAATAAACAGTAGTAAGAATGATAGTAATGAGAAACTTCCATGGCTCCTCATGTAAAGAATAAAAAAAATCAATGTACCATTCAGGCCTACTCAATCAGTCCTGTATTCCTCCAAGTAAAGACGGGGACACTGTGGCTGGGTGGTGAGAGATTCGAATCACCATGTTACTTACTCTTTTACAAATAAAAAAAAAAATCCAGACACAAATCCACAAAAAAATTTCTAGTCCAAATATGCATTTACTATTTTTAATTCAAATTATCCTAGGATGTTGCCAATTTCCTGAGCAAAGATAGATAGCAGCATTCCTTGTAGAATGACGTCACACAGCCTTATACAAAGAATCATTTCAACAAAATATTTTTTTACTGCTTAAAAGACCTTGAAGAATGTTTAAATTGTTCATATGATCTCAATAGCTACATATTTAACTATATGTATTTTTAGTGTCACCCCTATCAGGCTTATCTAGTACTCTCTGTTGACATGCTGGTGATCAGAACAGCAGTTGCAAAAGAAGAAATGAGTCCATGAAAAAAACATAATAAACTTTACCGGACGAGATGCAGATGAATGAATGCTCGCCATATACAGTGATGAAGGCATGCTCAGGGCAGGATGTTGTCTCAGTGGGCTTCAATTCCTGAGACTCCAGATTGCCCTCTAGCCAGTGTAATTTGTAAAAAGGCAGCACTGGAAATAATTGTCTATGGCAACTCACAAAGACTGGTCATACCCTAAGCCATATATATTGTAAAAGAAGTAAAGAAAAAAAAATAGTTTGAGCACCTTTATAATAGTTGTGGTGTTTATTTCCAATTAGCATACAATTTAATTCACAAAGCCGCTTTAAAAATTTCAGTGGTTTTTTTCCAATTCTTGTTATCTTTTAATACTCTTTTAAAAAATGAAAGATCTGAGCAAAACCCAATGACATGGCTTATGATCAGATAACCTCAGCTCTTCAAATCAATGGAAAATACAAAGCACTGCTTGCCACTGGGGAGGTCTTGCTCCTGAACTTCTCTGGAATATCACAAATGGTGTCAACTGTTAGATAAATGCTTCAGAGGAAGTTCAAAACTTACACTTTGAATTTCGAGCTGTGTCAAATTCAGCGGCCAGAATGCTACAGCACACCTGCTACACCAGCACACAGCAAATCAATATAGTCTTCAGCTGCTCGAGAGTTTTTATAATGAGGAAAATGGGCTTCAGACAAAGCTGTCTACTGCAAGATCATTTATTCTCTTATTCAGACTGCCCTGTTCAAGGAAAGATTGTCACTGCCTCATGATGTATTTGACTTTTCTAATATGAAATACAGATCCCAAGTCTACTTTTATCTCATGTAACGAACAGGTGTCACAGAAATAAGGCTGAAAAGAGAAAAACTTTCTTGGACAAGATTCCCTGTCCATGAGAGATTCTCAATTCATTCTGAAAGATGTTCGGTAACTTTGTACTGCACAGTAAGTCTCCCTTTAATTCAATTCTTAAAAATAGTTAAAAGAGAACTGCTTACACGAAAGTTCCTGCAAAACACAATGACATCTTAAAAATCATAGCATATTCAAAAACACCCAAGATTTGCAACCAGACTGAAAAACAAAACTCTGTTTTAATCTTAGACACACATTTGTTGAGAGCTTTTAACAGTTTGCCCTCTTGTGCACCTTTTCCTTCAAATGTTTGTGAAGTGAGATCTTTGTCCACTTGTGTGTCTGTAACGGGGAGCGGTACCAAAGGCCAAGCATGTCATCACATCCGTGCTCTCAACAGCGCAGCAGCTCAAAGCAATTTGGAGTCCTCGTGCTCCAGAGTGTTCCTCATTGCCCTGTTGCCATCTCACACTTGAGCAGAGAGGGTCAAGGATTCATACAGCTATCCTGTGACCTAAACATTGTCAAAACTTTTCTTTTCTCGTGTGGGAGTGGTTTATTTTTAGTCCAGATCAGACCTCAAATGCCATTCTGTGGGTGGCACCCTAAATGCAGGCAGCAGCACAAACACTAGAGCAGCACCGATGCAGAGGGGAGCTGGGACCACCCCTTCCAGCTGCAGGGCTGGTGTTTCCAGACTCAGACACAAGTACATCAGCACTGCCTCCAAAACTGTGCTCCTGCTTCATACTCTCCAGTGTTTAAATCTCTTTCTGGTTGGCAGAGCTCAAGAATAAAGCATCACTCACTTCATCCCCGCACATACTCTCCATCATCCTGTATAAATTTGCATTCCACTTCGTGATTCTTACTCATGCTAGTAAGTGTAGTCAGTAATCACAGCATAGTTTGTGTACTGTCATATTTATGCCAGTTGCACAGTACACCCTCATCCAAACCATATTTAAGATTTCAAAAATCAGCCTAAGCTGCCTATATGGATAAATAGTCTTTTAAGTTTTTTTGTCTTGCCAAAAAGCAGTACTGTTACTTCAAAAGTGATAAAAACCATTAAAATATGACTTTTATGTAGCAAATGATCAAAAAAGTAAAGGAATCTCCAACAGCAAAGAACAGAGGGAGCTTCAGACTTATTAAAAATACATACACGCACACACACAAAGCCCGCTATGTTACAATAAAGTAACAAAAATGTGCACAGACTAGACTTTTTTCATCTGTACCAATTCATCAAATTCTGTCTAGGTTTTACAGGTGTCTTAACAAAGAAGAAATTACTGCTGAGCACACATACATTCTCACCAAAAAGTGTAAGTCAGGGATGAAGCACCAGTGTTACTTTGCATTCTACCTTTTCCCTATTACAAAGGTAAAACATCTACTGAAAGCAGTAATAGATTTTAATTTTTCTTCTAAATCAACCTTCAGAGGTTTTTATGAGGAACATAAAAACAGCAGGACAAAACTTCAAAACAAAATATAAAAGTTCAAAAGTTGAAAACAAGGCAGTGAAGTGCAAGAAAGCCTCACTGGTATGTTTATGGGAAGGAACTTTAGTCAATTATAGCAGTTTATGCAAAGAGAAAGAGCAGGAGGATCCAGTAAGGAATAAAGTTGAGTGGCAGGGAAATACCAAGAGAAAAAAACGACAAGTGAGTAAGAACAAAAAAAAGTACATATATTTCCCTGGAATTTTAAAAATTGTTTTTCAGTGTGCATAGAATTGAACATAGCTACAGCACAAAACGGAACACAAAGAGGCCTCAGTTCTGGAACTGGGCTATGGCATTCGTCTCTATGTGAACCTGCACTTACTTGCTTTGTCCATTCCAGCTAAACATAATGCAGGGAAAAAGGAGTCTTCCTTTATATGTTACTATAACCACAGGCCAATTTCAGCTGTACAACTGAAAAATAAATTATAAGCAATCTTTCTATACAGAGATAGACACTATCACTACTTTTCCAAATAACTAGCAATTGTCAATTTGATTAGAACTAGAGCATTTATTTTTAAATGAATAAGTGACTTAAGATAAGACAGGTACACCCAGCAAAGACAAATAAAGACTAAGAAATAAAACATTACTAACAAAATTCTACCTTGTGCAGTAGTAGGATATAAATGAAAATATACAAATTTCTCTATCCACATATGTTAAGCACAATTTTCAGAGATCAATGTTTTGAAAAAGAAATTCCCAAGACAGAAATGTTTCTCATACACATATTAATGAACAGTTTGAGTGTGTAACTGCTCTGTACACATCCTACTCTCACTGACTTGAAACTGTATCTTGAGGTTTTGGCTGCAGCTAATCACGGGGAAAAAAATCCAATTAAATTTTCATAACAAGCCATTAAAGCTACTGATATTTTTTTGTTCCTCAGTGTTGTATGTTGCTAAGCTGCAGGATAAAGAGCACAAATACTAAATTGACAAATTACATGTTCAAAATGCTAACATATGGTGAGCACATTTTACATCTTCACACAAATACATATATATTAGGAATCTACAATAAATCCCCAGTGTTTAAAGGAATATAAGACCCTTGTCTCTCTTTTTCTTCAAACAACTACTCTACATGTGAAATGCTTCTGAATTTAAACTCCACAGTACAGTAGATACGATTATCACTTTTAAAACATGAATGAGTTAGACAGAAATACTACAAGTAAAAAGAGTTTATTTTGAATTTGACTTTTGTACTGTACTGTGCTTGGAAATTTACTGGTGTATTTTTGTCTGGGGTAGTTACATTGGATGTTAAATACATCTCAAACTGCGTATCTGCAAAAGCTAGATTTTGACTCCTAGAGCTGCATCGCCATAAAGTAAATTTGTATCCTAGAAGGCAATGAAAGGATTTAGAGCTCTCTGATAATGTACACCCAGTCATATAGTGTAGGACTGCGCAGATGTACAACTCTGAAGTGAGCCATCTAAGGAATTAACATGAAATATAAGCTTAGAACAAGCTGTTAAGAAACTGGTATTTTTCCTTTTTGAGTGAAAACCAGTAATAAAATAATTAAATATGTTCAACATAATACACTACCAAATTCTGAGTCAAATCCTGCACTTAATCATAAAGCAGTATTGTTCACTACAGTACATCTCTTCCAGTGGGTGGTCTATAAGAACAGAACTCTAGAATTTCATACGTATAAGCACTTCAGCGTGCCAACACAATGTATTCACGTGCAAGTCCCCAACCTGACCTGATATGTGATTTTCAGTAAGGAAAATCTAAAAAGCAAGGTCTGGGCAGAAGAAACTGTATTTAAAAAAAAATAAAAAAAATAAAAAAAATTATGATGTGATAAACAGTGACAATGAAATTAAACTGCCCTCATCTAGTACAACACACTGACAAAGCTACGTAGTATTTCATTATGCTCTGAAAATTGAAACTAGCGGTTTCAACATTTGTTTTACCTTCTTTTGCCAGCTCAGCGTTTTGCTAGTCTAGTTTTCACTAGAAAATTTGCACATCCCATCTGCAGCAGGAATGAAAAGTACAAATGAAACGTGACTGTTGCCTTTTAATTTACTAGCCAAGTACACTGGCTTTGGAAAAAACACGGAACACTTTGCAAGATTCTTGCTTAAGTGACAACCTTCCATTAACCTGGAAGAAACAAGCAAAGGTTTCCTTTGAATTCTGCCACAACATAACAGATGGGGAAAGCACCTCCACAGGCAGGTCCTACATGGCCACCCACCAAACCTCTTACCCCCCAAAATGCCACCCAAGGGCAAAGCCTGCTCCCACCTGAGCACCCTCTGCCTGCCTGCTGAAAGCACTTCTTTGAACCATGCCCTTCCCTCGCTGGTGATTAGAACAAGACTAGAGTAGGCAAGACAAAGGAGGGAAGAAGGAGGACAAATACATAGGTAAAGAACCCAAGGATACTTTAAAGTTCAGATCAGATGTGGTCCCATGAAAATCACTGAATCTAGGATATTTTGCAACATTAAATTTCCAAGTGGAAAGCACCCCAAACAACTGAAACGCATTTTTTCCAAATAGCTGGAAAGGGGGATGGGGGGGGGGGAGAAATTCTTCCTGAACTTTTTTTTTTTTCTTCTAAATTTAACCTTATCCAAAAGAAATTTATTCCTTTTAATTTTCACCAATAACCAGAGAATTCAACTGCACAGCTCAGTCGCTGCTTACTTCCGCAGCAGTAGTCTTCCTATTAGAGGTGGTGATTCTGACCAAAATTGAAGAGGAGACATGGGGTTCCTAACCATATGAGAGGTCACTGAAGAGAATATTTAAAAGACTAAAATGACTTTCTATTGACTTAGGTCTTCTTCTTGGTAGTGAACATCTAAGCACTGACTGGAGCCAATGCTTTCTTTGTCTGTGAATGTGCTAATTAAGCAGAACTTTGCTTATTTCAACTTTCTGTCCCCGCAATGCCACTTTGTTGATTCTCATTAACTTGATTTTCTTCCTTTTGTCCTACATCTCTATTATAGCTTGTATTAGGAGAAATTAAAATGCTCCCTTTCATTACTCTGAGTCTTTCGGCTTGGTGCAAAGGCCTATGAGGAATCCTAACACAGATACGTAATCACACTATATCCCAGAACAGAGATCACATATGGCTAGGTGGTATTATTAAACGATAAATCCTGTCAACATGTTTAAACATAGACCCAACAAGCACATACAGAATCACAGTTATCAGCAGTCTGAATAAGCAACTGAATCGGAGGCTTAGGGATTTTTCTGTAGGCTTTGCAGAAACTTTGCTGAGTAGCTCTGTTTGGTAACGGCTGCCCCAAAGGATCTAGAAAAGCAGACATACACAGGCAGCAAAACCCATGCATGCGCTCAGCCACAACAGCACCAATGGCACTGTTCTTGCTACGTGCATGCCTCTCCATCTTGGAGAGGATTTGCTGTTTAAATTCTATTCCCACAGCTTACTGGACATCTGTCAAAACCGTGTCAGTAATGACACTGGTTACCACTGAGTCAGAGGTGAAAGACCATACACACAAGTACAAATGGCTCCCCTCAGCCAGGTATACATACACACACATTTTTTTCATTTATTACTATAGTCAATCAAATGTCAAAACCAGTAAGTAGTTAAGAACATGTTGGTTCTGAAATAATTTATGTATCAAACAGGACAGAAATTGTACGTGATTTTGCCAACAAATCAATGACCTATTGAGCAAGGAAGAGGTAAATTCACCTTTCCAAAATTCCAATGTTCCTTCCTTTTTTTTCTTTAGGGCTTTGATACTATCCGACATGAGAGATGTGGCAAGATGGCATTGCTTGAGAATATGGAATACGATGTATAACCAGCAGAGCATGATGTCTAGACACAGGCCTAAGATCTTCATTACAATGACGCTCCAGGTCAAAATAATGTGTTTGAAAATTATAGCAGATAGGTCACATAATATAGTTATATAGCTGCATTATCTAGTTAGGAAAACATTCATTTTGACAGACTATTTATTCTGTCTTCCATGCAGATACGAAGCCATTTTTGTAAGTCTTCATGGGAAGTTCTGATATAAACACAGTCCTTTAAAGTAACTTCTAAATAGTCCTAATATCAAAGCAAGGATCTCTAAACAAATTAGTAAGACTCATTTCAAAAATCTTCCACAGAAAATACCTATAATACTTCTTTTTTTCATTAAAAAAAACAACAAACCCCACAACAAAAAAGCTATTTTCCCATAGCACTCCAAAGTACAGCATGAATCTTCTAACAACTCCAGGTTCCACCAGCTGATTTTTCCAACTGTGCAGCACAACCTCAACTCCCCATCAAAATGAGAGCCAGGAACTTTATCAAGAGTTCCCCACATCAAATATTTGACAGGGAAAACCCTCCCTTCCTCTTTTCAGGTCACTGCTGTTTTTCCACTGATAAAGCTATCTGGCTCCATCCATCTGGTTCTATAAAGCCTTTACCCCAGTCACACCTGGAGATGGCAAACACTGGAAAGCTTAGCAGGATACCTAACTGATGGAGCTGCAGCTGTCCCCCTCTGCAACAGGATGAGTGACAGGAAAACAGAATGCAGGCTTCACAGCTGACTAAACAAGGTGAAGGCATGTGACAGGTCACATCCAAATGGTTTCCTCTTCTGTACTTTTCATGTGCCTTTTGAAAGATTTGCCAAAACATTTTATATTATTTTAACTTGGTTTTATTAAATATATTGTATGCAAATGGAAGCCTGAAGGGTTTTACAGGACAAAAACCTTAGAACAAAGGAGGAAAACTATGGCTGAATCGAAGAGGTGCACAAGCATTTTATGGAGTCATCTGTTGGCATTAGAGAGGAAAATGCCTTTTCTCTTCATCATTCAAATCAATGCCTTGGGGTGTGTATGCGCACATATTCCTACTACTTAATGAATCCTATGATTCATAAACTCACATAGTTTAAACAGTTTGACTGGTCTACTGACAGCCAGATTATACTAAAAAGAGCCCTGATGCATATCCATAAACATTCTCCAGTCCATTTCTCAGTCTTACAGTTTAACGTAATTTGTTTCCTGAATTGAGGGGGGGAGGGAAATCATTGTTTTATTCTTTACTTTAAATCGGAGATTTCAGACATGAGTTTAGTTCTGTAGACATCTTCATAAGTTTAAGCCAGAAAATATGTTAGAGTTCAATGTATATGTACTTTTTTCCTGAGATAAAGACATAAAGACTTTAGGTATACTGTACCTTTTAATAATTCAGAGCATGCCACATTATTGCAACTTTTATTATTCTGGATATTGCGTATTTTATTTAATGTAACATACATTTGCTTTGGAAATTAAAAAAAAAGAACTAATTTAGGTTAGCAAATAAAATACTAACATACACATACCAAATCAGTACATCTGTGAAATACACTGGCTGTATAAGGAACTATTGGATGAAATCCTGATACTGCTGACATCAAACGGTAATCACTGCATTGCTTTGATGTGGCCTGTATTCCACCAATTCTGTTTAAGTGTCATTTGCACCATGACACTAAGACGCAAGTCTTTCTAATATTACAACTTACTTCTGGAGGTGACATAACACTGTAAATATATTAGCACTTTAACTCTCAAACTTTTCCCAATGAGATTTTTCATGTTTTAAGGCCCACATATGGCTCTACTAAATACATACTGCTTTGAAAATTAAAGGAATATGTGTATAAAACCCAAACAAATGAAAAATAAAATCCATTGCCCTTTATAAGAGACTTGTTTTTCATTACTCACCAACTGACATCCTTCCAGGGACTTTACCAGCTGAGCATTCTGACAAGAGAGAATGGAACCAGCCAAGTTCAGCATTACGCACACTGCAGACAGCAGCATGAAAAAGGTTATCTGGAAAAAAACCAAACAGTCTATTATTACTCACTGCTAGAGGCAAACAAGAAAAAAAAATTTCATTTAGACGTTCAAGAACTTCTAGCCTGTCATACAATTACATGGATGGTAATATTTTACACATTTTAAAGGAGAAAGTAGACTATTCTTTAATCTGACAACATCCTGAGTCTCACACTGTAAGAGAAAGCTACATCAAAACTAGACTTGACTATCACCTATTTTCCTCCAGCCATTTCAAAATCATCCATTTATCTCCCACTTTTATCACACACTCTTAGTAGTCTTAAAACGATTTAAATCCCTTTTGATGAGGATATGGGTATCTTAAAGAGGAAAAGTATTTGTGAATATCATGTATCATGAGTTTGTACGAGTTAGGGGGGGAAAAAAAGGTGAATAAAATTCTGGATAAATGTAACTACTTGGTTTTTTAAATAACAATTACAATTTAAGCAGCATCCTCCATATCAACTACCCATTGTGTTAATTACTCCTTTTGCCTCTTCTCAAAATGTGTCAAAACAATCATTAACTTGATTGCATCAGCTTTCATTTTATTGCTTTAAACGTAAAAAAACCTGGCCCGGTACGGGCAGACAGAAATCTCAATATGTAGGGAAACAAAAAGGCACAGCCAGTAAGAGGCCAAGAATAAACATGTGCGCAATATGTGGCCACCTTAAATATTCAGTGTTCATGTTGCCATGTTACACTCATACTCTTGTTGAGTTATGAGAAATTAATATGAAATTCTGTTGCGTCTTTTTTCCATATGCATGCCCATAGTTTACAATCTTTCCTGTCACTGTTCTCACAAGATGTTATCTTCCATCAATGCATATGCTACAAATATTTTTGGCAACCTTAAAACCAAAACGGTTGGATCTTTTTTAGTGTTTTTCAAATGAAAAACAAGAATTTGAACAGTTTCCCTCTTCACCAACCTAAGCCTTACTTGACAGAAAAATTCCCAATTGATACATCTAAGGGTTAAATTACATCTCCATTGCATATTTTGAAAGAAAACAAGATTTCAACTATTTTTTACACTCCTATACACATCAATTACTGCATTAACAGGCATTAAAAAAAAATATGTTCAACGTGCTTAATGGTTTTATCACAAATCAGTTCTTCCTAACATTGGCACAAGTACAGCAGTAAAGATAAACATAACTGCAACCCTTTGAAGGAGTGGTCATTATGGATTATGTTGGAGACCCAACACTGCACTATGAAACACTGTAGATGAAGTTAGATAAACATCATTCATGACATTAAGTATGTCTAATTTCCACATTAAAAGTTTCCTCAGAAAGCGAGCTCCTGAATGTCTACTCTGAGAGCTCAGTGTGACGTACTTGCAGGAGCAGTATGAAACTATTAGGGAAGAATGTAAGATGCGGTTAACCCAATGACCAAGGGCAAGCGTCAGACACTGAAGGGCTATGACATCTTAATGCTGCTTTAAAACTACAGTATTATGTTCTTGACCTTTCTAGCTACGACATATAAACAAGATAAAATATTCCTAGAATTCAGGAAGATGCATTAATACCATTAAGCTCCAAAAGCTTTAGAGCCACCAAGAATTAGTATGTAAACAAAAAGCGAAGCCAATTGATTTATTATGACATGGAATTTGCAGAATTAATTGGAGAAGTCAAAGCTGATATTCTATATAAAGTACTCAATAGAAGAAATGCTAATAGGACTTCCTAATTAAATGTTACCATAGTCCTAAACTAATTGTACAAAACTAATTAGCTCTGTTCTGAGGCAATGATTTAAAATGATATAACAACTCACAATTTGAGATGTCATCTTGCACCTGGAATAACAACCTAGCTTAATTCTCTTCATCACCTTAGTCTGCTTCTTTCATTTGTTTTTTTTCAATAATTTTGAGGTTCAGGTTACATGAAATAGGTTCTCCTGGCCTTCTCATAATTTCAGTCTTTAAGAATAAAACTATTTTAAAATCAAGCCTTCACAAAAGCTCTCCATCAAAAGGAGAAAAAAATTTCCACGCAAAGGAAATTTAATACAGCTAGAGCTGGTCTTTGAAATTCCTACCATAGCATCAAAACCATTATAGCTGAAAAGATAAGGAACAACCCTATCTTTCCTTTTATTCTGCCTCTTCATGAATCAAAGCCTCAATGAAAGTTTAGGGCCCGGGTGACACTAACAAAGTCTCCAGGTTCTGTCAGACTCCTTCCCAGTCGAAGTTTCTGGCTTTATTTAGTTATAGATGTACACGTGCAGCTGGACTATCAGTAAAATGGGAATGTGAACACAAAACCTTTTTGCAGAGTTATCTGAAATTTATTGATGAAAAATCCTCTTCAGAAGGGTATGTGTTATTTTCAGCATTTGTATTTTGGAAATAGTCTAGATTCACGCTATTGTTTTGTTACTAAACTTTCAGAGTTCCCATTTTCCTTATCAGTCACAAACAAAAATGTTGTATACACCAGACTGAATAATTAATTTATAAGCAGACCAATTAATGAAGGATGATTTGTCAGCTGAACTATGATGGTGCTTTGTTTCAACAGTGCCCTGGGAAATCCACTATGATTTTGTTCACAGTCTTGGGACTATACCTAGGCATTTGATGTAGGTATTTTTTTCCCTGCCGTGCTGGAAGTTATACTTCCCTAAACTTTGGAGAAGAGTCAAAAATAAATTTACAATTCAACCAATTTCTCAACTGATTACTCTTTATTCCTTCAGAAAGCTGGCAGAACGCAGCAATGTAAAAAAGGCTGCACTAGTCCCCTGCTATGGCAGATCTGAAGAGCCATGCCAGGAACTAGGGAAGGGCAGAGCCACACCAGGCTCCCCTTTACCCTTCCTGGCAGGTAAGGAGAATCTGGCTTTCATTTGCATGACTGAAATTTGCAAATAGAGTAACGTTAGCTTAAAGCAGAAATGATGCTCAGACAATAGTACTGAACATCAGCCCTCAGAAGAGTAAGAATCAACTATAAGAGTCTTGGGGTTTTTTTCCAGATATGCATTTTAGTAGTAGGACTTTTTAGTAAAATGATTAGTAAAAATATCTTTCATTTCCTTCTTCTACTGAGTGAATAAAGAAGTGTTTAGGGTACAGAACACAGGAAATTATCAACCATAACGCAGCTCATGCTGGTGGAGAATTGCAAAATAAGAATTTTCATATTGATATAAACCAGAAATGGAGTAATATGCCTTCAAGGACTAACCAGATTGCCAGCCACCAATATTTGTGAAGCTTATCTTTCTACCAAGTGAAACAAATGAACTGGCTTATTTCTTTCCTTCAGCTGCAACGTTAAAGAAAATAGAAGAGAGATGCCAGATCACACAGTCCTGCTGTTCACTCTGCCCACAACACATTCATGCTTAACTAACACAACTGCTTCATCTCCTTCCCTTTTGTCTTAAATTGTAAGCATAAAAAGGAACATAAAGCATTAAGATGAATATAGTGAAAGAAAAAAGATTATCATAATTCTATTCATGTTTCTTTGAATAATATATCTATATACATGTTCCACATATTTATGCTTTTATGCATATTTTTTCCTAGAGTATTGCAAATACTTTGACGTGATTTCATTGTGTTTTGCTCACAGGCAAAATTAAGATTTACTATCTAGATAAAGATTCATGTCTGAGGTAGGTACATTGCCTTTTGAGATAAAGAAATTAACTATATTGAGTTATTCCATACAGGGGTCACCCCTAGAGACTTCTTTGCTAGGTCAAGTATCTTTACATGTCTTCACCTGACTGATCAGATCACTGAACAAAGCATAAATAAAAGACAAGACATGCAGGATCACAGACGACTGTTATGTTCTTCAGTAGAATGAACATCTCTAATTCAAAGGTGAATTACTTTTGAAACAAAGAACAGGGGAAACTTTGCCTTTCAGTCATTTCTATGTCCTTAGAAAAAGAATCATACATTGGGTATTTAGGGTAACCTCTGCTTCCAAATTACTTGCAATGAATGACACCAAGAAAGAGCACTCACCATGCACAAATCTACAAATGGAAATACTGTGTTCTGGGATTCCAAGAAGGAGGCAGTTAGCAGCCTCTGGCCTAATGCTATCAATTCAACTGTAATGAACACATGCACTCCTCTCTAAATTCTCTTTTGATGTGACCTCTGCAGCAAACAACCAGGAAAAGGTTTAATTATCATGAATACTCTGATAAACCTTGATTATTTCTGCAATATCAACCTGATGCAATATATTTTGCAAAATACTAAGGGGTACTGCAGGATAGGCATTAGCTAAAGAAACCAAACTGCAATTTGCTGAGGAATTCATCCACGTAAATATTCCAGAAATTGATTTTAATTGAATTACACATTTCTGAAAACTGTTTTAAGTATAAATGTTCGGAGTATATCAAGAATGAGTTCTTACCATTGCAGTCCCAACATGCGCACTTAATAAGAGACCACACCATACAAATCTGCATGGAATGACAAATCAGTTCTCACCACGCCTTTATGAGGGATGGTCTGTAATAAGGGACCTTCCATATTGAAAGAAAATAAATAAATAATTTAAGCCCTAACCCTAGCAGGTTATTTTAGTCCTATCTTTAGTAAGATTTGTAAACATGCCTCCAAAAATAAATAGAGAGTACCATGGAAATCATTAAGACGAAGGAGGCCTGGATATACCAAAAATATTTGAAAATACAGTGCATTTACCACTTATTTTTCCTACTCTCATCATTGTTATGCCTTTTTCACATTTCTGACACAACACTGTTTTTGATACCTGACTAAAAAAAATATTTAAAAGTGTAATTTGGAAAACTTATTTACTGGACTATACTAAAAATGAGGAAAGAACTTTCGCAAACATCACTTTCCAGTCATGTCACAGCAGAATTTTCTGCAACATTCTCAACTTTCTTAAGAGCACAAAAGTCTAAGAATGCATGTGTATTTAATAAATAATATGAAAATATGAAATATAATTTTTATTTTACAGACTGCAGATGCCATCAGAAGAGCATTTCTCCTATCAATGTCACAATTCTACCTTGTATTTTTCAGTCACTATAGTTTGAGCAATAAAACATGAAAAACTAATCTGAAAGACAGCTCTATTCCCCAAAACTCACTCACTCGCTTGACACTAATATACAGATACTTAAATCTGTGTCAAAATGGTTGTTAACCATATTGCAAGAGAACAAGCACTGAAGATCATATTACTATTCAATATTCAATACTTTCACACTGCAATCTCTTTCAGGAAGAAAGACTTTCCAGCAGCAATACTGAAAAAGTCAGGTAGTTTGGCAAAATGGAGAAATGCCCCACAGAAAGATCTAAACTGCAACTACGAATATGCATTGCATTTGCATTTTATAGAACAAAAATACAAATAAACAACTATCTTCCTGGTATCTTGATTATTCCAATACTGGTCACTCATGCCTTTTCAACGACAGAAATGAACTTAGTACTTTAGTACCAAAATCCCTCATGGAGGTATGATAAGGACATATTTTTATTTGATCAATTCTATGAAACGCGCACTTGAATATGGCGGAGAGAACATTTAAAACCCACCATATTGCCAGCCTGAAGTTGTAAGAAACCTGCATCTACACTGGTGTCTGGATGCTTCTGAAATATGAAGTGTTAATTTAAAAGTTATCTATAAGGTAGAATAGTTCCTCACTGTACTTTCTAGATAAAGTAGTATGTGAGATACTCCATTTGTACACCACCACAGAAATTGGTTTTGGTTTCCTTATTTTATTGACAACTCAATAAAGGGACACACCTGAAAAAAAAAATTACATTTCAGAACCATATACTGTTCTAATTTTCTTTCTTCTCCCTTCCCATCCCGTTGTAATTATATTCCAGCAAAATATTGCAGTAGCTCTAATATTTCCACAGCAAAAGTAATTGATGCCAACTTTATCCTCATTTGAGCAACTACTTCAGTTTTCAAAAAGCAGAAAGACAGAATATGATCTTTGTGGGAGACAGTACTTGCATCATAACTGAGCTTGATTAAAAGGCACTATGGTGTCTTAAATCTGCTGCAATGACAAAAGAACTTCTGCTCACCTATACTACACTTGCATTTTGGGTAGAAGAGACTAAAAATGGCTTGCAATTTTATGTTGCCAAAAGTTCACCATTAAAGCTAAACATATAGAGTCTAAAAATGCTAACACAGGACATTTATGTTACCTTCTCTATTCTCACCTGTGACCTTATGACTGCAAAAACTTTTTTATGATCATCACTACAGCTATGCTTAAAATTACATTTGGAAGAATCCCTAACTTCTGAAGAACAATATGGAAAAACAGTCCCAAAAATAACCAGTTATTCGATGAGTACTGTAATAAATGAAGCCTGGTTTCATATGATGTTTTGTTTCAACCACATTTCTTATTCACATTGCATTATTCTATCTTTTCTTACCAGATCTCCTCTTTAAAGAGTCTCAAGTTGCTTTTCCTTCTATCTTTCCGTTGTCCAGCTGTCTGCCACCATACATGAAACACCACAGGTCAGTGACTTGTTGCAAACTGGTTGTGCTGTCTGCCCAGCGTGGGTCTGCTTGGCAGATCAGCTCGCCGACCAAAGACGCAAAAGTGGTCAAGGCACACTGCAGTCTTCCCCTTAGTGGGAACATTCATTCACCTTATATCCTTGTCCTGATTTGAGGTAAAACAAGGGCCAATTTTGTTCAGTAACTTTTCTTTTTAGCTAGGCCTCTTCTAACTGCTGAAATTAACAGCACGTTGTGCAGAAAACTCTTCGCTCTCAGAGTGATCAGACCCATGTTTATAGCTGATGCCAAGGAATGGTATGCAGAGAGGCTCCTGCTTATACTTATTGCTCTAACAACCAAGGCCAGCCAACTTTGTTACTTGCCCCGTTGGAGGGTCGGAAGCGGAAAAGCGTAGAGGGGTCACACCTGCGGGGAGGAGCGGACAGGACAGGTGACCCAAAACTGACCAAGAAGGCTATTCCATCCCATCTGCCTCATGCTCAGTATAAAAGCTGAGGGATCAAAGGGTCAGCTCTTTCTTCAATGGCCGGCGTCCTGGGAGGACTCTGTCTCTGCGTCTGCCTTTGATCCCGATCCTGAATCCAGATCCGGAATCCAGTTCCCATCTGTCACCGAGTCCAGTCTGGGACTTCCCCAGTGCCTGCTGGTGATGGGATTGTCATCCTGGGAGCTTGATACGGTTTTGTATATATTTCATTATTTCTCTTTTTATTATTTTATTATCAATATTTCATTAAAGTAGTTTAGTTCCTTCTAAACTCTTAAGTCTCTCTTTTTCTCTTTCTTGCCTCTAGAGCGGAGCAAGAGAGAGAGAGCATCTGTCATTCCACCAGATTGGGCCAATCTGGCCCAAACCACGACAATCCTCTACTCAGTTACCAATTTTATCTATACTTCAGGGATTTTTCTCTCTTTAAAACCTATCTTCTTCTGTCAGATTTGGTTGAAATTGTTCTGTTGGCTCAAACATTTCTAGGGAGGAACAGCAGACAAAGAAAGGGACTTTATAAATACCGTTTCTCTAGAAAAATACTGGAACATAGGTTTGTACACAGCAATCCAGAAGATCTGGGAATGTGGAAAGTCTGAAGACTCTAGGGCAAAGAGAGTTTGGTAGCCCTAAATCTACACTTCCATATCTGTGCAGAACCAGATTTCTGTAAAAATGAATAATGCTTTGATTGGAGCATGTCTGCAAAATTATTTTAATGTACCATAAGCTTCTCTTACCTACACCTCTGGTTTAAAGCATTTTTTGGTCCGAGAATTGTTTTTGTCATAACATGGGACAATTGAAAAAGGTGAGAGATAATGAACCTTTCAAAAACAAGTGTCTTCTTGCACTGTGAATACACACACAATGGCAGCTCTCAGATGTCCCCGTCTCTTATGAAAATGGTGAGATTCCTTATTATTTCTCATAATGTAACATTTTTGCTGTAAGGAAGTTTCTACTCAAATAGTGATACTGTACAAAAACATGTCTGATTACACATCAACACATTTGGCATTTTATTGTGTTCAAAATATAGTTCATTTTTAAGGCAATTTTTAAGAATAGCAGACAGTATGGCTATAGCAATCTGAGAACTAGCACCTTTTAGAAAATTATTAGTATTCCCAGGGAGATTATTTGTGAATGTTTTTCCCAGCACATTTCTTAAATGCAGATACAACCATACACCTGCCTTCAGAATGTCCCAAAGTAGATCTCCTTAATTTTATGGATGCTACCAAAAAATCAAAGGGATTTACAGAACCTGATATATTCTCTCCCTCCATTCTTTTTCAGAACTTTCATTTTTGTCCCTTAATATTGCTTTTTTCTCCACAATTGGCCTCAAGTTATTTCTCTTTTGTTTTTACTATAATCTTTATGGACTTCCTTTCATCTTATTTCCCAAAGGCACAGTTAAAACTGTATTACCTGCAAAACTCAAATCTTTAATCCTTGAGATAGTTGACTCAAACCACCTTTTTGCCCTTGCTCTTACTGTGTGTTTCACAATTTGTTTTTGAAGTGTTAGGAGGAAAAAAGGGGAGATAAAAGAACAACCAACTCCAGCATACACTGCAGTTTAACACTAACATTTTAGATTTTCTGTCAATGTACAAGCTTTCTACCAAAAAGGACAATTCATTGAAGTTGTACATCAAAGCAAAAAACATATTGAAGAGGCCACAGTGTGCTAGTACTGCTCTAAAGAAGTAACTTTGAGGAGACACAGTTTCTTATGCAAAAGGTGAAAAATTTAATAACCAGAGAACTTCAAATTCCATTACAATGATAAGTCAGTATCATCCACAGTCTTAAAAAAACAAAAAAAAGTTAAAACTGCTAGTAAAACACATACCTAGGGGAGTCCTGATTGCAAAATTAATACTTGCAAAGATATGGCCCTCACGATGTCTGAACGTAAACATCAATTAAATATTTAATGAAATGCACCATATTATAATCTAAAGAAAAACTAACAGATATTATTAAATTTCTGTAACCAGGAAATACTCCAAAATTGTCCACGCTAACTGTAAGTATATCAAAGCATTATGTAAGTGCCAGTGCATCCCTCTATATTGCTACATAATCTTCTCAATTAATATTGCTAATATACCAAAAATTCTGCTCATGAATTTTAGAAATAAATTTCCCAAATACGAAACTGCTCAAAGCTTTCGTTTTAAGATCAAGTCAGTCACTGAAAGTGTGGACTATGCATCCAACAGTATAATATGTAATTAAGAGTGAAGGAGTGAAATTCTTAAAAAAACTCTAAAATTATGACCAATATGTGGCGTTCACATACTCACACAGTGTGTAACCACGTATTAACAACCATTCAAGGCCAAAAATTCTGTGCCTAATGAATATCTATATTCCAGTTCATTAACTGGCCCTTCTTTTTGTTCCAGATTTGCACAAAGACCATATTGTATTGTTTCCTTTCAAGGAAGAAAACAAAGTCCAAACTACAAAAAAATGGAGGTGGAGGGTGAATACATACAGAAAACTCTTCCTGAATTGGTAAGTAACTCTGGTTTCTTCTCCATGTTATTAATAATCACTTTCTGGATAATTCTAAATACTACCTTCCTCTGTTACCACAAATTACATGGAGATGATCATCAGAGCCCTGCAAGTGAAGTCAATCACAGCACAATTCCACCAACAGAAGCCTAACCCCACAGCTCTCTGTAAAGATTGCGCTATATAAAAATCTGAATGGCATCTCAGATGACAATTTTCTGTGGGTGTCAAGGATGAAGGCTTTTGTCAGTAACAATACTGATACACATTGAGACCCAGCACATAACGCTGCACACTGGATGAGAATCCACCCAGTGGTCTCACACCAGGACTTGACATGTCCAAACTTAATTGATGCCTACAGGGAGAGAGGACGACCTCTAAATCTTTCAGCTAGGGATGTAACAAGTTAGTGTGCACTTTGGAAGCGCTAACTCCCATGCAGGTAGAGTAATGTTTTCCTGATAATCAGTGCCTGAAGTGATGCTCCAAAAGTGTAGACATGAAGTTCAGATAAAAAATGGTTAAACTAGCTTCCTTACAACAGGTTCCACGATGTCATTTGGAGCTGTCTCAAAAAATACTTCCTTTGTTCTAAAACTTGCCATTTCATTTGGTGCCACCTCCTGCTAAGAAAAATTAGAAATAGTTGTGCCTTATTGACCTTTTCCAGGCCAGTAATGTCTTTTGTAAAATTGGATCTGTCTTATTCGAGACAAAGAGCCATTATACCTATCACTATTCCTGTCACCTTTCTCTTACGCTTTTCCAATGAGGTAGTTGGAACTACACTCAGCATTCAATATGTGGGTTTAAACTCTGACATACGTAAGATATTATGGCTTGTTCTGTATTTCTTTCCTAATAACACCTAGCATTTTATGTGTATTACCGAATGGCAAGTACTGACCTTCTCTGTCATACAGCTTTTATCATAATTCAACTTTTAAGTCCTCCTCTATAGCACTTAGGCCACTAGAAATAAGTCATATACAGGATATCTAGTATGTATATTTTGGATATAGGAACACTCATGTACAAAGCAAGACTGGAAGGAAGTAATGGCAGAGGAACAGACTTCACAGGGCAGCATGTCTGTCTCCTAACCCTGGCTCTGCTAATGACCAGCTGTTTGGCCTCAGGCAAGCTACTTCAACTGAATGCCTTTTCCATAGATGTGAAGTGAGAACTTTGAGACCATATAACTTCATAAGTACCTTCATGCATCTGACCATATTATTTGAAAAGAGTATTAATCAAGAATGTACCAGAATACATAAATCAAGAGCTCCTTCAGATTTCTGCAGGTCCAGCCTTGTGAGCTTGAGCTCGGTGAGCTTCAAAAGTTTCTTTTGGCAATGTATTGACTCTTACTGTACTGCTTCTTATGGGCAAAGACTCATTTGTTTCACTAACTAAAGCACATAAAGAGCATTTTTTCTGTTACAAAGCCCCTTAAAGTGTTTGAAGAAAAAGTTTCAAGGATGAATAAGCCATTCCAGAATGAGCCATCTTCCCAGTAGTTTGCACTTTCACTTTGAACTGAATGTCAAAATATTACACAACCTCATATCAAACACAACTGTGTGAAAGCTGACTCACTGAAAACTTTAGCCATAAGCAATTACACCAAATACGTAGCATCCCTATATGTTCCGTACCTGGTATCAAGGGGGTTCTTTATGCCTGCTATATGGAAGAAAACAGGCAAATGTGTAAAGCCAAATAACTACTGCATATGAATAAAGCAGGAGCACAGTAAAAAGGAAGAGCATGCATTAAATATGGTTTGAAGAATGACTTACTACTACAAGGAGGAAGAAGTCTTTAAACACAAAGTAACTTAAGTCCTCCAAAAGTGATGTAAATATTTTATCAGATGAAACCATATTTGTAAAAGCAAGCTTCTATTTCATTCATCATGCTTTCATTTTGGAAGTAATACAAAACAGGATTTTCTTTTCATTGCTGGCATTTCATCACTACTTCCCCTCACGGTTTTCATTGGTTTGATAGTCAAGACACTAACACTTTCATATGTTACCTTCTGTGCTGATGAACCATATTACTCAACACTACTGTGTAATGTACTTTGAGAAAAATCAGGAATTGGCACGTTAAGCTTGCTTCTGCAAACGTGCCAATCCTCTGTACTTGTAATACTGCATCTATGTGGTTTTTTCCTGTTAATTCCTGTCCTGTAGTTCTCTGAAAGTTCATAAAGTCATCCTTGAGTGAACTTTTTTCTTTTTACATTATTGAAATATTTTTTAGAAAGCAAGTTTTTTGAGACATTGTAGTTTGACATTAGATACTACAGACTTCTTCCAACCACATTAAATATGTATGTGTGTATTTAATGTGGTTAAAATACATACATTTTAATACACGCATTTATGGTTTGCGACGCAGCAAGGATAGCCAGAGGCAAATATGCTTGTCTCTGTAAACTACTGTGTAAGTAGATTAAAAACTTGCAGCATGGTATTTTGCTCACATAGCTTTGGCTTACATGGACTACGCATAGTAACATTTATTTATTATTGTTTATTCTACAGAATTTATAGTTTCCCTGACAGAGATGCAGAAGGACACAACCAGAAGCAAAACTGAAAATTTATGAGCACCAAGCATTATGACGCGGTGAGATTCGCAACTGTGCCAGTACTAAGTTAATGCAAGATTATCTGGGGTACAGACACAAGCTAGCTGCTGGATCAGCCAGATGCTGAATTTAATATGAAGATTTCTGACTTTTCTGTGAAGTCAGCTTCTCCACAATAAACACATGTGCATTCTCTTTCCCTGCAATGCAGACAAACAGCTCATCTCATTTCACCAAGGGATAAATAACATTTTTATGGCTAATAGTGTGCTCACAGGAAACTTATGTGAGTAGCCAAAGCACTGTACATTCATACCTTACCTTATTTCAGACTAACATGTCTTCTTGCCTATTTCCCTGAATAATCACCCCCCTAATAATAAGTACGATGAATTTTAAGATCTGTTATACTGAGTAACAAATAATAATCTGTATATTTACTCTCTTCCAAGCTTTGCAGAAACTCAAAAGTTTATCAACATATAACCCTAAGAATACAGAATTACTTCTCATTAAATCAAGTAGTAGTAATTATATTTTGCTGTTGTTATTATTACAATATTTTAAATTATTACTATTATTATTTTATCTTAATGATCTAGTTGGTATTTTTATATTTCAATATATCTGATCCAATTGTTTTCTGTATTCTTAAATCATTCATCCAGGAAAAAAAAGTTCAGAATAAATACACTCAAATTTTGCCTGCTTCTGTAATCAGAAATCTCAGATGTAAACAAACAAACAAACAAACAAACAAAAACCTTTAGATCACAGAATCCATAGACTAAAAGACCTGATGGGCAGTGTCTCTTACTTCTGCTCAGCGTGGTGCTATGTGCATGAAGAAGCACCTATGTTGAGTGGAGCCTCTCCCAGACGGGCTTCCTCTAACGGAGCAAGAGGGCTTACTCGAGGCCGGGAAGGATTGCTGGGACTGAAGAGGTGGGCCAGAGGGTCTCTGCATGAAGCAGAGCTGGAGAAGCAGGCTGAGCAGGCAGGCAGTACCAGCCAGGTTGCACAGAGGACAGAAGAAACCATGTTAGGAACCTGACAGAGAGAGAGCGCGGTGTGCTACCGCTCGGAAAATTACTGAGGAAAGCAAACTAGCAAGGATTCCCCACAAAGCTACCTGGGTTCTGAGGAGATTCATATAAAAACCCTTAAAAAATTTCTATCCTCTAATTTCATCGTAAAAGGTAACTATTACAGTTTATATTCCACGAAAAACTGGCTTTAAAAGCATATTAAACTTCTCTACACAGTTCACTATGGTAGAATGCTAGACAGCTCCACCTCAAACCTCGAGCCAACACAACATCCTACCATACGCAAAAACAAAGTGCAGATCTTCAACTAAGTAAAAAGAGGTATAAGCAGCTAGTAATAGTGGGAAGACAAAACTAGACAAATTTAGACTAAGATACTGGTTTTTAACCAGTTAACCATTGGAATACTATATCTATGAGCATGATGGAGCGTTCATTACAAAGGCAGTATCAGATCGCATTTTTTGAAATATTTAAAAAAATATTTTGGACTATATGCCACAACTCCAAAGGAAGTTTTGCAGTTCGTCATCAAGGTTGTTTGGGCTGTTATTTTAAGAGGTCATAGTACATGAATTTATTGATCCCTTCTACCCTTGTAATTTATTCAGCTATAAAGTATACAACACAAAAATATTGGAAGATAAAACTCAAACTTCATTTAATTACAGATTATAGAATTAAATAGATAACACATATAATTTTAAAATGAGCCCATTTAAAAAACTTACTACAAAAAAATGGCAATCAAACCAACACTCTTAACTAACAGTTTGCAAGTGCACAAGAAACAACAAAATTTAGCTTCTCATTATTTGTCTCATAATAGAGACTCTTTCGTTACATGATTCAATTATATCACTTTCAAAATTATTTCTCAACACTTGCCAAGAAGAGACTGATAATGAAAAAGTGCTGGCATTTCAGATCTGTTTAATTCAGCACTCCCTGTCCTTTGCCTAAATTAAAATAAAGGTTTGAATAAAAATATTTTCTCTAGGTCAAAAGCAATGTTCTATATTAAATAAGCAGAAATATTCCCTGCTGTGTGGCACAGCATCAGGTTAAAGATTTTAATGCTTTTATGTTAAGAATCATAAATTGTATTCTGTTTTATCCTAAAATACATAAACCCATTCAAATCCAGTCGTTATTAAATTAAATTACATTTCCTCCAGATAAAATTTATTTTGACTAGGTCTAATGAGGCTATTTAAACTTTTAAGACAAAACTGAAACCTTGGCATAAATATTAAAATACATGCAACTCTTTTTAATTTCAAAGCTAAATATTTCAGATGAAAACTTCTAAAGTTAAACTTGGTGTATGTGATTTTTATTGACCATGTTACAGTTCTATTAACTTGTTTTCATTCAAATAGATCTTGTAATTCAATTAATTTATTACTAGTTGCTTGGTTGCATCTTCATTTCTGTATTTTTCTATAAAAATTTTCTGTAGAAAAACCTAACTACCTAACTAGAACTTCAAAAATTATGTTATTTGAGTTTATAATAAATGATACTGGGTTTAATTCACAAGAAAAAATTATGCCTCTCTCCTACTCTATTTATTGGTAGGGTGGCAATCAGCTTCGACCAAGAGTCAGCAAGTCATATCTTCAAAATAATTATCTGAAAGCTGTTGACAAGAGCACAGTGCACAACAGAAAGGGGCACTGTGTGTTTCCAGTAGCATTTGCATCACAAAGAACAACATCTATTTAAAGACCAGAAGAAGTACTTTAGTTTCCTCCTGTATCATTGTGTAGTAAATAACAACAATAACAATAAAGTTAGGGATTTGAGTAATGCTTCCCAGGCTTTTTAAGGACCCTGGAATCCAAAACACAAGCTTGTCTCTGTATACAGGAGCACAGAGTGACAGATAAAGGGGAAGATCTATTTATATCAAACCAATCTCCTCTAGTATCTCATAGTAACAGTATTCCATTCAATATCTTCAAGAAATTCCCTGTCAGTAAAGGCAATTTGCATAGGTGGAAATTCTGATGGCCTTATGGATTATTTCCTCAAGTGTGATGAGATGAAGGGACTGCAACACAGCAGTGAGTTCAGCATTGTCATATTCTACATACAACAATACGTGTTTGTTATTTCTGTAATGCTATATTACAGCAGTATCAATTGACAGTTTAGTATTTTTTAGCGAAGTGTAACAGGGGGCCTGATTTAGTAAGAAAGCCCTCACACTCTCAGCTCAGAAACATTAATTAAGTAGAAATTTGTCAAAACTGGATACTTCAGCATCTATTCATTTTCTGCTATTTTGATTCTAACTAACACTTTTAACATCTACACCTTTCTGAAGTGCATTAAAAGGAACAAAGAGTAATTCCAGGAAGCTTGGTAACCAAAGCATTTTTCCCCTGAAGCATAAACAAAAGTTACTACACAGAATCTCACAGCTCATGGGATACTTGAGCTGTAATTTGAGAATGAAGCACCAGATAACTTTCAGTCCTATTTGAAAATGAAAACACTAGTCCAAACAGATATTTTTATTAGTTGCTCTTCTGGTTACATCATCTCACTACCATTCTTAGCAGGGCAGCAAACGCTTCTAGATCTATATTTGCAGTAATTAATTTTGGTATCTAAAAAAACTTTTCAAACCCTTTTCATGCCCTAACAATAATCCTTTCCTCTCTTGCCCTCCCTTTGTCCCCCACCCCAGTGAGCAGCAACAGAAGTTAACTTCCAGGTTTCAGGCATATTTGCTTCTATTTTTCCTTTCTTTGCCAAGGTGCTGACCGCAGCAACAGCTGAAGAAATTCTGACAAAGCAAAAAGTAAAAGGATTTTGCAGCCGTACTGCAACAAAATCCATTCCAAAAGGGAGCCTTATACTGTCTGCAGTGCTTTGGCATCCATTTGCCATGGGAGGATGAACGCGCATCAGGTGAAGGCATTACCACTGCTTTATGCAAATTCCTACTAACAGTCTTACCATTTGCCTTCAACACCTTGGCACCAAAGGTTCCTGAAATGAATAGATTTGTGTGTCTGCTGGAAACCTTGGTGTTTGACTGTGTCAATCTATTCCATGAGTGACAAACACACTACACTATTAAATATATTTAAAACTTGAAATAGACAATATGATGTACTTCTTTTCACATTCACTCATTTGAAAAGTGCATTTTATATGCATCTTAACATCAGTGGCCTATAGGCTACTACTATATAAGAGAGGAACAAGAACAGGAGCTTTACTTTCTTGCAGATAAAATTCAAGCTATCTCCTGAACTATTAAAATAATGCAACACACTTCCAACAGCAATTTTAACAAAGCGAAGTTTGCTGGTAATTATTTTCATAGCAGAGAGCAAGTTTCAGTTTTGTCAAATAATCTATTAAAAGGGCAAGGGGGAGTAACAGCTGGTACGCTACAGAACCTCACACAAAGTTTGCTACATGAAAATAAGCACTCAAAAGATCTTGAGATCTGCAGGTACTACTGCAACAAAATTCATCAGATAATCTTTACTATACGTGCAAGCAGTCAACAGAAGATCTTTTGACAAAAAATTTGTTTTATTTAGTAGTTTATATTGTATAATTTTTATCACTGACATTTCCATTTATAAACCAGTGCTTCCCTAAATAAAAAATCCATGCACATGAAATCTAACTTAAAATACTATTTTGAAAGAGAAAGAAAGCAAACAGCATTAACCTATTTTAATGCCCCTCAAAATGCTGTCAATTTGAAATGCTTCAAAAATGACTGCTGCAGCTCTACAGTCAGGTGGAAAAAGCTGAGTTTATATCCAGTGTGACCATAAACACTTCAAACATAAATCCTTTCTGAACAGACTTTTGACCACATAAGCCAGATTTAAAACTTCCAACTACCTCAGCCACACTAGTTTAATTTTCCTTCCAACATATTCTCTGAGGAAGTAAAAATTTAAACTTTTTAAAATTACCTAATAAAATACTATTTCTCAAAAATGTTCCACAACAATGGCAGAACATGGTTAGGTTAAGGAAAGAAAGACATTTTTCTAAATGGGTTTTGTATATAAAAACCCAATCCATATTTAAACAAAAGAGCCAGCTAAACCAGCAATTAGAAATTAAAATATTTTAAAATAAAAAGTACTCTAGTAACTTTAAAACAAATGTACATAAGACTGAATTTATACTTCCATAGTAACTGCATTAATAGGGTCCTCCATACATACAACATACTACTTTTTGCAAGTGTCATATTGCTGGAAGGATCCACCTCCATGGGAGCATCGGTGAAATGCTACTCCATATAAATTAACCTTCCATAACATCTGTAGCAGAATACCCTGAGGAAATAAAAGCTCGTGTTGTCCTGCCAACAAGGACAGGCATCAAAAGGCTACGCAAGCAGCCCTTCCTGGCGGTGGCATAATTAGAGAGAAGCAAGTTGTAAAGGTCATACACAGATATTTTGGATCTGTCTTTCCCAACGTATTAATAGCAATTAACTACTCATATGCAATTATTCTTATTACTGAACAATTGTGTGGTCTCTCTGAAAGCTATCACACCAGAATACTTTTACTTTCATCATTCAGGAAGAAGGCTTCTGTGAGGTAAGCAAGGTCAGCAAGCCATGACCGCTAAATTCTATCAACGGTACATGAGGGTTTTCCGGATTAGACAGTTTGCGAGGCAAGGCTTCAATGTGGACAGCAGGGTTTCCAAATTAGATTCTAATGAACCCCATTATAGTTTGGGCTGTTTAAAAAAATCCTGCACACACCTCTCTATGGAAGACTCACAAGAATAATTTGATGGAGACCCATCAATAAAGGAACTTCAAAATTTCTAGGACCTTCACTGAATACATCTGAGGTAGAACTGAATCCATAAGGTTGTGTGAGCTTTTATAGCATCTGCAGTAAGGAAACCCAAACACTTGATCACAGGCATGTCTAACTCAGGATCTAAACCGTGATTCACCTGGCAAACACATCCCACTGAAATCAGCGTATTTTTCTTCAACAAGCACAGGCTAATTAGATTCTCTTCAGATAGTGGTGCATTTCCTTCCATCTGTTGCACAAACAAAACCGAAATCACACAAGTTTTGATTTTACAAAGAATGAGGTATCCATTCCCATATCCAACTCCACCACGCCCCCAAAATACTTTATATTAGTTCATGCAAATATTTCTTCTATTTTTAAATAAAAACATTTCAAATGCAATTCATCTGGTCCAAAATAAATTTTTGAAGTTACTGTTTTCTCACCATTCTACATCAAAATACAAAGTTCAACAGATCCTTTCCGTACTGCCCAGCTACCCAGCTCCAGTGAAACCATACAGATGCAGCTTCACTTCAGTTACCCAAATTAGAGGTTGAAAAACATAGTTACCAGTTTTGCCTTTGTTTACATGGATAAAACAAACACAACAAATTATAATTTTTTTTTCCTAGATTAGAAACAGAATTTAATTTTTTGTGTTATTATAGCTTATAGTGTTTACAGGGGAAGAAAATCCTATACTGGGAGGGCATGGGAAATGACATGAACAACGTATTGCCATTTACCTGTTCTGAAGAACAGTTCAATGAAAAGCTGATGGCCATTAAAAAAGACTGAGCAGCAGATGGACAATCCACACTGACCAAGATCCACAAGCAGCAACCAACTGCCAGCTCTCCCACCCAGGTGTTCTTTCTGACCTGACCAAGCAGCATGTGCAGGCTGAGTTCCATTTCCTCACTGTCACACCAGGAGCACTCCAACTTTAGACCCAGGAATGGCCTTTCCAACACAGGTGTTTTTCCCACCTTCCCAAGGTAAGCTCTAACCAATATGTTTGGCTCTACAAACCCCAATGGAGGGCACCAGCTATGATGGTGATTACATGAGGCAGAACTGTTAGCTCCCAAGTTGCTCCCTGGGCCCTATTAACAAGAGTCTACTCCTGCCTCCCACAAAACCCCTGTCCCCACTGCGGACAGGTTTGTGCACCTCCCTCCATGAACGTATACATGCTTCTCTTCAGCTCTGCGCATTCGCAAGTTTCTGCTCCTCCATTCTGTCCATAAACAAGCAACAATTTATCAGGGGAAGGGGAACAACAAAAGCGGGAGGGCAGGCAAACTGCCTATGTTATGTATCTCTAATTCTTTTGCCACTTCAGTATCAGAGAACGTATACAATGTCTTGAGCCATTCTGTATAGGTCCTTTTTACCCTTGTATCCACTTTTACATGCAATGACCATTCTAGGACGAAGTACTCAGGTTTTTGCTGTTTTCTCTACTGTCTGAAAAAGTACCAGAGAAAACCACTATATATGTTTCTACTGCAAATGAAGCTCTGTTAACAAGAAGCAAATCTTTTGCTTTTCCAACCAAATGCACATTTTATTAGTGGATATTACAACAAAGTTTTTTTTTTGGAAATCATATGGCAAATAACAGAGAGAGAAAGAGAGATCGGTAACTTCTCTGCATTTAGAACCATGCTCAAAACCGTGTATATGCTGTGGTCACTTGTACTGCCCTAAACTGCAGGTCTCCTCAAGCAGAATAAAGCCACTGAGTTATTCTAATGGACTGAATTTTCATAAAAAATGCCAAGTTAAAAGAAATGAGATCCTAATCCATCTCCAACTCAAATGAAAACAAAAAATATGACAACAAATCGACTCTTTAATTACATTGCTCTTCAAGGAGACCAAACATCATCACAGCATTAATAAACAAGCTAGGCTGGTGACCAACCATAGCAGCTGAAGAGAGATCAAAATAAGACAAAAGACTCAATTGCTTTTTCTCTTAATCAGCTCTCAATACTGTAAAGCTATGGAAATCAACATAATGCTGTGGAAGTCAGCAAAGGGAGAACACCTGTAAAATCACAGGTTAAAAAAAGCTAAGAGACCACTTCTGGCCTTCTGACTGTGCTGCCCATGTCCATTCCCCTGCCATACTGGAAACAGGAGTTACAGGAGCTTAAATGACTTAGTACCTTCGGGGCCCCTCTAGAATACAGTCACTACTGGGGCATCTCAGAGGCAGCGGTCGATTCGTGTTTCACCACCACATGCAAATAGGGAGTTCAAGGCTCTGGAATACTCTGAGAGGACAATTTTCAGTCTCTGAACTGAACAGACATCCTTCTCCTTCCCCCTGCTTTTTGGAGGTGGCCTCTGATAGATTGCTTGAATAGTTTGAATTCCAGCTTGCTCAGAGTTTAGAACAGACAGCTTACATCATGTCGTTCTTAAATGAAATGTTATATCGTGCCTTTAGAAGAGGCCTAGCTAAAAAGAAAAGTTACTGAACAAAATTGGTCCTGTTTTACCTCAAACCAGGACATTGTGGCTCCATTTGATCCCATACAGCACTGCCCTGAAGAGTATGACTTTATCAAGCTTACAGTCTGGCCAGTTCACAAGATGAGAACTTTATTTGGTGTGGTGCTTGGTTTTCTGTTTCTTTGATACAGTTTGCAGAGCTGTTTAGTTTATCCCTCCCCACCACGCAAAGAGATGATTCTTTACTTCTGTTGAATAAAAGTCATGTATTTAGTAGAAAATTTATATGTAACCATAAAACATTTGAAAACAAACACATTTAGGAGAAACTAAACTAAAAATTGTTGTTTACTATGTTTCTTAGAATGTTAGGATGTACTGTCTCTTTTCCTGAGCACAAAACAGATACATACAATTTAGAATGAAGCCTCTTACAACATAGATATGGAGAAATTATTATTACTGCTGCTCATGGCTATATATAATCTACTATATGGTAGAAAACCAATCACTGCCTGGTTCTATCTAACACTACATTAGATCCCGCATTTAAATTGGGTAAATGCTTTTGCACTTCTACTTTTGAATAAATACAGCTGTATTATTTATAGATATCATAGAATCGTTTAGGTTGGAAGGGACCTTAAAGATCATCTAGTTCCAACATCCTTTCCATGGGCAAGGACACCTCCCATGAGACCAGGTTCCTCAAAGCCCTATCCAGCCTGGCTTTGAACACCTCCAGGGATGGGGGCTTCACAGCTTCCCCAGGCAACCTGTTCCAGTGCCTCACCACCCTCATCATAAAGAATTTCTTCCTCATATCTAATCTAAATCTGCCCTCTTTCAGTTTGAAGCCATTACCCCTCGTCCTATCACTACATGTTCTTGTAAAAAGTCCCTCTGCAGCTTTCTTGTAGGCCCCTTTCAGATACTGGAAGGTTGCTATAAGGTCTCCCAGGAGCCTTCTCTTCTCCAGGCTGAATAACCCGAACTCTGTCAGCCCGCCCTCACAGCAGAGATGCTCCAGCCCTCTGATCATCTTCGTGGCCTCGTCTGGACCCATGCCAACAGGTCCATGTCCTTCTTATGCTGGGGGCCCCAGAGCTGGACACAGTATTCCAGGTGGGGTCTCACAAGAGTGGAGTAGAAGGGCAAAATCATCTCCCTCAGCCTGCTAGCCACACTTCTTTTGATGGAGCCTAGGATGCGGTTGGCCTTCTGGGCTGCGAGCACACCCCCAAGTCCCTTTCCTCAGGGCTTCTCTCAGTCCATTCTCCGCCCAGCCTGTTTTTGTGCATGGGATTGCCTCATCCCACATGCAGGACCTTGCACTCAGTCTTGTTGAACTTCATGAGGTTGGCACGGGCCCACCTCTCAAGCCTGTCCAGGTCCCTCTGAATGGCATCGCTTCCCTCCAGAGTGGTGACCGCTCCACACAGCTTGGTGTTGTCGGCAAACTTGCTGAGGGCGCACTCAGTCCCTACATCCATGTCACCCACAAAGATGTTAGATAGTACTGGTCCCAGTACTGACCCCTGAGGGACACTACTTGTCACTGCACGCCACGCCACCCGTTGACTGCAACTCTGAGAGTGCAGCCATCTAACCAATTCCTTATCCACCAAGTGGTCCATCCATCAAATCCATGTCTCTCCAATTTAGAGACCAGGGTGTCATACGGGACAGTGTCAAATGCCTTGCACAAGTCCTGGCAGATGACATCTCTTGCTCTCCCCTTATCCACCAAGGCTGTAACCTCGTCGTAGAAGGCCACCATGTTTGTCAGGCACAATTTGCCCTTAGTGAAGCTGTGCTGGCTGCCACCAATCACCTCCTTATTTTCCATGTGCTTTAGCAGTTTCCAGAAGGATCTGCTCCATGATCTTGCCGGGCACAGAGGTGAGACTGACCGTTCTGTAGTTCCCCGGGTCATCTTTTTTACCCTTTTTGAAAATGGGGGTTATGTTCCCCCTTTTCCAGTCAGCAGGAACTTCACCTCACCACCACAACTTCTCAAATGTGATGGATAGTTGTTTGGCAACTACATCTGCCAGTTCTCTCAGGACCCATGGGTGAATCTCATCAGGTCCCATGGACTTGTGCACATGCAGGTTCCTTGGATGGTCTTGGACCTAGTCTTCTGCTACAGTGGGCGGTTCCTCCTTCTCCCAATCCCTGCCTTTACCTTCTGCAACTTGGGCAGTGTGGTCAGAACTTTACCAGTGAAAACTGAGGCAAAAAAGTTGTTGAGTACCTCCGCCTTCTCCATGTCCCGAGTGACCAGGTCTCCCGTTTCCTTCTTGAGTGGGCCCACATCTTCCCTAGTCTTCCTTTTGTCCCCGATATATACCTATGGAACGCTTTCTTGTTGCCCCTGACGTCCCTGGCCAGATTTAACTCTATCTGGGCTTCAGCTTTCCTAACCTGATCCCTGGCTGTCCAGGCAATTTCTCTGTACTCCTCCCAGACTACCTGTCCTTTCTTCCACCCTCTGTAGGCTTCCTTCTTCTGTTTGAGATTGTTCAGGAGCTCCTTGTTCATCCACGCAGGTTTCCTGGTGTTTTTGCCTGAGTTCCTCTTTGTTGGGATGCATTGCTCCTGAGCTTGGTGGAGGTGGTCCTTGAATATTAGCCAGCTTTCTTGGGCCCCTCTTCCTTCCAGGGCTTTATCCCACTGTATTCCCTCAAGCAGGTCCCTGAAGAGGCCAAAGTCCGCTCTCCTGAAGTCCAGGGTAGCAAGCTTACTGTGCACACTCCTCGCCACCCTAAGGATCTCAAACTCCACCATCTCATGATTACTGCAGCCAAGGCTGCCCTTGAGCATGACATTGCCCACCAGCCCCCTCCTTGTTGGTGAGAACAAGGTCCAGCATGGCACCTCTCTTTGTTGGCTCCTCTATCACTTGGAGAAGGAAGTTATCGTCAGCGCATTCCAGGAACTTCCTGGATTGCTTATGGCCTGCTGTGTTGACCTTCCAACAGATATCGGGGTGGCTGAAGTCTCCCATGAGGACCAGGGCTTGTGAACCTGAGGTTGCTCCTATCTGGCTGTAGAGGGCCTCATCCGCTCGGTCTTCCTGGCCAGGTGGCCTGTAGCAGACTCCTACTGTAACAGCACCCGTCCCTACCCTCCCTTTGATCTTGAGCCATATGCTCTCGGTCAGCTCCTCATCTGTCGCCAGGCAGAGATCCATGAACTCCAGCTGGTCCTTGACATAGAGGGTGACACCCCCTCCTTGTCTCCCCTGCCTGTCCTTCCTGAAGAGTCGGTATCCATCCATTTCAACACTCCAGTCATAGAAGCCATCCCACCATGCCCCTGTGATGCCAATTAGATCGTACTCTTGCAGGCGTGCATACATCTCTAACTCCTCTTGCTGTTCCCCAATCAGTCTTTTCCTTTACTTTTCCTTTACTCTCAATATCAGTCTTTTCCTTTACTAATATGAAAGAGTAAATGATGAAGAGACTGAACAGATCCTTTTGAATGAAAATCCTAATAAAATACGAAATATGACAAAATGCAGAAAAACTGTTCTCTGTTCTGAACACTGTTTAACTACATATCTAGAGACAAACTATATAGTTTCACCTCTAAAACCATATTATTTATGGTGTAGAAATAGAAAGCATAGCACCCAAACGAGTGTGGTCTATTTCTGTTTGAGTTATTATAGATTTGTGCAGCTTTTCTACCCAAAGATTTTACTACACTGAGCAACTAAATACTGAAATATATGAGCAACCAGAATGTTGAACCATAAACTAAGTTTTCTCAATCTGGGATACAGGTAATTCTGCTAAGTCATTTTAACTCATCAGTTTAAAATCTTCTGCAATGATTATGCTTTACACACTGTAATAAACAGGGATCAATTGAGTTCAGTGGAAGTCTGAATCTCGTAGCTGTAGGAATTCAGCAGGAAATGAATCACAGATACCAAAATTGTGTGTAATCACTTTCGTATTGGTATTCTACAAGGCAAAGATGCCAAAACTAGCAGAAATGTGAAAAATTAGTACAAGTTGATTTTGCACATATTTTGTTCAATATATGCATTTACAATTTTAAAATATATTGAGTCCTTCACTCTCAAAGCTCATGTCTGGCTTCTTTTGACTTTGGAAACCCTTCAGTGTTTCCAAAATCCTTGAGACTACATCAACTATCAAGGCCCAAAGTAATATTTCATTTCTGTCATCTGAAAACTAAAAATACCATTTATCTCTCCATCATCTCCACACAATTTCTGATAAAGTGCAATTAATTGTCTTACTACTTTTTACTATTTTTAGGAACCTCTGTGGCTGTTAATAAAACTGCTGGAATTGAAACAACTTCCTTTTTTGAATATTCAGCATCTTACATGTTTAAAAAATAAACAAGCCAATCAAACAAAACATACCTTTTCTCCTTCTGAGTCCCTCAAACATTTCACATTTCCTACTAACTCACAAACTCCTTTTCTCTATGATGTGAATAGGATTGTTCTTGTGGCAAAATCCTTTTACTGGTCACTATCATTCATATGCAAAAAATGCAAGTACAGGGTTTTACTTGCCATAGTAATAAACATAATAATAATATTTTATTAATATAGTAATAATAAATAATAATAATAAATTTAAGGTATCTTACATTTAGTATTCACTCCACTTTGAGAATTAGGGGCTTGCTTTCCCTCAGCAGTTTTCTCCACTTGATGTGTCTGTTTGCACTTTCACGAAATACCACTCAAGAAGGTAAAAAATGTGCTCTCATTGCACATCTCAAATGGTTTACAAAATACACATTAACAATTAGATCTGTTCCTTTTTATGAAGGTATAATTTTGTGAAACTAGTGACTCATCTTTTAGTCTTTTAACATTTCTATACTTGTATCTAGTCTTTGAAATGCCTCAAATTTTCTTGTGCTGATATGGTTAAACAAACATTTCTTACTCATCTTATAAAATGCATTTAGCCATAGTCATGCCTAAAATATAAAGTCATAACCAACTCTCAGGGTTTAAGTGTAGTTAATTCATTCATTCTTTATGGCTTTACGGTCAGAAGCTAGACATGACAAAATTAACAACAGGAAACGGACTTAAATATCCATAACATGAAAAAATTACTCAAGTCTGAAAGGAAAGTTACTTATGGAAGCAAAGGTAAATAATGTGACATTTCCAGCATATAAACAAAAAGTGAACAATAAAGATGACTGCAGACTTCTAAAGAATGATCTAAGTATTTTACTGAAAGACAGACAGAAACATCCCTAAACAAAAATAATTTATTTTCCTCAGTGCTTACAAAGGAAGTGAGGCAGATGTCAGAAACCAAGATTAATTTACCGGGGAGGAAGAAGACTCACACCAAGAAAGAGCTGAAGAAACTACCGTGTGCAAAGGCTGCCAAAAAACTCCAGAAGCAGATGGGATGCAGCCTGCATTTCTAAAAGAAGACGCAAATGAGATGGAAGAACCATTAGCAGATATATTTAGAAAGCGTGTGAGAACAGGGGGATTACTGATGGACTGAAGAGAGGCAAATGTAGCACCCATATCATACTCTTCGTTATAAGCAGCAGCACTGATACTGGAACTGTGACAGTTTCCTACTGCACGGTACTGTGGTAGCATTAACTGCTGCCATGGCAACACGATGCAATGGGAGCAGATGGGGAGTAGAAGGGTCTGTTTAAGGGTAATTAAGACATGGTTGTTTAGGAAGGGGCAAGTGTTAAGCCCCAGCAGGCTTTGCCTGCTCTTCAGGAAAAGCTGCTTGTGGTCTTTTAAAATTTTGCCACTGGGGATAACTAATTAGCAAATGGATGCTCAAGAGAGGAGTCTAGATTCTGACATGGGTGCCAGCTGGTGGCAGCTGGGCCCAGGAACAGGCAGCCTTTGTAGAAAGGGTAACAGAGAGATGCAGACAGACAGACACAGGCAAGAAAAAGCTGCAAGAAGTGTTAAGCTGTGAAAGGGGACATAGACTGTTCATTCTAAATAGATATTTCACTCTGTGACACCTTTTCTCCCCCTTTAGAAAGATTTCTTTGATTAATTTCCTCTGTTTTCATCTCAAGTGGTGTTTCTTTCTCTCCCAGTTCACAGCTTTACTGGGTCATCCTCCATTTTCTTCCTTTTTCCTCTTCTGTCAAGTATGTTCTAAAAAAATGGCACTGGGGGTAGGTTTTTCTGTCAGTTGTTTCCAGATACTAAAGAAGAAAGAACGGAATCAGCAGTCTCAGGAAAAAAAACCAGCCACAGGTGAGACAGTGCACTGTTAAAAATCTGAGTATTTATGTTCATCTACATGCAAAAAGCAATTTGAGACATGAATGTAATCAGTTCACACACCAACTTTTGTGGGAATGGCTCAAACAGGAAGTGGCTAATGATGCTTAAAGCAGAACTGTTCAGTGGCAGTTCTGTTTCTATTCTCTTCTACTCCTCTTCAGCTGCTCTTTTCACTGAAGTCTCCAGCCCAAGAACAGCATTCAGTAAATTAAAAATGCCCTCCTTGGAGCATGTGAACCCTTACTGACCCAAATTCAACATGAGAAGACACAAGAGAGTCACAGCTTCTGCCACGCATTTCACGTAGGGTGCTGAATGTAGCCAGAGACGTGGCAAGTACTCATACTTCTCTCAAGAATTCTCCCACAGACCACTGGCACAGTTACTAGAACCAGGGTAGGAAAGGTACATATATACTTGGAAGCAAGTATGGAAGGAGCAGGCATGAAAGAATGACAGTTAGTGGCTGTTTGAAAAGGCCCCAAAAGCTGATATTCACTGGCCTGGTTTGGTGGCAAATTGTTTTTTTAAATAAAGAAAGAGAATTTACTACCAAAAAAACCCCAAAACATTCAGGTTTAACTACTCTGTTTGAGAATCTGCTTGGAATAACTAACAAACAGAAGCAGCATTGACAGAAACAGAAATATATTTTAAATCTGCTTTCCAATTGACGTAACCTGGAACATGCCTATCAATAAATATATTAACCTCCTTTTTAGATACTGTCTTACAGACTTGTGGTATAACTACAGTCACACCCCAGTAGTATGCAGAGACAGTTGACCTAGTTTGGTTAACAGAGCAGTATAGCCATGTTAGTGCTTTACACAACTAGCCCTCAGCGAATGGGAGAAAAGGAAGCAAAGAGACAAAGAAAACTATGTCCCAGTTTTAGGAAAAGATGATTTACAGCTCACAGTTTCTTCACCGAAGTCATTCAAACCTAAAATACAAATCTATTGTAAGTCAGGATTAATTAGTTATGGTGCTTACAGCACTATATTTAAAAATTACACTGATAAATCAGAGATTCCATTGTGTGATTTCTTATTGACATGCTTTTGGCTCACGAGCACTCCTCTCTGCTCATCTAGTCCTGTTCTTCTCAACAGCTTTTGATCTCGGTCTCTCTTTTGTTGCCAGACTCACATTTTAATTCCTCCTTCCTGTCCTAGTCCTCCGCCTTTCTCTTCCCCTTGATCTAGCGTTCAGCTCCTCTGACTTCGAGTATTTTCCTTCCATGCTCCTAGAAAAGAAGTCAAAGAAAAACACTCTGCTCTCAATTTCAAAGCCTGGGTTCACACTCCAGTCCACACCAGCTCTGAGCAAAATTTACAGCTTTATATTAGGAGAGCTACTTTGTGAACTAGCATTGGATTTGGTTTGCAAGTAGAAGCAATTACAGCTTTCCAAGTTTCTTTCTGAAAGCAAGAAATACTCAGTATTCAACCATATCCAGGGTATCAGACACTTTGCAAAACTCTGGTATGTAAGATGTAGTTGTTTTTACCCAGTGTTTTGTTAACCTTTAAACTAATGCTTCAGCCTCAAAGACGACTGTTTGTCTAATAGCAGGGTTCCTAATGAACATCTTGATAACAAATTCAAAGACTACACATGCTGAAAGGATACTGCAGAGTGATCAAGGGATATGTTAAAGCAGAGTGATATTCTGCATCTCATCTCAACATCACACAAGTATCAAAGCCAACAATGACATACAAGGTGATGGATGCCTTTAGACTCTGCCATTCTCCCAGGGCACGCATTTTTTTAACTTGTTTTTCTCTTACAATCTTCACCCATTTATGCTAACATTGCCTCTCCACTACATAGATTATCTATTTATTCCAGCTGCCAAAACCAAATCTCTGCTGGGGAGGGGAGGGGCTGCGGGGAAGACTGTGGGGTTTTTTAAAATTCAAAAGTTTCAATCAGATTTTATCTGAAAGGAAGCCGTAAATTCTCTTAGCAGAGTTTAAAAATACATGTCTCATCACTTAAGCTACCTCAGGTTAAGCAGCGTGGCCAAGAACATGTCAACATCCCACATCACTGAGAATAATATGGGAAACTTACTTATAAGTTATTTCTACACATTTCCTGGAGTTTGGTTGTTTCTGCTATACTCAGCAATGATATCTAGTGATAGGAGATAATCAATGAGGAAACATTTGGACCAGTTTTATATATCCGTGCATCTTGTGGAGTAAGCTTACATGTGGAAGTATTTATTTAAAATTATTAGCAATTTCTTTTTTAAAAGAGGTATAGATCTTTTCCTACCGATTTTTAGTGAAAAAAGAAACTGACTTAAGTCTGATATTCAAATAGTTCAAGTTTTTCACAGGACTTCTAGAAAGAAAATCTCTCATTTTGCAACAAATTACCAAGCTGGCCCAAGACAAGTATTTTATAACAAAGTGGTATGGTTTGAGAAACCTGCAACAATTTATTGTCATTTAGACAATTATTCTATCACCCGATGACCCCTCCCCATCCAGGAAGGGGAATCAGGGAAAAACAAGGAAACACGACAGCTGAAATATAAATAGATTTAATAGGATAAGACTAAATAATTAACATTAGTAATACTAAAGAACCAATATTGATCCTGATAGTAATATAAAATATACGAGAATTATACTCAGCCCATTCTACCCATAGAAAGCTGTGCACTCCCAGCAGTGGACAGCAAATGTCAGACACTGCAAGCGCTATGGCTTCAGGAGGAAGGGAAGGGCTCAGGGGGTCCAGCACTGGGGCAAAAAGTTCTCTGGATCACAGCCATCAAGGGAGACAGAGCACTTTGCAGCAAACTTTATAATTTCTATTGAATATGACATTCATGGTACAAAGTAATCCTGCTGGCCAGCTTGGGTCAAGTGCCTGGATCTTGCTCCTCCTCATCCCCACACCTGGCTAGGTCAAAAACACTGAGACCTTGAAACCCACATACCATAGCTGTCTGTAAAGTAAATATTTTCACAAATTCAGACACTACAGTCTTCTAAAAATGCAGTTTTCCCTAGCATTAGAAGAGAAATTAGTCCTGTATCGCTCAACCAGGACACAAAGTCAGTTCAGTATTTGACCGATTCTTACCACAGATGCAGTCTGAGACCTTGCACAGCAGTCCATCCTTGTGTCTGATGTGCAGGTTGAACTGCTCCTACTTAGGACGACTCCTCTTTTATTTTTCTTAAATGATGAAAATCCTATCTCTTATTAAAAAAAAAAAAAAAAGCATGAAGTAATGGCTTCCTTGAAGGGATAATGCATTGAAAACAGTGTCTCCTTTCATTTAAGTCAAAAGAAAGAAATCAGAAAACATCCTGAAAAACAAAGGTATAGTCCAGATTTTTGAGCCTTTATACCTAGGCTAGTTACTAAAGGTATATGCACAGATTTGCATGTTCACTGATGCACGGAACGGTATGTGTAATACAGATTTCATAAGAAATGCTTTTAAATAGCTATTCTGATTAATCAAGATAACTTATTAATAAGTATTCTGCTGTGTTCACTGACATTCACAGACATTAAAAAAATATTAAATCTATCAGTTTATTGTAAAAGCTTTCAGTTAGAAGTGTAAAAATATTTTTCTGGGATCACCCAAATGCCAGATGGCAACAGAGGAGCTTTCTACTGAATTCAGAGGCTTAGCACAAACAGATTTGCAATTACCATAGACTGTAACAGAAAAATAATCTCACTGCACAGTTTAAAGTTTTGTACAAGGTAATTCAACCCCAGGACCTACACAAGCTGTCCCCCAATTTTCAGACGCTGCCATAAACCACGAGGAAACAAATTCCTATTTTAACACAGTATTTTAACCTTAAGCAGTGGTAGTGACACAGTCAGCACTTAGTTTCCAAGTAAGGGACCCTTGAAAGTTTTCCCTAAAGCACTACAACTTCTCTGAGATTTTGTCATTAAAAATACAGAAAGCTTAATGAGAAAACATCTAAAATATATGGAAAATACTGTTCAAAATTAATGCATAAAGAATTTAAAGATCTCCTTTGCCCAGGTGTCTCCTCTGGTAAATATAAATACTGGTTTGAAAGCATTTTGGCAACATGAGCAACTGATGGCTAGGGTGGTGACTAGTAAAATTCACATAAACTAACACAATCTGGTGCATCCTTCAGATAATTAAGCTATGCAAAGACACCTTAGCATGAGAGCTTCTACATGTAATTAAATTTCTGCACAGTAACACCACAGTAAAATGTCCTTAGAGCGTACACATTTGTGAATCTTCTACTGAATGCATAATACAAAACACCACTCATGCTACTGTCTTGGAAATACACAATTATTCTAAGTTCTGACTTTGGTCTAACACTGTGCAACCACCCACTCATTTCCATACTGATACTCCATAACACATCCCTGGTAAGGTACAGTCAGAAGCCAATGGCTGATGAACTACTGTTTGTGTTTATTGCTTCTTCGACAACTTCTTTTTGCCTGCAGAAAATAATAAATTTGCAAAGAAAAGACACTGCATCAGTGAAAAAAATTGTATGAACATAGCGATGAGCAAATCAGAGTCAGTAGTATGAGGGGCTGACCCTGGCCAGCAGCTAAGCAGCGCACAGCCGCTCACTCTCTCCCCCTTGCAACAGGACGGGAAGAGAATCAGAACAGCAAAAGTGAAAAAACTTGTGGGTTGAGATAAAAATAGTTTAATAAGCGAAGCAAAGAGGAAGAAAAAAACCAAAGCAAGTGATGCAGAGTGGAAAAAAGAGAAAGCCTTGATGATGTGCAAATACTGCTCAGCAATACCCAAAATGCTGGTATGTTACCAGCCCTGTTACACGAACCTGTACTGGCTTGTGAGGCAGGTAATTACACTCACTAGGACACTGAACATAATAAAAGACATTCTGTGTGAGGCCCAAAAACTAGCTTTAAGAACAGACATACTGGATCATATGCATCTATAAAATACTTATAACTTAGCATATTATTTTAAGGATGAAGTACAGGATTGAGTGGTAACAGCAATCCTAAATGGGAAATACAGTAAAAATTCTGGGAAATAAAAAAAGGCTGCAGAATAAGGAATCCTTTCTGCACTTACATCTTCAGTATTCTTTCTGCTATTGTAAATTATTTTCAGAAAGGTCAAAAACTTTTTTGATGTAAAGAAAATGAATGTTGTCTCTCAAAACCAGAGATACTTAAAAATCTCAGGCAATATATAACATGTTTGATACATTATTCCAAATGATCAAAATGAGGACAAATAAATTTCTAATTATTATTTTAATGTATTATTAATATGTTGTTTGGTTTGGTTTGGTTTGGTTTTTTAAAGTCACCATTATCACCAGAGAGTTTTCCTCTAAAGTGTGAGAGGCATTCCATAGTCTGGAAAACCAACAAACACACAAAACAACTGGGGCAAGTTAAGGTTAAAAAAAGGTTCAAATTGAGAGCCCCCTCTGCTTAGAGTATTCTATCCTGTACAGGGAATAGTACCTACCCATTTAAGTGCTTCAATAGTGGAGTCTTATTTAAATTAGTGTTTCTCATTCATCTTTTCTATACAGAATAAAACATTCAAGTGTTTGAACAGGAAAGAAGTATAGCTTTTGACTTATACCCCAAGTCACAAATCCAGAACAAGCAGGAAACTGGCATATTAAAATATTATCAGAGTTTCACCAGTTTTCAGAACATCACAGATTGTGTATAGTTTAATTTTACAAAACTTCATTTATGGCTTCAAATGATAAAGCTATCTTTTTGTTATCACTCTTTGCAATGCCAGATTTTGTAACACATTGCAACAATGAAGACATGTATATCATAATCGATTATATAGTTGTTTATAATACTATAAATTAGGTTAAAAGGTAATTATTGACTATATGTGTTTTCCATATCTATTGTGTAAGCAGATTCCAAGAAACACAGCTCATTAGCATGTTGATGGTACTTTGTGCTATGAGGTTGTAAAGTTATACAGTATTAATTGCTTAATCAGAACAAATTGTCATCCTGCACACGTGGGTTCCAACTGGTAAAAGGTATTTACAACAACAAGGAAAACCAGACATTATACAGCCACTGCAAAACTATTAGCACTGGCTATTGCACAGCTTAATCACACACAGAGGTGCAAAACCTCATCCCTGTCCCCTGTTCCTCCAACTGATTATTATACCACCACCACGCGCCAATACAGAAATACAGAAGAAAACCAATCAGGATCTAACTCATGAGCACTAAGCTTAGTCCTGGAAATAAATCATTTCCTAGAGCAAATTTTAAGGTGAGCTGTTCTGAGAGTATAAATGCTACCATTTACTATTTCTTCCCTTTCATATTTATTTCCTTGAATAATACTGACCACAACTGCCTATTACATTTCACTGAATGAATTGATATCTGAAAGCCTGGCTGAATTTACAATATGCAAGTGTGCAGGAACCAAAGAAACCAAGTCTCAAGAGGCCTGAATAACATTTCTGATGCATGAATATTGTTTATTCCAATGATGTAAGCAGCAATTACAGTTGCTTGCAAGCAACTATTTTGAAAAGTCTTAGGTTTAGTTAGATTTCACTGTTGTACAAGCACTTAATTCAGCAGAATTTTTTAGTTTTAATGGTTTGTAGTATGTGAGCGGTAAAGTGTAACACAAATGAAAACGAAATGAGATTTGTGTACCAAACATATACTTCCACAATTCCTTCACTGCCAGGAGAACTTCTTCTTTTGAAGTATTTCTAATAGGTAATACTTTTACAATTCTATTTAATTTTATTCAATCGAAGAGGCAGCCTTCCCAGGTATCAGGTAGAGAATTATTATTATTAACAAAGCCATAAGGCAGAATAAAATATATTTGAATAAAAACAGGTATACCAGCTGTTTTTCATAACACTGGGCAGAAATTTAGTCCAATCTTTACCCAGAGATACACATTCTTATTCTAAACACTGCAAACCTGTAACACTTCCAGTATGAGCTACATTACTGATGGACTAATGGAGAAAACAGCACTTTGGGCCATGCTCCCTTTTGGTAACACCAGGAAAAAAACCAGCTTGCTCCTCCTCTTTCTGCTCCTGCCTAACAAGAGATAATCAGAGAAATACTGGGGCAACCAAATGACCACTCCCATCCTGTCCATGTATTCTCATACACACTTCCATTGTTTGTTTGTTTTTAAAAAATTAAATGGAAAAGTGTGAGAAATTCTGAATATTTTTACTTGGTGCCTACCCATTCATGATGTATCAGTCTTTTGATATGTTCTAATGTGAACTCTCCCAGCTTATCAATGGTGAGTACAAATTTGTCCTTTCTTTATTTTTGTCCAGAAACCTGCCTGCTACCTTTTTCATGAGCACTCATTAGTTTCACTAATTTGCTTCACTTTGACGTCATTTTGGGCACATTCATCTTGCCATCAGGCAGCTTTCTACATCACATAGAGTTCACCTGTTGGTAAAAACACCAATCAGTCAATCAGTACAAACTCAATCTGTCCTTTCTTTAATAACAATGAAAAGTGAATTACGGAAAGAGAAAGGAAAAAAAAAATAATCAGAAGCTCTAACACTACTGCTTTAGTTCATAATACTGAAAGATATACCTGAAGTTCTAATTAGGCTTATTCTCATTAATACAGGTCTTTCCATTTCATTCCTTCCATTACATTCTTTTTTCTTGGGACTATCTTTAGTATTACCTATGTTACGAATGTTACATATGTTAAGATGTTACATATGCACACTTTTTCAAAGGCAACATTTACCTGTTAATACATCCTTACTGACACAGTCATCTCACTTTTTTAGTAAGATTTATTTGATCTAATGTTGCTTTGTGTTAATAAGTTAATTGAAACTCTACTAGCACGCATATCCAAAGCATAAATTACTTCTCATTATTAAGTAACTACATGAATCTCTCAACAGAATACATAATGTAGCTGAAAACTGTTTTACAGACAAAAAAATATGGAATATGCTTTTTTTGCCATCCAGATAATTGGTTAAAAAGATTTCTCTGTGGTTGAATTTTAGGCAAGTTAAGTTCAATGCAAAGATAAATGCTGACCAACAGTCTGTTTGTCTAGAACCACAGTGACAGACTAAGCACTGTTCTGTGTGGTATTGATTTTTGAAATATATTAATAAACAAATTCTTGAAAACTATAACATATTTCATTAATATCTATTAATCCAAGCAATACTGCAGTCTTACGTGTATCTACTAGGCAACTATGCTCACTGTTTTCAGCCATTTTTAATTTCACACCATCAGCTACAGTATGATTGCTGCCTTTCTTTAAACATACACATTTATCAAAACATTTATGATTCATTAGTTCTTACATTTAAATTAATAAACCATATGCTATCACTTTTAAAAAGAGAGCTAGAACTGTAACAGTGGCAAGGAAGGGGCAGTAGATATGTGCATTCTTTTACGCATTATTAATTACGGCTCTCCAACACTTAAGTACAGATAAAAGAAAAATATTGTTATCACCTAGATAGTTTATGTAATACAACCTCAAAGTCCCAAAATTTTTGTACTAAGTGTTTATAAATATTAGGATACATAACATCACTGGAAAATCATCCCCAGAGGCTATAAGGCTTCCACATAAAGACAAAACCACTGTGAGCCACTTCCACGGAATCCTTTACTCACTTATCTGAAGTCTCTACACAATTAAAGCCACATTGCCACTCACCACAAGTGAAAGGGGCCTCTTCCATGAAACAACACCAATCAGTCCTGACAACAGCACCTGTAATAAAGAGAGCAGAGTCACCAGAGATCTGGGGTTTACACCAGTGTCATTAAAAAAAAAAAAAAGTATTAAGATGAAGCTTAATACACAGTCATGATGTGTTATTTCCAGAGTGCTGGAAACCAACTGCTAAAAAGATAACGTTTTCATTTTATTCTTAATAAAAAAAATAAACAGAAGTACTACTAAGCTGTTTTTAAAACAAATTTCAATCCAGCTGCCAGGTCCAATTAGTTCTGATCAGATCACAACATGTCTTCAAACGTCTTCTCTCAAAGTCCCAAATGTTACCAGCACTAAAGAAGAATAAATGTTTAGGGTAAATTTTCTTATGGTCTTGTAGCATCATCAAAAATTAGCTCACAAAAAGCGAAGTAAAGATAGGACAATCCCCAAATCAGACAGGCTATCTGGCTAAATTAGCAAAAGGGGGTTTTTGTCTTGTTCCACTCAGCCACCCAACCAACCACACTACTTGATCTTAGGTTTGAAAAAGTCCACATACATTCGTTTAAAATCTGTATTTCACATACAGATACATTACCTCCTCCATTACAAGCAAAAAGCAAGTGGAATTCAGACCTTGATACATCTAAGCTGATCCTGGGTATTTTAAAATAACATGCAAGTTACAACTGAGACACCATAAGCTTTACACACAGTTAAAAATAGAGAGAAATTGGAGTGAATGGGATGAGGGATATTCACCCTGAGGTGGAAAAAAAAGGTGAGGAGGAACCTTTTCATTAGAACATTTAATTAAAATTAGTAAACAAGAACACAAATAAAATGCAGAGAAAAGAAAGTATGACATATTTATTTCATGAGTCCACATTGTCATTTTTTAACATCGGCTTGTGTACAGAACTTGTCTAACAGTAACTCATATACTTAGCTAGCCTGATACAGTCATTCTGAAATCCTCCTGCAATTGCTTAGAATAAGCTCCAATATCATTATCGCTCTCTACAGACCTTTGATATTCAAAAGGGTGGAAGCCCAGAAGCTAATAAATACCCCTTTCCATGAAATTATATTCAAGGTTGGTTGACTTTCAAATGCCAGAAAGTCATCATTCCCACTATGTCATGCTTTAATAGCAATCTTTTAGGTATAACAACAGTAGAGCATAATAAAAATGCATCTGTATCTAGCCACTACAGAAGCAATGCACACTGTACTGGGAACCAGGCTGGAAACAGCCTGTCTAATGATGCTTGGTGTGAATGAGGGAGAAAGAGCTGTTGGTTATACGGAGAAGTTGGGTTGCGGAGTGCCCAGTTCAAGCTTTCACTACGTCCAGTCAGTGGACATTCATACTGTGACCATGTTTCAAACATTCTTCACAACTTGATAATACCCACAGCTGCCACAGCTGTTGAAAACATTATTCAGGAAGACAGGATGTTGGCAAATGCACCTTTTGACATCTTCTTTAGCAGCTACGCCATTAAAAAAACCCTGAGATGAGGTTTCATAGTAAAACCTCAATGTTAGTTTTTAAGCCAAGTAGAAATGCAGCAGATGAGAAGGCATAAATGCACAGTAAAAAGTGAACCAAAATTAGGTTATGGATACTAAAGACTATACAGATAATCCCTGCCTGCAAATGTGCATAGTTTGTATTCTACAGAATTTCCTACAGCATAAAAGCTACATGGTTCTGGATATTGGCCAAGCCAGGGAAAAGCTGAGAATTCCATTTTTGCAGTTAATTAAATTTGCTCACACAGCTGCGTTAGCTTATTATTGCTGTATGGTAACTGTCTCTGGGCTGATAGTCCTGCAATGTGAAACTGCACTCAAGAAGGTAAAATGACAGGGTGAGCGAGTCTGACTGCAGGCTAGACAACAACATGCTCTCAATTAAATAAATGGGATGGCTGAAATTGTGACGTTTCCCTTTAGGAAAAATAAGAAATTGCCTTCCAAAACAGAGTATGTATTGATACATAAAATACTCATACGTAAGCTAGTATTTCTCAGTCTCCAAGTCACGTGTTCAGAGTCAAGATATTCTAGGACACTACCTATGAGTAGCAAATCCTTACTTTCATTTACTGTGCTGCCTCCCTGTTAAACCTCTCCCCCTCCTGTCTGACATGTCTGTGGCACTGTGCATCCCTGGAGATTGAGGAAGGGAGCTGATCCTTTTCGTTCAGCTGAACTACAACTGTGTTTGACCTTTACAGAGGCCTTGCAAGATGGAAGAGGTACATGTGGTTTTGTTTGGAAAAAGGAGAGCTTGGTGGCATTCACCTCCTGGCTCACCATGCAAAAGGTCAAGCACGGTCAGGCCAGTTTATCAACTCTCAACGTGCACTGATGACAGACACTAAAACTCTGTGTTCCACCTGTGGCTTCGATATTGTCATCGTAAGAGTTCACCTCAACAATGCCGTAATGTAATTTTTCAAACCACGTTAGTCCCCAGTCTCACTGTAGTTACCCAAAAGCAGTTATTTTGCTTTGAGCTGTAGTTATTTCCAGTGCCAAGCACCTTCAGCATTTTAGACCACAGTACACACAAGTATATAATTAGGAAAAAAGCACACAGAGAACATCCCATAACAACTGTCATGGTTTGGGCCAGATTGGCCCAATCCAGTGGAATGACAGATGCTCTCTCTCTCTTGCTCCGCTCTGGAGGCAAGAAAGAGAGAGAAAAAGAGAGACTTAAGAGTTTAGAAGGAACTGAACTACTTTAATGAAATATTGATAATAAAATAATAAAAAGAGAAATAATGAAATATATACAAAACCGTATCAAGCTCCCAAGATGACAGTCACGTCACCAGCAGGCACTGGGGAAGTCCCAGACTGGACTCGGTGACGGACAGGAACTGGATTCCGGATCTGGATTCAGGATCGGGATCAAAGGCAGACGCAGAGACAGAGTCCTCCCAGGACGCCGGCCATTGAAAAAAGAGAGCTGACCCCTTTGATCCCTCAGCTTTTATACTGAGCATGAGGCAGATGGGATGGAATAGCCTTCTTGGTCAGTTTTGGGTCACCTGTCCTGTCTGCTCCTCCCCGCAGGTGTGACCCCTCTACGCTTTTCCACTTCCGACCCTCCAACAGGGCAAGTAACAAAGTTGGCTGGCCTTGGGTGTTAGAGCAATAAGTATAAGCAAGAGCCTCTCTGCATACCGTTCCTTGGCATCAGCTATAAACATGGGTCTGATCACTCTGAGAGCGAAGAGTTTTCTGCACAACGTGCTGTTAATTTCAGCAGTTAGAAGAGGCCTAGCTAAAAAGAAAAGTTACTGAACAAAATTGGTCCCGTTTTGCCTCAAACCAGGACACCAACATTTGTTAGAATACACCACATGACTCTACGGTGATGTCATATGATGGTATCTCTTGGTCTTGCAGAAGACCAGGAATTTAAAAATAAATTAAAAAACCCCACAATCAAACTGCTCTTAATATTTTGTTTTCTCTTCAGTTTTTACTTCTTATAATTACACCAATATTGAATAAAGTAAACAGAACTACACTTGGTTTATATAGAAAAGTAGGAATTACTTGAAAAGTAGTATGTAACTTACAGGCCCAAAAGACCTTACAATAATTGCTCAGAATATCCAATGCTTACTTCAGTGGAAGCAGTACGTAAAACACATACTTGGTTTCACAAGGTTAAGGGCCAAGAAATACAGTCACAAGATAAGTGAGTTATTTTTACCCCAGTAATTAAAACACCATTATTTCCTAAATACCTATAGCTCAACATTGCAATCTATAGGTCTTCTAACGTTTTTCAAAAATCATTACATCATATGCATGCTGTGCACAGGTTTTTTTCTTTCTTAAATAAAAAGTAAATTGGAGTCTGATGATTTTAACAACTTGCCTACTTAACTCTGGCAACATGGTTTGATTTCAGAGCCTGGATAGCACATTTATCTCATATCTTGGACCTGACTTGTATCTGCTGAACTGCAGTGAACCCCGCCATCACATAATAATCAAAATAAATCAAAGCTACTAAAAACATGTTCCAAAAATGTAGATTTGCCAGCTTCCTTAAGCAGAATTCCTACAGATGTAGGTACCTGCTGACAGTAACAACAGTGCTGATTCACGCATCAAAAAATAAACAGAATGTATCAGTGTTGACTTCTGCAGCATTAGAAATGCAGTACCAGTAGGTATGAACACCTTTCAACATGCATATGAAAACTCCATTATCACTAATGCAAGCTGTGCTCATGCATGAAGAAGACGCATTCACTTTAATAGGCACATACTGAGGCAGGACAAAAGCAGAAGGTAAAATTACTTTCCAGTACAGGGACTGCAAACAAAGGATTTTTTTAAAAAAGCCCTTGATGGTGTCTTTTCCAGCATTTTCAACCCTCCACACTTAGGTAAGTCTCTAGAAATTTAGAAGGCTTTGACTTTGAATATGGACAGATCAGATGATGCCCAGTCTCTTGATATATCTTAAATTATCTGCTCTCCAAGTCTTCATCTCCAAAATGGTTATTGTACATAATACTCACTAGTATGCTTCCTTTAAACTTCTGAACTACACAAAATGTATATTTATATAAATATTAATTTAATTAAAACCACACTGAATATAGTGAAACATAGTATTTTTGGTGTGATTTCAGTTCAAAGTGCTTTACCCATAAACAGCTTTTCTTTTTTAAACATTAAGCCAAAATTGTGTATGGTATTACACTGGGCAGAAATAAAAAGTTTGGGGCAATCTAATTATGTTTCTAACAATATAAATATCCATACATAATTTTGTAAGCAGATTTAACGAATCTTTTAAAATGAAAGGCCAGAAAACTCTTTTGAGAAGTGTGATATGAAAAATTAACATGATTATATGCAAGAACTTTGGCATGATATATCATGAAAAAAAGATGAGAAATTTCAATTATACATTGTGTGACTATGATTACTAATAGACTTAGGACCACAGATCAGCAAAATTTATATGGCCATAAGAGCTAAATTTCTGTGCTAATAGATGTGTACGTATATGCTTTCAAAAACATATGTTGTGAATGTATCTAGATAACCTAGAAACCAAACAGCCTGCACATGTACACCAGGACCTACCAACACCATCACTGTCCCCATGGGAGGCTTTTTTCCCCCCCCTAGACCCAATCTGAAACTCTCGTTTCAATTTATACCCACTGACTCTTGTCCCTTGATGGGCTGCTGTAGAGCCTGGTATTAAAGAGAACATTAAATTGGCACAACTACAAAAAAAAATATTCCATCTCAATCTAGATTAAAAAAGTAGGCTGCAAAAATATTACTTGTCATGCTTTTTTAAGAAAGGCTTTTTTGATATTTTGTAACAGCAGATATGTCGAGCTGGTATGCAGAATAGTAATACAGAGTAAGAGTAACTGAATGTTAACAAGACAGAATAAGAATAATAGAATGGTAACAAAGGGTGTCAAAGAAAGGAATACTTTTACAAATGAGGAAAAACGTATACAGCTGTCAGTCACCTTTAATTATTCTTAATAACAGGAATTGAGATGCAGTTAAGAAACCATAAATCACTCATTTTCACAATTTCAGGACTTGCAACTTTATGGAACTCAGATTTCCTTTTCTCCTCTTCTCCCAAGACATTAAGGAGGATCAATTGTCAGTACCGTAACTCTTCAGCAAGACCAAGGGTATGTTTACATTTTGATACTGTATTTAATCTGCTGTACTTAAAGTAGAACAAACAAAAACCATTGTATGTTGGTGTGTTTCTATATGGTTATTTTCTAACAATTTTCTAATGCACATTAGAATTTTTCTATTTTCTGTTTACTTGCTCTGGAAAAATGAGAAGCCTTGCTGTCATGGTTTAACCCCAGTCGGCAACAAAGCACTACGCAGCCGCTCACTCACTCCTGCCCAGTGGGATGGGGGAAAGAATCGGAAGGGTAAAAGTGAAAAAAATGGTGGTTTGAGATAAAGACAGTTTAATAAGTAAAGCAGAACAAGGAATTCATTCCCTGCTCCCCATCGCAGGCAGGTGTTCAGCCATCCCCAGGAAAGCAGGGCTCCATCACGTGTAATGGTGACTTGGGAAGACAAACGCCATCACTCTGAAACGTCCCCCATTCCTTCTTCCCCTAGCTTTATATACTGAGCGTGATGTCACATGGTATGGAACATCCCTTTGATCGGCTGGGGTCAGTTGTCCCAGCTCTGTCCCCTCCCAACTTTCTGTGCACCCCCAGCCCTTGCTGGCAGGGGGTGAGGAGCAAAAAAGGCCTTGAGGCTGTGTAAGCGCTGCTCAGCAATAACAAAAACATCCCTGTTACCAACCCTGCTTCTGGCACAAATCCAAAACATAGCCCCCTACTAGCTACCATGAAGCAATTCAATCTACCCCAGCCAAAACCAGCACACTTACTTAGGAGATCTTAAGGTTAAAATAGAAGTTTTGACAGAGATGTCTTATGCAAAATGAAGATCTATACTTCCAAATCTCATTTTGTTGTCATTCTCCAGACACTTTTGATTTGAATGCATCTTTTTAAAGAATATGCCTATGAAGAGAGGTTGAAGCAAGTTGGTTTTATAGGAGAGAAGACTGAGATGGAGCATAACAGCAATTTCAAAAATAAACAAGATTGTTACAAAGAGATTGATCAACTGTTCTTCAAGTACACGAAGGGCTGAACAAGAAATAATTGATTTACATTTGCACTAATGGAGATTCAGGTTGGACACTAAGAAAAACGTTCTAATGCTCAAGACATTTCAACATTGGTAGAAGCGATAGGTTATAGAATTCCCATAGCCAGAATTTGTTAACAACACATTAGGCAAACAACCAGAGCAGGCCAGGCAGAACCAGGCATAGCACAAATAGGCAGATGTGCAAGGCAGCTGAATGGAGATGGCAGAGCAGTAAGCAAGCTACCTAATTTACTATACCTAAAGAGATAAATACCAGCACTAGTATCATCTAGTGCTTTCTGTCAGCAAAGTGCTGCAGCAACTGTTTCTCTTCAGAAGTGCCTGAAACCACTGATACTTCCCAAGGTTCCCTTCTCTCCTCTAAAGGAGTCCAGACTGCTGCAAGGTTTAATTTTGCCAACTCAAATGTTCCAGGAAGGGTGAAGTTCAATTCTACCTGAACAACTAAAAAGTATTGACATAGAATCATAGAATAGTTTGGGTTGGAAAGGACCTTAAAGATCATCTAGTCCCAACCCCCTTGCCATGTGCAAGGACACCTCCCACTTGACCAGGTTGCTCATCCAACCTGGCCTTGAACACCTCCAGGGATGGGGCAGCCACAGCTTCTCTGGGCAGCCTGGGCCAGTGTCTCACCACCCACACACTAAAGAATTTCTTCCTCGTATCTTATCTAAATCTACCCTCCTTCAGTTTAAAACCATTCCCCCCCTCCTCCTATGGCTCCACTCCCTGATAAAGACTCCCTCCCCAGCTTTCCTGTAGGCCCTTTAGGTACTGGAAGGGGCCATAAGGTCTCCCTGGAGCCTTTTCTTCTCCAGGCTGAACAACCCCAACTCTCTCAGCCTGTCCTCAGAGCAGAGGTGCTCCAGCCCTCTGATCATCTTCATGGCCCTCCTCTGGACCTGCTCCAACAGGTCCACATCCTTATTATGTTGGGGGCTCCAGAGCTGGATACAGCACTGCAAGGGGCTCTCACCAGAGCGGAGTAGAGGGGCAGAATCCTCTCCCTCGCCCTGCTGGCCACACTGCTGGGCATGCAGCCCAGGATGCGGTTGGCTTTCTGGGCTGTGAGCACACACTGCTGGCTCATGTTGAGCTTCTCATCCACCAACACATCCAAGTCCCTCTCCTCAGGGC
>VFFE01007253.1:3475480-3538512 GCA_008921705.1 Burhinus oedicnemus | reverse complement strand
AAAAAAAAAAAGGGGGGGGGGGGCTGATGGAGGACATATACATCAGAATAATATATTTTCCAATTATGAACAAAAAATCACATGTTCTGTATTTGTTACTCCTCCAAGTGATTCAGATCTGTTACACTTGACTTCATTACAATATGCAAACTGCATTAAAAGCAACGGACAGGGATTTAGATAAGATATTAAGTACAGAGCTGATATGTCAGTGCCTCACAATACAGTCTTAATTCTAATCTGGTTTTTATTAAACACATTCACAGAACACGTTATTACATTATTTTATACATCCCATAATGTAATCCATGAGTATTAGTAGGGCATACAGCCATTAGCATAACAGTATTTAAACAGGAAGGAAACTAAGCAGTTTGCAACCAATCCTCCAAGCTTTCAAATTTACTAGACCATTTATGAATAAATTTGAAATAAACAGATGACTGAAGACCTAGCTCAATACATGCTGTTTCATAGGTGAAGAGCTGTAACTCAGAATAAGATCTATCGAGATATTTTAAGAGATCACATAAGAAGCTTTTGTGGCAACTTCCATTTTGGACAATTCTCTAAAATTAAAATGAGGCTCCCCACAGGACCTGAGCAACTTCCTTCCTCTGGAATGACCTATGAAGGAATCAAAAGAACACTACTACTTTGGAGTAACACCACCAGCAACACTATTGCATAACCAATCACTGAATGTTTCACAATGTTCAAAATGAAAGCTAAAACAAGTAATTATTTTAAAAATAATTGACTGAAGAAATTTGCTGCCTATACATGCTGTTCAACATTTCTGTAATACCTCAGACCAACGCTGGATAGCATATTGATCCTTTGGAGCAGGAAGGTTTTACTGAGGCAGCAGACAAAAGCTTAATTAAAATGCAGTGAACCAAAGAAATCAGTGAAATTAGAAGTAGTTTGTCCAATATGATAGATCTGTATACAGCTATTGTACACTCAAGTGTTAATGTTTTCCCATCTGAATATTTATTTTCTTGGTCTTTATGTGCAGTCCATATGACAGATTACAAAGACAATTTCTATGAGGGGAAAAAACCTTCAAGCCTAGAAGTATACTGAATTACTTTCCAAAAATAGCAGTACATTTTAAATTCTTTGCAATTTCATTATCATTAATTTCTTCAGGGGCTGAGAATGTGAAAACTTTATCTTAACTCCAGTAACAAAAGATTTCACGATTTTCCATTACAAAGGCAAAGATACTACCCAGCTATGAGGACTTCACTTCCAGAATTTTCATTTTACGTTTCAGTTAGGGAAAAAAAAAATAATTATATCCATCACGTTGCTGTGACAAAGAAAAATACTGTGATAAATTTCTTCAGACATTTCCTAATGTGCTTTCACAGCAATCTTGACTTGTATCATTGGCTCAGTACAGAATATTATTCTAGAAATGTTGTTTTCCAGTAGCGTTAGGAAATCACTAATCAGATTTTTGCTGCTGGGCTCTTCCAATAATTATAAGAATGAAGACTGAGATTGCCTTAGATAAGTGAAATGAGACGATGGCTCTTTCAATTACTGACACAATTTCTCAAGGGAGGCAAGCTGAGGTGCATTGTAAAGTGATCTAAACATCAAGAATAACAGTATTTTCTTTGCCTCAAACTCAGACAACCTTCCAAATGCAGATAAAATGCAGTATCTCTGCATATCACTAGTACACAGTAAGCTCCAGTCCTCCAGTTCATAGATCGTTTAGAGCTATATTCCTAACTGCACTGCCGCAAGGGCACATGGAGAAAGGTTAATCAAAAAGTAATAAACCTCATACTGTAATGAGCATGATTAGTGATTCGCCTCAGGGCCATGCTACCAGATAAAAGAAAAAGTTATGGATGCACAAACTGAGGCTAGAGACAGAAAAGGACAGAGCAAATATGAAATGGTCATAACAGATCTACATGATCTCCATCCTTAGCCTACTGACTTCTGTCACACTCTTGGTGAAAGCTGTCTACATGACCGCATGTATCACCTTTTCTAAAACACCTTTCCCAGGCATCTATAACCATGACAGACTGTTAGTCATCATGTCCAAAATGGTACTTAAAAGAGAAAGGACAAATGAGTTTCTATAAGCACAAGTTTAATATCAGGATGGATAGATTCCTTCCAAACACCCTGACAATCCAATGGTTCTTAAGGACGAATTTCATGTCTCTGACATCATGTATCTACCTGGTAATTTTTAAAGTTATTTTTCCTCAAAGGATCCCACTACTCTAGAAAGTATATTCAAGGGAATTTATTACTATTAATTAGCTGAATCTGAAGCCTAAAGTGTTTCTCTTTTTGGATTTAAAATTTCTCTTCTTAGAAAAACAATTAGTATAACTAATACTTAATGAAATTACATATTAACAGTAAGAAGTCTTCCTGAATATCAGAAACTCAACTAACACGCACCTCAAGGTTAAGCTGTTAAACAAAACATAGTAAGGCAAGAAAAGCTTTAAATGGCAGGTAGCAAGGACGCTAGTAAGACTCATTCCAAAGACTTTGCTCCAAAATCATCAAGTTTAGGTGATACTTACAGCTTCTTCCCTGACAAGATAATGGAGGATCAATTGCAACTTAATAGGATTTAAAGATACACATGCGCATACTTTCCCTGAAGCCAGGTGAAAAATATTTATTTATTTATTTATTTATTTATATTACCAACCTCCCTGTGTTTTACTAGCTGAATAGCTAGTACAAACCACCAATCTTCTCTGTCCTTCAGAAGAGCTCTGTCCGGTGTCAAAAAAATTGATACAATAGTTTCATTTTTTTTGCTCTGGAGCTACAGTGCATTAACTCTACCTTGAGACCTAAAGTAATACATTCCCTTTTGGTCATTATGGCTTCTGTTATAAATCGTTACATTTTCTAAGGATAAATTCAAAGTTCACAGAACATGTCAAACCAACTGTTTTAGAGCCTGATGCTCATTATTTACCAGCAGTGCAGGCAGTAACTCTCCAGCTCTCACCTTGCTATCCTGCCTAATGTCTCTCAACCGCCACCTGAAGAGAGCCATTCAAACCATACGCTCATCTATCCATTGGCTTCGCTGCTGAGACATTTCTCACTCATGTCAATTGTTACATTGCCTTTTATTTTTGGTAAAATGTGTGGACACCTGCTTCAAACTGAACTTCGTACGTTTTACAAAAATCTTCACAGGGTAATGAAATCTAGTAACTACAGGCATGGATTATAACCAAAACTCACATGTTTCACAATCCTATTACAAACATGTACTCTCATGACAACAAAATGTTTTATACCATTTCAAGGCTGTCACTAGTCACACACAAGTCAGAAAGGCTTTATTATCACCCTTGCTTTCCAGAGTAGTTTTAGGAAATGCAGTAAAATTACTCTCATCTCTCATTAATTGGTTCCAGATCAAAACCTAAATCTTCTTTCAATTTGGCTTTACCTCAAAATACTCTGAAGTCTGCAAGCTGCCTAGCTCCTCCTCTATTTAGCAGTTTCCTTTTCAACTCTATAGAAGTCTATATACCGACTCCCACCTGCAGTTTTATTTCATCTTCCTTTTCAAAGAAGCCTCACTGAAAACAGTTTTTGATTTTCTTTTCTACTTTTTATTCCTCCTTTCTCTGCTCGTGCACATATAGGAATATGTGGATATAAACCAGAAACGCAGTATACTCCACGTACTCCACTGCTATTCCCTCCTTTAAAAAGTGTTAGAATGGGCTATATATTTCAAATATATAAACATATTTACATGTTTACAATATATGTATGTACATATAATCAATATAATCAAATTTTTATCCATAAACTTTACAAGAGAAAGTTATTAATGAAAGTTCTGTATTTAAGAAAGAGAATCACACATGGGTTCTCAAGCACAACCGCTTAACTAACTAGCTTGTTTCCTCCAAATTTACTAATCAAGAAGGATGAGAAGAGGTAAATTCAGCTACTCTATAAATGAGATGTTTACATTTAACAAAGTTTTGTGTGACTGGTCAATCTTTTAAGCTTTCAAATTTCTGCCCACCCCCCTTTGTTACCGTAATTAAGACTTCTCCTGAGTACAGGACATTCAACATGCTGAGTTGTGAGATGAATCCATATTGCAGACTGTTGTCACAACACAGCTACGGCAAAGACCACAAAAAGCTTCTGACCTCTGACAAACTAAAGACACACTTGCACTGGTGACAGTGTAATTTATTTCAGAAATAATTAAAATAAACTCAGCTTAAGGTTTTGTCCTGTCTGAAGCTTTCATCTCTCATTAAGCACTGCAGCACAATAAATAACGTGCACGCTTTTAGCTCATCTATCTGCAGTATATTATTTATTATTTAATTGTTTTTCTGAAGGCACAGCAAACGCAGTTTCAATTAAAATTGCATGGAACAAAAACATGAGTTTACCGTTTCAAAACATACTATACTAAAAATAGCACATGACCTAACATCATGCTTTGCAAATATAAAAAAGCATGCTGCAAACCCACAAAAGTAGAGTACGGTATATGGCTTCTTTTAAATCAAAGAAATCAATGAAAACTTGCATTTAGGTACAGTTACAAGAACATACTGTAGAAACAGTTGAAACATCACAACCTATTACAGTGGGATATTCCTTCAACATTATTCTAAAGACCATAGCATGACTAGGAGTCAGGTACATTTTTCTATGCAAGTGTCCTTGTTTTTCCGAAGATTTTTTTATTCTTAACTCAGAAATAGCACGCTAATACTTTTTTTTTTTTTTTTTAATTCAACTGCAGAATCCACCAGCAATCCAAGTCATTCTGGGTTTTTGCTTAATTTTTACAGACAGTACTAGAAAAATATCCAGTATATTAACCCATACCGTGTTAAGTCAGAATACCTCTTTCCCACAGACTACAACAGCAAGTTTCATGTTACCTCACTAATATGAAAGGCGCTCAGCACTGATACTGTGCAGAAACACACAGTTTGATTGGGTACTTCTATACTACGACTAGAGAATGTTTCTCAACAGCTAACCCCCAAAAGCAAATTCTATTTCAACCAGTTTTCTGCTGAGGCAAGATCAGGAAACGCCTCTCCCCTGGTCCTCTCCAGCCTGGGTGCCACACAACGGCAATCCAGGTGCCATCAGCAGCTGTATGACATTTCAGCCACATCCCTGCTCAGGATGTTCAGGGGCCTGAACTCCTGACACTTAGAGCCTCTCAGCAGCAAATTGTACAAATGAAATAATTTTTATATACAGTCAAAATAGACTGAACCAAGAATGTAATGCATTCAGAATAATTCAGAGCATTAGCTCTATTCTTAATTGTAATAATTCTCATTAACTATTACTGAAGACTTAAAATACATTATTTTAGACATGTTATATACGAGGCATGAGATGCCTGTCATATGACAACCCTTGAAACTGACTTTTATAAAAATCTATTTCTAAGTGGTTTGGAAAGAAACAGCAGAGGACTTCAGTAAGCAGAAAACTGCATCACTCCAACAACACAAACCATCCATGAAGTTGTGCAATGCAGCCACAAGAAAGTGAGTTTTCAATGACGTCCCATTGTGTAATGAAAGCCATCAAGCTCACAGAAGAGAATGCACATTATTGAAGTGATCTAGCTAACAGAAAGGAGTTGTTCTCATACCATGGACTTACAGCTTAAGACTGCAGAACCACTTTGCAAAATCATAGTTGTTTTCTAATGAAATCTGACATATGACATGCCCCCAAAATTCAAGCCAAACATTAAGTAAGAATTAAAAAACAACAATAACAAAACCCCTCTAACTGAAGTCTAATTCTGATACATAGGCTCTTAAGCTGTCAGCAGGTAATAGACTTGGGGAGCACGTGACACGCTATTTCAGTGATTTTAATGCAATGGATTATTTGGGCAATACTAGTCCAAACACTGAATAAAGTATAACCTTACTTCCAAAATCAAAACCCAGAGCCATTTTAGGTGCAAGGAGAGAGGGAGTGGGGAAAGAGGGAATCCTAGAAATATAACAGAGCAACTAAAACGATATCTGTTTTCATTTCATAAGAGATGCAAAGAGATTACTGATGCGTAACACTAAACTCATTTGAACAGTGAGTTGTAATTCATCATAAACAAGGTCAAAATACATGAACTCCGAAACATTACAGACAGGAAACTCATCTTGTACAACACTGGTTACACAAAGCCAAGCTGGATCATCAAATTCAAACTTTTTCTATCTTGATTTTGGAAATAAAGCAAGAATAAAACACCAATCTTCATATGAGACCTTACCTCATACAGACCCACTTGCTAGATCTTGTGGTCTGCCTTCTAGTATTATTTAACCTTCTAGAGGTTCATGCTATTTTATGCTTCCAAAGAAGACTGAATGAGAAGGATCTCAAGTGCACTCCTGGGCTAGCCAAAAAATCAAGTCTAAATTAACTCAAATTTAGATGCAAATGCTAAGAATGCTCAACTTTTCATTAAATACTCACAGCTTTGCACTGCTATCTGCATGCCAACACTCACTCAAGTTGTTTTTGACACCCTGGCATACTTGCAACTACTCAGGTTAATGCTGCAAGTGGCCATTCAGCCACAACTCACTCCCACTTACTCTACAGAAACCCTTTCTCCCCTGAAAAATTAAGTCTCAGGAGTCCAAAGGCTTATTCCAGCCTGACTCTACGGGCACGACTTCTATTAAATATAATGGGCACTTTGTGTCAAGATTAAGAGGAAAAATATCTTGCAGTCTTAAAGGAGTAGTTATGCATTTTTACATTACTGCTAGATTCAAACACTTCATTCTAAAAATTTGTTCCCAGGGGTTACACAGAATCATTCTAAATCAGAAGCAACTCAGACCTGCAGAAACTGCAGTTCCTTACTGCATCATTAATGGGCAAATAAAAGTTATGTCATACAAGATACATCCGTATTGTCAGAGATGGAGAAAGTAAAAATCCAGAAAAAGTGATTCATGTTGCAATGTTAAGCATGCTTGCTTAACAAAGATTACAGATTAACTAGCATAACCAAAATTTACAGTTTAAATGAATTTCACACAGTACAGCCATTCACATATGGGCATTAGGCTGAGCAGCATTAGATTCTCACTGTAATAAAAACCACTTTAATTCAGCTTAGTTAAGTTGTGCAAATAAAGTTGTGCATCTTATTGACAACTTACATCTTATTTACAAGGGAAATGTATTCTTCCAGGGAAAGAAAATTCTTATTGTGTACATATTGCTTGAAACACCACACACAGGTCGGCATGTGCCTTATGTAAACACTTTGCTCTTTCTGTCTTAATGAAACGACGTCTGTATCACCATACAACTATGTTCAGAGAAACTGGGAACAGAATTGATTTAGATTAGGGCTAGATTAAGATGTCTTCACTTACATTTTTTTTTTCAGTTCCCTGTTCTAGTAATCTCACTTGTTGAACTCTCTTGAGAACTCAGTGGCAGAAACTTTAAAACACCTTCTTAAGTATCTCCTGAGAAATCAGAGTAACTTCATATAATATTAAATGGATTAAGCTCAAATGTGACTATTTTCCAACTTCATCACACACTGTCAAATGCCTTCATTTTAACAAATTTCAGGGGGTCAGTGGCAAAGAAAAGTGAGTACACAGTACATCAAATTGATTATATTTCAAAGACTGGCAGGGCCTCTTTGGCTTATTCTACTTGTCTCTCATTGCCAGCAAAAAACTCGAAAGAAGCTTTGAAATTGCCATCCCAGTAAGATTCCCACACTGTCGATGTCTGTGTTACCGCAGCCTGGCTGACCAGAGACTCAACAGGAGAGTAACATACTGACTTCCATAAAAGAAACTATGTCCCTGCTTTAGTTGTCTGGAAATATTTTGTTCATTAAGACAGAGTAAACAAGACAGGCAGGCTAATACTTACTTGCAAGTGATTTAGGACTATCACATTTTACACACACTGACACACAGCCTAAAACAAGAATCAACCAAGGCAGGAACATACGATTTCTGGATTTTCAACATAACTCTGAGAATTTTAATTTGTACTTCAAAGTAACTTTGGCACTTAGACACCATCTAAATTAGATTTTTTTGAAAATCAGCTCTTAAAATCCAAAACAGAATGGGACGTTATTACAGGAGATAAGGTGTCAACTGTCTTCTCAAAAAATGTGCTTCATTTTACTAAGGTTAAGCTTATAATAGAATGGGCTGGTAATGTAATGTAATGTAAGGTAATTGCATGTAATACCTGGTTCTAGAACTATCTTCCCATGTTAACTGTCTGGAGTTACCATCTGAGAAGCAAAAGTTTTATTTTTAAGCTGCAGAATACTGAGAGAAATGGACCTCTTCAAATGCTGCTTCAGCCAGCAGCTTTTCTTTGTACACATTGGTAAAATTACAGGAAAACAATGACAACGATGATGGTTGTCCTGACATAAAGCCTTCAGGTATCAAAAGCACTTAACAGAGAAAATTGGCTTTCTAGCAGTATCAAACAGACTGAAGACCACACTGAAGCTTCCTGATTAACTGATAAGTGACATTCAGGAGTTGAGCTAATCTCAAACACCTGGCTACCAGCTGATGTGAAGAAAATCAGCCTCAGTACTCAAACGTTGTCAAGGAAGATTCTCTCAAGTTACTGCTATTGATTTGTAGGAACATGACGACCTGTGTGTGGTATTTCAAGGAGTCTTTGGTTAGTGTGTGTATCAGATACTGGTATCTTAACTAGGAAAAGGTTCTCTATGGGATAATTTGTAACACAAATTATATCCTATCTTGTATCACAGAAAACACAACATGGCAAAACCCAAAGACAGTAAAACTGTGGCAATCAACTACCTTTTTAAAAAGAGGGAAAAAAAAGAAAAAAATCAATGCAAGTGTCAAAGAAGCTGGCAGAAAGGACAAGGAGGGAGGAGAAAACAGTATAGCAATAAAAATAATAACTCTGTGGAAACAAAAAAAAATAAAATGGCATTGAAAAATGTGGAAAACACACTAATAGAAATTACAGTGTTATGCAAATAGTCTGCTATTTCTTTTCCATTCCCAGATTTGGGAAATGTGACATTGCTAAAAAGCATCTAGTATACTACTGATCTTCATTAGACAAAAAGTGAAAGAAAAGATTTAAAGCTTACTAAATAGAATGCAAATTTCCTATAGCTCCCACAGCTTTTATTTCAGAAAGTTTTTCCATACATAGGCAGCTAACAGATCTCAGCTCAAAACAGACTTCACACATCTGAGATAGCAGACACACATGTAATTTAGACTAGAAATCTTGAGTTGAAACTCTCCTTCTCCCCTCCCACCTTATACCGAAGCAGTATACACCCTCTGCCACACTGCATGGCTGCAGATACAAAGCAGCACAATCCTGCCAGAGAACGGGGTTGAGCTGTCATTGAAGACAACAGAAAAAGAAAAGAAAGTGTGGGATATCTACCCAAAGCACATAACTAAATTCCTGCATCTCCCATACTGTCAGAAGTGATAGGCTTCTCTAAAGGACACAGCTGTATTAGGACCCTTCTTAGAACCAACATCTGGAGGCACCTCCTGCTATACATTGACTGCACTTGCATGGTAAATTCATCATTAGGAAAACATCTGAAAATGGACATTTTTGTATCACTATACTTACAAAAGCAAGCAGAGGACATTACTAACGTCAAAGTAACTGTTACTTCTAATATCTAATACATTCTGCAATTTTACATACCTTTACTATTTATAATTTTTGCTAAATTTTCTTGAAATAATTTTAATGACAATGTACATTTGAATACTCACTATTTATGTTTTGCCAAGAATGGCAACAGTATAGTATTGTTTTAAGAAAGTCTCGCTCAGCTCGCAAATACAAAAGAAAGATTATTCACTTGGGTAACAGATAACTGCAACAATTCACTCTGGGTATCAGTTTCTTGAATAATAAATTTTAAATCTTTTATAACAAATTACAGAATAAGAGATCCTCAAAGGAACTTGCTATAATAAGGGATGAATGCCTTTGGTTCTCTCTGTATCCCTTTCCCTGCCCATGAACCACTTAACATCAAACTGCTAAAAAGAATGCCTTCCTGACCTAGAGAGTCTTTACAAACTTCTGATATCTTTAAATTCACAGTATTTTCTCGCAGCACCATAAAAAGGGTTAGACTTTAAAACCACTAACCTAAATACAAAAGAACTTCAAGAAGACTTAAGACTAAGCCTTTACTATATTTCTGTTATTCTCAAGGAAGCTTATCAGTTTTCCATTTGAAAATAGCTACCTAAAAACCTGCTTTAGATCGTCTGATCGTTTGAGCTACAGAAGAGAGTTTTCAAGATAGGATTGCAGTTGAAGCGTTATTATCTTTAAGCAGAGGTCATTGAAGTAAGGGACAGCACTATCTCAATTATTTGTTTGCAGTTACTCTGTGGCATAAGAAACAGTGGTGAAATTGCTGTAAAACTGTTTTAACATCCCATTCAAATTCACTGCAAATGAATTGCGTGAGTTTGCCAGCAGAATGCACCAAAACTCAATGTTTTCACTAGTTCATATGGGAATTTTTCAGCCATTACTAGGAGACACAAACATTTCTTATCTTTTCTCTTTTCCTCTATAGCAGCATTTCTATAACAAGAGCTTCTCTGCACCCTTGATGCAACAGAAATGCAAATGATTCTTCTTTGAGCATTCCACACACATAACTGCACAGGTATTGGTTTTTCACTATTACACTCCACGCTTGTCACAAGTCACTTGTTTCTTAAGTTGTCTGGTGCCTGAAGAACTAATGCAGGATTTAGAAGATGAGTTTCAAGTATCTACCTTTTGACACTGTCTCCCTGCTTATCGTGGTGTTGAGTCAGCTTCTTTATACTCCAGGTCCTCACTTACCAAGTGGGTACAATAGTTCTGAGTGGGGCAGCTGTATTTAAAATAAGCAACCAGGCAAACCAAAAATGGCACTTGAGAAATAATCACAAATAATATTTAATATTACTGTATAGAACTACGAAACTTGAAGAGCAGCAATACAAAAATATTTCTACAAGACAGAGGAATGCAAGACCACCAGATAAGAAGCATCAGTTGCAACAGAACTACATTATAAACACCATCAGATTTGCCTGGCACACAGGTTTAGTCTTTCTGCTTACCAAAAAAAAAAAAAAAAGTCTTTTTTCGTTTCAGAGATTACTTATCAGCAGACTTTATCACCAACAGTTGGGAATTTCTGTAATGACCTATTTTTTCCCCATAGGGAAAGGAACTCCTCAAAACTAAGAACTGGGGTTTTTTTCCCCTCTAGGGAAATTCCTCTCAACTCTTCCTAAGACCAAAACAAAAAAAAAAAGTGTATTCTATTTATCTGATACACATTCAGTAACAGCTCCTAGTATGAATTACTTTGCTTTCCATGCTTTCAATCTGGCTTTCAATCTGAAGAGACTTTGCTTCACTGCCACCAAGGCTGGAATGAAAGGGTGCACAGGGTGTACAGAACAATGTGCATCTCTTCATTTTTCCTTGCAATCATTTTTTAACTTTCTTCTCTCTCACGCTACTTAGAAACAAAACCATAAATATTTCTCCCTTATATTAAGTGTAGTGTTATTTGATTTGAAGTTGCAAAAACCTCTACACAAATACACAAACAAGTCAGGCTTCTGCTTTCTGTCAGTGCCTTTATCTCTTCAAGCATACAGAAGGAAAATTTCAGTGACATCTTCCGAGTGAATATAACTATCAAAATGTTATCTGACAAAGAGAGAGGAATAACAATTCATTAAACTAAAGGATTATTTCCTTAACTTTAGATAATTTCCTTTAATTTATTCAGATTTCAAAAGGAAAAGAATACTTCAAACCTGAATGAGCCCTACCATAGAGAAGTTCAGACTGCAGGAAAAACAATGGATATAACAGATGCAGACATAAATGCACTGTTCTAACTAAAGTAGAAGATCCTTTTTTCTTGTTTCAGCCTCAAAATACAATCCAAGTAACATTAAATCACAGAATATTTTAATACAATTCTCTTTTGAGTCATCATTCATTCAATAGTCTTATAATGAGTGTTCATTAATATATGTTCAAGAATTTAGAGAAGACATTTTAAAAAAGTGAAGGTGATCCTTTTAGCAGACAAATTCAGTAATTTAGAAATATTGATCCCTAGAATTCCTCAAATCTGTATCAACTACCACAAAAATATCCAAGTCCCCAAATCTCAGTATTTCATTCTGTTTTTCAGTAAGAATTAGCAATATCATTTAATTTGATTTAGAAATTCATTATTTATAATAGACTATCCAACTACAGACAGTCCTCCAGCCATCTGTGATTTCTATTTAATTTTACAAGGAAATGAAGCAAATTCGCAGCCATCAATATGACCAAGAAAGATTACCACTTGTAAATCACAGCTGCTTAAAATTACCTTACGAATGCTTGCAAAAATACAATTCCAGTTATCACACGAAGAAAACTAATGCTTTTATTTATTTTATGTAAGCTTTAACAAAGGAAAAAGCAATATTTTGTTTGATTGATTTTAGGGTAACTAAGTAGTCTCAACTGAATGAATCTTTCAGAAGTCTTTTGCTCTAGGGAACACAAGTGACAACTGTAGGTAGAAACTGAACTCATCCACAACTACAATATTCTTTTCATAATGAAGGTAAAAACCAAAACAAGAAACGTAACTAATACTTCTAGGGAAAATATTTCTACATCAAACAAAAATCATGACCAAATCTAAAATTAGAAGAACTGAGAAGCAAGAGGAATTTCTAAGCTCAGATCAGTAAAATGAAGTTCTTCATCTTATCAAAAACCTTCTGCTGAATTTATGCCAAGTTATATATGACTACTTTTATATTCCTTTCTGATTAAAAAGGAAACTGTAGAATCTATAGAAAGGAGAGCAGAGATCCTAACAAACAGGAACTCGGCAACATCTGAGAGCCAGAAAACAAGTAACTTGTCCAATATATTACTCTGGAAGATTTTTCCTCTAAAACTCATCTTTATTTATACAGCATATCGACTAGGTCACAGGGAAATTATCTCGGTGCAGACAGAATGAAACATAACAACCGTAAAGCAATCTGTAAATCAATTTTTAAAAACTCATCCAGCTCTTATCTTTAGAAGAGTATAAAAATGAGACAACATCAATAAATGAGCCTCAATACAGTACATGGGTGCACGTGCATAATTTGGCATTTGTATTTAGTTTTTGCTAAATGCATTTTGCAGAGCTGACAAGTTCTAAATTGGCCTGAATGTAAGACAGTCCTGAATATCAAGTGACTCACGTTACAAGAACAAATAACCAAAACATGAGTGAGATTGCGCCAAAGCACTAGACCTGGAATATGTCAGTCTTGATTGAACACCTTGACAGAGTGCTGGTGGAAATTTGAAATTTGAAATACCTCAACAGTGCACAGTCACTTTAAAAGACCCAGTACATTCCCCAGCAACCCAAACCGGTTGCAGCCACTCAAGTCTCTGCTGAGAAGCTAAATCAGAGATGGACAGCATCTGCATGGATTTGGAGCGCTGGTATCCTAAACCAGTCTAGCGACCTCAGCACTTCTCAGCTTCAGGACTAGATGCAAGGTTAGCCCAGATAATGAGATCAGAATATCAGACCAAACAAAATATACTTTTACTGATCCTGGAGTCAAAGAGATCTTTAGAAGAGACCTGGGACACACAGAAACAGGGAATTATAATTGAAATTCAGTTCAATCTCTAAGATGGCATGGACATCATCAATTAATCACAGCTTCTAATTCATGAAATACTCCTTATAGAAGCATCAAGAAAGAAATGAATAGTAAAGAATGATGAGGTCTATCAGGAACAAAAGGCAATGATATCCAGCATTCAGTCAGTATTAATGTGGATAGCCATTCTTTTCCATTTTAGCAATTCTCTCAATAAATAATTCTACTAAAAAAATTCAATCACTCTTTTAAAATGACACTACTTTTGTTTCCTGAGGAAGGGGAAAAAAAAAAATCATCATATTCTCCGACATTTTTGCATTTCAGTAACTAAAGAAATTTTCACCTATATCTTCAGAATTTTCTTCCTACTCGCCGTAAAAGTGCTCCCAGACAGTACAGACTCTCCACAACAACACACTGCATAAAACCTTGGTTTAACCTTGCAGTGGCAAAACCAGTATCACATACCATAATGCCATATACTTTTCTTCATAGGGTTATGAGCAGTCAGATGATTGATTACTTAAGGCATCACTTAAACTACTGGAAGGTCTAATGACATGGAGAAAAAAATGAGACAGAATCAAAGACAGAAGATACAAAGGAAAAAGCTGGAAAGCCTGGGTTTTTTTGCAAATAGTAGGTTTCCCAGTTCTGAAAAGCACGAATCTTTTGTCATTGAAGTAGGTCATCTCACCTTCCCAGGCTTCAGGCTTTCTGCAAATTAAGACAGCTCTTTGCTAATCCACTGTAATGCTTCAAAATTTAACTAACTTGAAATACATTTTTGAAGTGCCTTCAATATCTTATAGTGTATGTCAGATTCTGCTTTTAATATGTTGTAATAAACAAGTTCTATTGTACTTTTTCAAAATAATTTCAGAAAAGACACCCTTATAGATTATTAATTCATCCCAGCTGTAGTTATCTAAAGCTGTTCCTAATCTGTATCCTGACATCCCTCCTAAGGAGACTGCCACAAAAGTTTGGTGGTGATAGATGGACCCTCACTCATGTTCTAATGTGCTTTCATCACCTTCTCACAACACTAATAATTGCTTTGAAGGACAGAAAGCTTCTTTAGCCATACTCAGGTAAACAGAGCCAAACATATGAGAAACATACTTCATTTTTTCAGTCTTCGTTTTACAGTAAGACCTCAAAAACAACTTGTTCTAGAAATTAGAAGATAGCTTTATAAGAAACAGCACTGCTGAATATTATTGATCATTTTGCAGATTAGTTGCATCCAGAGCACAGTAAAACTGCAGCAGAGGCAGCAAAATCGCTTCTTCTGTTCATAATAAGAAGACAAAGAGACAGTAACTCTCCTGTCTCTTCCCGCTGACCCAACAGACTTCCTATCCTACTTCCCATTTAAGAGACATGGAAATCAGCAACAGTAGCAAAACAAAGCGGATTACCAAAACAGGAAGTACACAGCATTGTCAATCAAGCGGGGTTTGGTTTTGGTGTCGGTAGTTTTTTTGTTGTTAAACAGAAAAAGAGTAAAAGCAGATAACTGCTTAAACAGGCAGATCTGCAGTAGACAGGGACTGAGGAAATGGATATGAAAAACAGAGGACCAGAGTAGTGAAGTCATGGAAGTTCAGTGGTAAAGTCAGAAAAATGTCTTGAAACATTGAGACCCAATTTAAAACCATCATTAAAACTAAAAGCAATGTTGTAAGTATTAATATAAGTGCAGCCAAATGCATAAAATTTTTCTAGCAATCAGCAAAAAATAATAACATACTTGAGATATAAAAATAACTGAAAGAAACTTCAAAATATTTTGTTGTGTAGCTGAAAATTTATCTCCTTTACAGCTGGAAATCTGAGATGAAAGCTAAGCTATGTCTTATGCGGACATATTCTGAAAACTTCAGAAAATATGTCTGAATGATCAGTGAACCCAGAGAGAAGCAGCAGAGATACTGCATGACAGAATTCACAGAAGAGTAATTTATGTCAAGCAAGCAATGCAAACTGCAAAACTTTCTCATTACTGTCCAACACTTATGCAGACCATGCTTAGTAAAACCTAGCACTAATGGCTGTCCAATTAACATCTTATTCCACTGTCTCAGCAAAGAAAAAAAAAATCATAGAATCACAGAATGATTTGGGTTGAACGGGACCTTAAAGATCATCTAGTTCCAACCCTCCCTGCCATGGGCAAGGACACCTCCCACTTGACCAGGTTGCTCAAAGTCCCATCCAACCTGGTCTTGAACACCTCCAGGGATGGGGCAGCCACAGCTTCTCTGGGCAGCCTGGGCCAGTGTCTCACCACCCTCACACTAAAGAATTTCTTCCTCGTATCTTATCTAAATCTACCCTCCTTCAGTTTAAAACCATTCCCCCCTCCTCCTATGGCTCCACTCCCTGATAAAGACTCCCTCCCCAGCTTTCCTGTAGGCCCTTTAGGTACTGGAAGGGGCCATAAGGTCTCCCTGGAGCCTTTTCTTCTCCAGGCTGAACAACCCCAACTCTCTCAGCCTGTCCTCAGAGCAGAGGTGCTCCAGCCCTCTGATCATCTTCATGGCCCTCCTCTGGACCTGCTCCAACAGGTCCACATCCTTATTATGTTGGGGGCTCCAGAGCTGGATACAGCACTGCAAGGGGTTCTCACCAGAGCGGAGTAGAGGGGCAGAATACTCTCCCTCGCCCTGCTGGCCACACTGCTGGGCATGCAGCCCAGGATGCGGTTGGCCTTCTGGGCTGCGAGCACACACTGCTGGCTCATGTTGAGCTTCTCATCCACCAACACATCCAAGTCCCTCTCCTCAGGGCTGTGCGCAATCCATTCTCCGCCCAGCCTGTATCTGTGCATGGAACTGCCCCAACCCATGTGCAGAATACTGCACTTGGCCTTGTTGAATTTCATGAGGTTCACACAGGCCCACCTCCTAAGCCTGTCCAGGTCCCTCTGGACAGCATCTCTCTCCTCCAGTGTGTCGACCGCTCCACACAGCTTGGTGTCTTCAGCAAACTTGCTGAGGGTGCACTCCATCCCACTGTCCATGTCACCAACAAAATGTTAAACAGTGCTGGTCCGCATACCAATCCCTGAGGAACATCACTCGTCACTACCTTGCTGCTCACCTTGCTGCTCTTAAAACAGAACTAATCCCTCACGACATCTCAAGATACAAGTTTGCAATGGTTTGTTAGTCAGGTTATTATTAATGATATTATTAAATACAATAAAGGGCATTCCAGACCTTTCATTTACATGTCAAAATGGTGAACCACTGCATATTCCAAGATAACAAGCTTTTTTTTTTCCCCCAGGATGCTTTTGGACGTTCCACTAACTACAGAGACCATAGGTTTAGAAAATGGGTATCTCCATTAAATCCCTAAAGTTGAACATAGTGAACATTCCTCACTGCCTCCTGCCAACCTTTCTTATCATTTTGCTACATCTGAACTTCCAAAGACATGATGCCAATACTACAGTGTTGACAATAGCTAAGACAGATATCTTACCATGTCTTATAACTTACCTGTTTACTAGGTAACTATTTGAGACATGTCTTCAATAGAGGAGAATTCCTGCCACCCTTCAAGCAGTAAAGCACAAATTGTTCTGAAACACACTGCTTGCTACTGTTTGTACACAAAAGACTTCATCTTCAAAACTATTAATGTGCTATGTCACAAGTGCAACATTTATCTTTAAGAGATATATCGCAATTCATGCAATGCAGAAAAAGGAATTTACTTGTTAAAACATAATATATTGTGTACCTTGATGGATCCAAATGTCATATGCCTGTCTAAGCATGTGTAAGTAACACAGAGCTCCAAAAGAAGGGCAACAAAAATAAACACAACTTGAATAATAAAGAATAGATTGTAATGATTTTGTGCTGCTGTAAGGCATGAGGAAGTAGGCTTGGAAATGTGAAGAACAGGAAATTTCCACAGGCATTCCAGGGTTTTTTGTTTGTTTTTGTTTTAACTCAAACAGCTTCTACAGTCTTGAATTACGTAATGTATTTCTGAGACTTGAGTGCAGTTCTAATCTACAACAATCAAAGAAATGCTGCATATTAACATAATCTACGTAAGATTTCAACTTTTTAAAGAAACAGCTATCTGAATTTATTTATAAATGGTACTTTTCCATACTTATGAAAACCAAACAAAATCTCATACGCTATGCCAGCTAATGTCAGATAAACAGCAACAAAGTTTTCTTCTTCAGTACAAATATAAAATCTTAACCAAGTATTTCTTCTCCACTCTGCTGGAATGCAAATACAGAATCTGGGTGGTGGTGGTAGCATCAGCGACTACAGACATCTAAATCAACAGGAAAATTCTGCAGAGACTAAACATTATATATGAATGTAAACCCTCTGCATTCTGGCACTATCCCTGGAGAGAAGCTAGGAAACACCACCTGAAATAAATGATTAATAGACATCTTTAACACTGACACCTATACTTCTAAAAACATTTTATCAGAAAAAAGCATTGCACCTACAAGACAGGCATAGCACACAAATACAGAAATGAACAAAAATTACTTAGGTAGTTGCCCTAAAATACTAGCTAACTTTTCCTAATATTTCTCACTGTTACACTTACAGAATCTTAATTTGTGAACAGACAGGCTTTTGCCAAGGTCACCTGATTTCACATTATCTTCTGTATCCTCAGGTGGGACAATGTTTACAAGTTCCTACAGTATCACAAACTGAATTAAAACAAGTACTGAGCAACAACACACTAGGGAAACCATTTTCAAGTCTTTTGTCATGGTGAAAACTCCCAGATGACAAAAGAGTTTAAATTGTACTATACTGAAGTTCTATTTCCTGATGCCAACAGGTTCTGCACTTAAAATATAGTAGATATTAAACTGCAGTGTAAGACAACATTGCATTGTGCATGTGCAAAAATGAAATTATATTTTAACCCCTAAGGCTAGGTCTGCTCTGCCTAAAACCAAACTACACATGGACCAAGAAGCTTTAGCAACAATGAGAACACTATTGTTTCATACTGTGAAAGCTTTTACAGATAAAGATTGGTAACAATTGGCAGAACATTGATTTTACTGAAGTTAACAGTAACTCCAGCACACTCCAGACTTCAGCAATTAGATAAAGAAATTATCAAAGAAAATCACCGTAACACGAATAGTGGATGGCAGGCTGGGATGGAGTTAATTTTCCTTACAGCAGCTGTATGGTGCTGTGCTTTTGATCTGTGACAAAATACAGGGCTAGTAACACACCAGTGTTTTGGCTATTGCTGAGCAGTACTTGCACAGCGTCAAGGCTTCCTTTTTCCCACGCTGGTGGAACACCCCCAGCAAGTAGGGAAGAAGTTGGGAGGGGACACAACCTGGACAGCTGACCCAGACTGCCCAAAGGCTTATCCCATTCCGTACAATCCCATGCTTAGCAGTAAGAACTGAGGGGAGGTAGCCACTGCTCAAAGCCTGGCTGGGCATTGCTCTACTTGTGGAAGGTTGCAAGTGATTACCTTTGCTTCACTTGCTTTGGGTTTTTTCCTTTCTCTTTCCTTTGTTTATTAAACTATCTTTATCTCAACCCACAAGTTTTCTCACTTTTGCTCTTCCGATTCTCATCCCGCTCCACTGCAGGGGGAGTGAGCACAAGGCTGTGTGGTGCTTAGCTGCTGGCCAGGGTCAGCTTGCCGCAGCGTATGACCTGCTTCACCTTCCCTTCAACAGCTCTCTCTTGCTTATGCTCTGGGACTTGAGGAAAGCAAAGACAATCTGCTCGTACAGCTTCAAAGTCTGGGAACTATAATTGTTAAGACTACTCTGACATAATTATTATTGGAATAAGAATTGTATGAACTTGTTATAATCATGCAAAATATCATGGTTGATATTCAAGTATCACTTCCTCCAAGGTCAGGATCAGTGCATCCCTAAGAGCAAGAAATCAGGCAAGGGAAGCAGGAGACCTGCATGGTTGAACAGGGAGCTTCTGAAACAGCTCAAGTGGAAGAATGGAGTTTACAGTAAGTGGAAGAAGGGACTGACCACTTGGGAAGATTACAAGAATGCTATTAGAGTATGCAGGGATGAAACGAGGAAAGCCAAGGCCTCCTTGGAATTAAATCTGGCAAGGGATGTCAAGGTCAACAGGAAGGGTTTCTTCAAGCACATTGGAGGCAAAAGGAAAACTAGAGAAAATGTGGGCCCGCTATTGAATGAGACAGGGGCCATGGTGACAGACGATGCAGAGAAGACAGAATTACTGAATGCCTTCTTCGCTTCAGTCTTTACTGCTCAGGCCAGCCCTCAGGAATCCCAGACTTTACAGGTAACAGAGAGAGCCTGGAGGAAGGAGGACTTTCCCTTGGTTGAGGAGGATCAAGTTAGAGATCAGTTAAGTAAACGGGACATCCACAAGTCCATGGGTCCTGATGGGATGCACCTGCGAGTGCTGAGGGAGCTGGCAGAAGTCATTGCTGGGCCACTCTCTATCATCTGTGAAAGGTCCTGGAGAACAGGCGAGGTGCCTGAAGACTGGAGGAAAGCCAATGTCACTCCAGCCTTCAAAAGGGGCAAGAAGGAAGACCCGGGAAACTACACGCCAGTCACCCTCACCTCCATCCCTGGAAAGATGGTGGAACAGCTCATTGTGAGCATCTCAAAAGCATCTGGAGGAAAAGAAGGTTATCAGAAGAAGCCAACATGAATTCACCAAAGGGAAGTAATGTCTGACTAATCTGACAGCCTTCTACGATGGCATGACTGGACAGATAGATGAGGGGAGGGCAGTGGATATTGTCTACCTTGACTTCAGCAAGGCTTTCGACACTGTCTCCCACAGCATCCTCATAGGCAAGCTTAGGAAGTATGGGTTGGATGAATGGACAGTGGGGTGGATTGAAAACTGGCTGGCAGATAGAGCTCAGAGGGTTGTGATTAGCGGCACAGAGTCTGGTTGGAGGTCTGTGACAAGTGGTGTTCCCCAGGGGTCAGTACTGGGTCCAGTCCTGTTCAACATGTTCATCAATGACCTGGATGAAGGGACAGAGTGTACCATCAGCAAGTTTGCTGATGACGCAAAACTGGGAGGGGCGGCTGACACAGCGGAAGGCCGTGCTGCCATTCAGCGTGACCTGGACAGGCGGGAGAGTTGGGCAGAGAGAAACTTAATGAAGTTCAACAAAGGCAAGTGTAGGGTACTGCACTTGGGGAGGAATAACCCCATGCACCAGTACAGGTTAGGGGCTGACCTGCTGGAAAGCAGCTCTGTGGAAAGGGACGTGGGAGTCCTGGTGGACAACAGGATGACCGTGAGCCAGCAATGTGCCCTTGTGGCCAAGAAGGCCAGTGGCATCCAGGGGTGCATCAAGAGGTGTGTGGCAAGCAGGTCACGGGAGGTTATCCTCCCCCTCTGCTCTGCCCTGGTGAGGCCGCACCTGGAGTACGGTGTCCAGTTCTGGGCTCCCTGGTTCAAGAAGGACAGGGAACTGCTGGAGAGGGTACAGCAGAGGGCTACAAAGATGATTAGGGGGCTGGAACATCTTTCTTATGAGGAAAGGCTGAGGGACTTGGGTCTTTTTAGTCTGGAGAAGAAAAGGCTCAGAGGAGATCTCATCAGTGCCTATAAATACTTATAGGGAGGGTGCCGGGAGGATGGCACCAGTCTTTTTGCAGTGGTGCCCAGTGACAGGACAAGAGGTAACGGGCACAAACTTGAACGTAGGAAGTTCCATCTAAACATGAGGAGGAACTTCTTTTCTTTGAGGGTGGCAGAGCACTGGAACAGGCTGCCCAGAGAGGTGGTGGAGTCTCCTTCTCTGGAGACATTCAAAACCCATGTGGACGCTGTCCTGTGCAACCTGCTTTAGGTGTCCCTGCTCTGGCAGGGAGGTTGGACTAGATGATCTCCAGAGGTCCCTTCCAACCCCTGTGATTCTGTGATGCAAACAATCTAAAATATGAACTAGAACATCGTAAGGAACAACCTCACACATACAGGAAAGCATTCACTATGAGTAATCTCACAGAATAATCCCAGAATTCGGAAATTAAAAAAAAAGAACCACAAGAATGGGGGGGGAATCTTATTTTATTAATTCAACAACAACAATGCTTCTCAGTTCCTTCTAGACAAATATTTTACAACTATTACATAATCTTGAGTGACCTGTCTTCCCAGTCATCATCATTGATTTTTTCCACCAGCTGCTGCATCTTCCAATACCTACTACAGAGGACTCTTTAGCACCAAATTCTCCTTAACTATGAAGACAAATTCTGCAGAAAAAGCAAGTATGCAAACAACTAAAAAATAATTATAACTTCTGAAGACTGTTAAACATGCTTATTAAAGAATTGAGTTCCAGTCACAGGATATAGGACAATTCTATGTTCTTTGACCAAACAGCCCCAGACATTACTTAAATCAGCATTTTGAAACACAGTTACAGAGGTGCACATAGTTATGCCTCTGAAAACTGCCGGACCACACCAATTATCCTACTCTCCAACAGGATAAAAAAGCATCAGCTTAGTAGATGCCAAATAATATAGTTTTGGGAACATTTCAGTTGGATGATAGTGTGGAACTGGTGAGGACTGTTAATACCATCAGTCCAGAAACTAAATCATCAATCCACATCCACCTCTGCTAAACCACTGCATGTATTTCCCATCGGTCACAGAAGTTCCCTCAACTACTATTAAATTAGTCATCCTTATCATCAAAAAGTTCTGCCACTCCCCAAAAATTACATTTGGACAGAAGACACTATCAGCAACCTCTCTCTGCCCTTCCAGAAAAGGAAAAAAATCCAACCAAAATAAAACACACACCACTGTCCCAACTTCTCTAAGTGCATTCTGCAGCTTAATTCACATACTATTTGAGAAATACAAGAGTTACTTCAGATGTCTAGCACAAAAATAATAAACTTAAAAGTAATATTCATCTTAAGCTTACTATTAAGGGCATTGTACACCAGGGACATAGTGATAGCAGAGAATGCAATAACCAAGCTTTTTATTCCAGTACTTATCAGAAACAATTATTTTCTGTGAGAATTTGGAAATCAGCACTCCATTTTCCCTAGAGTTTTAAAAACACACATTATCCACTGCAACCTAATATTTTCAGGCTTATAGGAGATTAAGAGTTTTACATAGGTGTTTTAAGAAAAATTTAAGTAACCAAATGAATAGTCAGAAAACATAAATTTCCTGTTCTATTGGTGTGGTGCAGAGTAGGACAGTAGAGCCAATTTGTTGTTGACATTAGAAGGCATCATTCTTAATGAAGAGATTTAAGAGTCAGGTACAATACTAATCAATAAAGTTTACGATATTTTGGAAATGCATTATCAAAACATTAAATGTTCCCATCACATTTCAGCCACTACAGCTGAAAACTCAGACAATTTTTCTGAAAGTCATCTCAAAATGACAGATGGCATTCTAATGCTCTCAGAAAAAGCTGACAGCATCAAAAATGTTCCTACTAGTAATGGTAAACTGATATTGCAAAATGATGACAATATGTATGTAAATATTACCTATGGAGTCTCCAATACCCCACTACAAAGTACTTAGGAAACCACCATCATTTTTATCATCCGCTGATCTCCCTCTTGTTTAAGCTATTTCTAATATCTAGTTGTGCAGCACTGAATCATGTCTTTCAAGTGCACTTGAATTACAGACGTTCAGAGTAACTCTTACTTTCTATTATATATCATGGCATGTAAAAAAGCATATTAAAAATTTTGCTGTACTGACATCACAATTTTATTTAATGCAGGCACCAATCCCAGTGTATGTTTTGGAAAGCAAGTACTTTACTAAGTACTAGCACCTGAGTTACTTGCATATCTTCAAAATAAGCGTTATTATTTCAATTCATTGATTTTACAACATATCTTGATTCCTCTTCTAATTATCCTCTATTCCTACTAGTAATTGCCACACTTGTTTGGATTTGTAAGCAATCTTAACCATACTTTTGCATTTCTTCCACAAGGTGAATCAGCTTGAAAAAAATACATCTATATTTTTAGCTGGCATCATGAAATAAAAAGCACCTTCACTTAAACAGTAGTATATCCCAGTATCGTTGGACAGTGCTCAGCTTCTTGAAACTTCTACATTCAAACATTCCAGTTTAAGCAAATTGGAAATGGAGTTTCAACCTGGAACCTGAATCCCAGTGAAATTTCTAGTCTTCCATTTTTAATTGCTATAGGCTGAAAAAATTATTTTATAAAAAGATACAGCCTCAAACCCCTTTCAAGCCTTGTTTCTTTGCTGACACTGATTTTAAAGTATCAATTAATGCCAGAAGTAGTAACAGCTTTATGCCATCATCACCAATCTACTAGCAACTGAACACTGGCATACAACAGCTTCATCAAATAGTATCCAAAAAGACCTCAGATGACAGCAATATTGTTGTAAAACAAGTTCACTCTAGATGTTCTTGAGATCATATACACAGTTACTAACTCCCTCTCTTATATATTAGTTCTCAATAGTCTATACTCTGACTGAATAAAACTCCAAATTCCACATAACTTCCACATAACTCCAAATTCCAAATAATTCAGAGCTATACCACATATAATTATATATTTTATTATTATAAATATATTAAATATATTTTATATATTATAAATTAGATATAATTGCATAATAGTTTTCCTATAAGTAGGAAAAACAATGCTATGATACTATCACACTAAAGCTAATCCATGTTCCTATTATTTCCTAATTAAAACTGAATTTAAAAAAAATAACATGGCAATGATTAAGTTTTCTTTATTTTTCCAGTGTTTCAAAACTACTTCATATGAATGATACTTTAATAAGCTTTTATAACACATTTTGCAATTCCAGAGAAGTAATCTTCTCTCCAAACATGCATAATCAACATTTTACTAAAAAGGTGTATGCATTGCAGAGGCTCAGCACACTGGACTATCCACCCTTCTTAGCAGTAGAGAATGTGCCACGTTAGCAGTAGAATCAAGAAAAGAAATGAGAAATACAAATCTCTGTCTCTTTCTGTACCAGGTTCTCACAGAAACACGTGCGATATTAAAACTGATAAAGAAACTATTCTGTTTAAATGTTAATCACTCATCCCTTTTTAAAAGGTGTTTGAAAACAGAGATGTGGTGACATTACAGTGTATAAACATATGCGTGTCCGGGGTTTTTTTGTTAATCCCATGCTGTGAAATGTATCTTAAGAATGTCTACTACAGACCTCTCCTTATAAAAGCTACACCATCATTGACTTTTGGCGTTAATTGAACTTTTAATAGCTCCTATATCTAAAACAGAAATGCTATTTTAAAAAACATAATAGGTACTGCTGATGTGATTGCTGTGCTGAAAGTATCAACTGGGAACTTACACAGATGTACTTTTTAGAAAAGCAAGTTTTTCTATCAAAGCTGTGTTCATTTGCAACATTTGTAACAGGAAAACATTTCAGTTTGTTTTGGTTTTAGTCAACAGTGTAGGTAAATACAGAAAGGTTGAGACTACTGAAACGGTTTACCAGATCTCAAACATTGCTGGCTGCACTACTACATACTGTAGGAAAGTGGCCTTTCCATAGTCCCAGTCCTGTCTCTTGCGCACAAGTGGGCAGAACTAGCACACGGACCACCCTATGATCTTTTCTGGCAAGATCTTAACATTCTTTACAAATATTGTTACACAGTATCTCTGAATGTAGGGAAGAAATTAATACTAATCTTATCACCAGCTAAAAGTGCAATTGCTTCCAGGATGGTAGTTTAAGGTTTTGTTCAACAGCTAAAAGCACCAAAAAATCTAGGTCAAGAAATGAAAAATACTGTATTGCCAGCTGAAGTTTTCCAGGCACTATATTTTAGTGGAGGAAATATAACAAACTACTTTTGATTTAACCACAACAATTAACCTTCATGCCTGTATATCTTAAAAATAATTTGAAAAACTTGATTTTCCAGTTTTCTGTAGTATCTTAACAGGGCCACACTTTTTCAGAGGGGTTGAAACTATAATTTTTAGTGAATCGACTAAAACATTACTAAAACAATTCTGTATCGAAGCACATTCAAATTGTCAAAGATTATGTGGTTGACCCAAGACTTTGGAGATGTACAATCTGGTATAGAATCTGCTGCCTAGGGCTTCAAGTTTGGAAAACAGCAGAAGAATTTAATCATTCAGAAACATACACATTAAATACACAGCACTATCTTCCTAAGCACATTTGGTAAAGCAAATAAGGTTCAAATCATGGTAAATCTAAGCTGCAACTTGATTTGTGTGAATCATTTCAGCTTTGCAGTACCATAACTCTGAGCCAAGTAATTCAAAATAATTTCTGTTAAAAAATACAAATTAATTAGACAACAAACTTTCAAGGTTGCATGCATCAGATTATTAAGTGAAAGTACAAAACAATAGCTCTTTTGGACTATTCCCAGATGAACATTTATATTGACAGGACTACTTGAAAAGCCAATTAAACTAAAAACAACTCACGAGTTGAATAATGCTGCATAGACTGGTGATCTTCACTCCAATTTAGACAATTAAGTGGCAGAGTTGACGTTTTATGATTGCTGAGATTCTCCCAGTTAGGGCTTCCTCTGTGGACGTAGCCAGTGATTGGGAACTTTAAAACGCATATATAAACTCACATTGGCACACTAGATGGGAACCAGATGGCCTATAATGACGTTGAATAATAGTAAAATCCAACTTATAAAGTTTATGGGTGTAATTTGTGTAAAGGCTGCATAAAACTTAATTTCCTTCTTTTGAAAGCTTTATGAAAAATGTTTTGCACTTTTAAACTTAATACAGTTTAAGAACAGGGCATCTGAATAGCTCTGAGCATAAGAAAGAACAGAATTGGAAAAAAAGATGTTGAAAGGAATTAATCATATAACTACTTTCAGTATGATAGGTAGGAAAGAAAACTTCTTAACTTTGCCTTTAAATCCTTTTAGAACTACAATATGAGTAGACAACTATTGGGTTTAATACCTTAAGGATGCAGTTAAGGATAGGACAAAACTCTTTCCTGCCAAAGAAAGATAGGTTCTGTTTGAAAACAAGCATACTTGATAAAAATTTGTTTTGCTATACTTTTGAATAGCTTCTAACTTCAATGCTTCAATCTCTTATTTATTGGAATTAACTTGTATATCAGTTTACAGCTATATTCTCTGGATTGAGTATAACAGCAAAAAAACCCACCCACACTGAAAATCCTATGGACAACAACAAAACTGCCTTGGCTCCCTGTCAGCACTGAGTAAACCTTACTGCATGTAGAGATCTTTTGATGAAATTTTGATTCAGCTTTTTAAAAAGAATTTTCAAACACTAAACAGGCTATTTTTAATATAAAGAAAAGAAAAGAAGAAGTGAGAGCAGGAATGAGTACACACAATAGGGTTCTCGGACAACTGAAAAAACATTAACATATCTATTCACTTATTTCATGAGCATTACTATGCTAAACCACAATCCATCACACTGTTCAAGACGACCACATAAAGTAACAGAAATCAGTATCATCAAATACTTGTCAGTGAATCCCATGTATATTTGTTTTCATCATTAAAAGTTTTGCCTCTGAGATAAACAGCTAATAGATTATGCAGCACTTCTTAATTTTCCTGAAAATTAAGAGTTGTTTGTTCAGTAGTAAAGCTTGAAAAAGAATGAGCAAGTGGTGAACAAGGTCGCTGAAACGGAGTTTCTCAAAGAAAACTGACTGCCTTTCATTATGCTTTAGGCAGCATGAGATACCTGCAAGAGGCAATAGAAGGTAAAGATGGTTAGCACCACAACAAAAAGGAACTACTAGAAATCAAAGTACAATTACTATTCAAACATGGCTAAAAACGCTACACACCCAATTTTGAAAGTAGTAAAATCGATATATTATGCAATGGTTCTACTATGCTTCCATTATATTCTGCATTACTTTGTACAAAAGAAATTAACGAGCAAATGTTTTTATGTAATAAACAATTCCATGACAAATTAATTACATTGTATCAAAAGGTAAATGCATATAGCTCTGAGGTATCTGTTAAATGTCTGACCTAGTCTGGATACAATTACTTTTTCAGTGTCTCACACAACCAGAAGATACTGGATTAATTACAACACATACTATCAGAGCAATATAAGCTTAATGCCATCACTCTCCTCCCACACACTGAATCAAAACCTGCAACAAACCAGATATTTTTAGGATCTTTAACTTAAATTTATTACAGTATATAGGCAGAAAAAAATCTTAAATCCTAGGATAATCCCTGAAAAGGTATTTAAAGCACCTAGAGGCAATCTGTTTAAGTCACATGCTAAGATTCGTAAGACTGACCTAAGGCATTTTTCTGAAAAATAAATGTATATATTACTGCTCAGATTACAGTCTGATAGCAAATCTCAGGTACATTCTCAAAAATCTTAAACATGTTAGTATCTACTTATATACTACATATGCCCTTTTTGAAGAAACAGTTGAATTTCAAACAATAATGATAAAACCTGGCAAGGATGTATTCTCTTGTCTGTATGTTATGTTTTGGCTCAAGGAAGAACCAGTTTTAGTAGGTAGGATCTTCCAGGCATAACTAGTGAACTTCTGGCAACAAGTACAAAACACATGCAGAGATTTCTAACGCAAACACCCACACTGAAATCAATGAAGTTGTGTTATGGTTAGGAGTTCTAAAACCAAGTTCGGCATGTGCTACCAAACTAATTTGTTTTGCTTTAATCGCTAGATTATTAAAATTAGTTTTCCTAACACAGTACTGGAAATATTACAACCTGGCTAAACTGTAGAAGATATACATATATGTTGCCTCAGTCTCAGTGAACCCTTTTATTTTTTGTTCTGTGTGAAGGTAATTCAAGACTTAATTATTCCTCTGAATAAAAAATCAGAACTAAACAATTAAAGGAATAAGAATTTTTGTAGTTACTTGGAGACGTTCAAATAAATATAATCTGAATATAAAAAAACAACTGAAGTTAAAACCCTGCCATCTTTAAATGAAATTACAGTACCACAAAAATTTGGCAATCAGTACTGTTCTTGACAACATACTGTCTTGTCTCTCCGTAAACAATGGAAAGCTTCACTAAGAACTCATGCACACAACTTGTTCCTATGAAGTAGCAGAAGAAAGAGTATTACCATGACATTACCTAGAGCAAAATCCCACAGAAAATGGATGTCATTCGGAAAGAACAGTTGCAAGGAGTAAAAAGAAATACTCATTATTAGGATGGTCCAACACTAAGTGGAACCTGACCAAAATAAAAGCATGGGTTTTTCGGGGGCTTGGGGATTTTGTTTGTTTGTTGGTTTTGGTTTTCAGGGTTTTTTTGGTTTTTTTTTTTTCTTAAGTGAGCACATTTTAAATTTGAGGGCCAATCTGAAGAGGTTAAACCCCAACAGTTTCTCTATGCACTATACACTATTTTCACTGAGTAATCTAAAACAAAGACTTAAAGACAAAGTTAAAGAAGTTCTAAAACATACCAGTTTTATTCTTACTCTTTCACGGAAATTAAACTGAATGTTGCACACAGAAAAAAAATAAAATCATATTTCATGTTTACTAATACCTGTTCCTTACATTTGCTTCTTTATCATTTATTTAATACTCAAGAAACCAAACCATTAACCTACAACTACATTATTTAGTAGACAATTCCAAAAAAAAAAAAATATGCAAGCAGACTGAACCTCACAGCTCTATGGAAATTTATTTTTTCATGAGCACATACTATTTTAACAGACATGCCGAGTCTGTTCACAGGAAGAGGTGTGGCTATGAACCACAGGATTCTTTCACTGAACAGCAATTCTGTACAAATCAAAGCCCTAATTATTAAGCAGATCCTTTCATTGCTAAAGTTTAAGACAGGCCAATAAAAGTTGTAACAAGAAGGATAAGTAAAATCTCACACCAGTCAAAACCAGCACCCAGACACTGACAAAATAAATTCAAGATTGACATACAGCATACTGTCCTTAAAGTGGAATATGCAATCTGCCTGTGATATTTGTAAGATCTAGAAAATACTCCCCGTCAAAAAGTAAATTCCAGGAACAGTGATTTCCAAGATTCCCCTGAAATTCAGCAAGTAGTTCTCAAACCACTAACAACTGTTTGTATTCCGCCCTGCTCAGTCCTGTAGGCTCATCTTGGCTTTTAACATCCAAGATTTCAGAATGCAGATGACATCACTGGCCTACGGAACCTTATCTTGCTTCATAGGAGGCTTTTTGTTTTTAAAGAAATCCTAGGAATTTATTTACAAGCTCTCAAAGAATACTTGGCTACCTCACCTTAAACTCAAATTTTGAAATACTGTCACTATTTTTGCATAATTTGAAATGGACAAAATCTCAGCTCAGAGAGAACTTTTTGATTTTCTGATTCATTCATTGCTAATACATTAGTAATGCAGCAGAATAGCTCCTTCTGCTCAGACATATGCCAAAGCATTCTTCTCACCACAGGTACCAGCACGTAACTTTCAGTCAGCCAGAACAATTAACGTAGCTTCACAGACAGCATTTTAATTTTGTCTTGATTGTATCTGAAATATAAAAATCAAATGTCAAAAAATCATCAGCAGTTGCAGCAGTTATGACTCCTCTAGAATTACTGATCATTTTTCCTCAGCTATGTGGTACTTTTTGGCAAAACTCCAAAAGGCATTTTTTTGCAAAACAGAGTGTGCATCTTGGGTTGTTTTACTCCTACCCGAGGAATAATCAACGCTTTTTTTTCCTCGGAGGAAAAGCCAGGTGGGAGGGCAGAGGTGGCCAACTACCGTGCCCAGTGAGACACTGGTAACAGGCAAGCCCAGAAAAGGCTTCACCCAAGCAGACTGACAACAGTCTAGAGACAGTGACAGGAAAAAGTGGGGAAGCGAGGTACAGGGCAGTTAAGTAGCCTGGAGCAGATGAGTTTAGAAGCATGACCCTTTTGTTAGAAGAGTCTGGAAAAAGAGAAAGAAGGTTGAACATATTTAAATGAAAGTCAGTTGAGGTGATGAGAGAGAAGTTGGAGTAAGTAGAGCTATGGGTAACTGGAAACAGAAGAATTCTGGAAGAAGACTCTGGAGAAGAGTTCCATGACAGAGGGAAAAATCAAAAGCTGCAGGTCTAAGGGCAGAAAACCCTGATGCCTTCCACAAGCTCTGTGCATCAGGGACAGCTGAGTCAGGAGGAGTCTGAAGATATCATTGTCTGTCCTCCAGCCTAAGCGAGATCCTAAAAGACAGACTCTACTTTTCCTCTTGTCTCTCCCAGCTAACTCAAAAATATCTCTGGGCCTTTCCACAATGCTCTTGCCTCTGCTTTTAGAGATAATAGGCTTGGATTACTATATCAGTAACTGATGGATCTTAAACTGATACGTCAACACACCTACAAGACATTCTACAAAAAAACAACTACTAGAATAATTTTAAAATGTATTTAGAAGGAAGCTTAAAATTCTATGTTCCTGCTTTGTACATAAAATGTTTTATTTTTACTTGGCTGAGGGAAGGGGGTTTGTTAAACAGCTTTATCTTCCAGGATTCTTAGGGCTGTTCATTAAAAAAAATTCTCATTCAAACACGCTACAGGCTCTAGTACCTTACTCACTCTCCAAATACATCTTAACAAAACTATTTCAGAAAACTAACATTACAAATAATCAACTACATAAATTTTTATGACTCCTTCTGCAAGGTATAGCTGGTAACATGTTCCTGGGTTGAAAAGGACTCTGAAAAAAAATGAAAGTGAACATCTCAAACATTAAGTCAGAAATAAAACATTAATCTTCCCAATTGCTACCTGAACCATGCCATTCTCAAAAGATCTCTCTTAGCTCGGAACAACCAGGTCCCATCTTTTCAAGTGGCCTTCAACACCTAGCACAGCTCCTACAATACCTCCACCTCTGCAGCAACTTTCTCTTTTGCTTTTAACTCCCTTACTGAAGCTTCGCATTCTGATTCAGAGAGCCTTTAATTCTTACAGTACTAGTTTTCCTGTTTACACCAAATGGTTCACGTCTGAGCTGTAATTACTGATTTCATCACATTCACTGCTCTTTTTAAACCATAAAAATACTGAAGCTGACTCTCCAATTTAAGGTAAAAACTGCTATCATTACCATTCAATTATAATACAAGCTACACCTACATCTATACAAACACAGACATGGTCAGTACTGGTACATATGAAGGACATGGACCTGTTGGAGCAGGTCCAGAGGAGGGCCACGAAGATAATCAGAGGATTAGAGAAACTCTCCTATGAGGACAGGCTGAGAGAATTGGGTTTGTTCAGCCTGGAGAAGAGAAGGCTCTGGGGAGACCTCATAGCAGCCTTCCAGTATCTGAAAGGGGCCTACAGGAAAGCTGGGGAGGGACTTTTTACAAGGGCATGTAGTGATAGGACAAGGCATAATGGCTTCAAACTGGAAGAGGGTAGATTTAGATTTGATCTCGGGAAGAAATTCTTTACTGTGAGGGTAATGAGGCACTGGAACAGGCTGCCCAGAGAAGTTGTGGAGGCCCCATCCCTGGAAGTGTTCAAGGCCAGGCTGGATGAGGCTTTGAGCACTCTGGTCTAGTAGGAGGTGTCCCCGCCCATGGCAAGGGTGTTGGAACTAGATGATCTTTACAGTCCCTTCCAACCTAAACCATTCTATGATTCCATGATTCCATGATACATTATGTGGAAATGCATACAGTGATTTCCTCCATACCCAACAGCATCTCGTGCTATTCTTGCAACACCCAAACACTGAGTGAAAAACAATTTGCTGTTCAGATATGATCAAAAATTCAGTTCATAAAAATAAAACTAAATATTTGCATTTGAAGTTCTCAAGTGGGACAGCGTGTGAACTGTAGCCTCTTTTTGTCAGGGGAAAAAAAGAAACAGCTATACCTGCTTTGATGACCTCAAATATTTTCCTTCTGGCTTACAAACTTACATGAAAACTACAAGCAAAAAAATTCAGATTTAAAAAAATACCAATGCAACTGTCACACAGAATACCTAGTTTTATGTCAGAATTCTTTGAGTGTGTAAATCTGTTTCTTAAGCCAGTTCAAAACTCCGTAAAAACACACTCAATTCTGACCTTTTGCCATATCTTTTCATTTCAATTTTAGCTAGGGTGACCTTGGTTTTGTAAAATCTTACTTTCTACAAATAAAATCCGAAATTGTAGAGGTACTGAAATATAAGAACAAAGACTGGTTAAATCTACAATCTAATGATAAATTATAACTACAACCATGGGTATTTAAATATCAGCTAAGATAACAATCAGAGATGCTACTGGAGCTCAACAGAAGTGGAGAAAATGGTCTACAGAACATTGGTTTCAGTTTAAATCTAAATTAAAAAGCAAAATGGCATACAATTGTAAAAGCTCTGTATCATACTTTGAATAAGTTTGGGTGATAGCCCTGACACACTAACCAAGCTCCTGTATAGGAAAAGGCCTGCAATTTCACTTGACTTCTTTTTGAACAAACACGGTATTTCACCTCCTGATTCCAACTGCTTCACGTAGTATTTCAAGGAGCTAACAAATGGCTGCTAAATTCTGTCCAAAAGTTGTTACACCAGCACAAGATGAAAAATATGGAGTTTGTAAAGCATTTCTTAAAACTCAGAATATAACATTCATGATGGCATATTAAACGAACCCTGAGTGAATGTAACAAAATACGAATCTGAAGACAGGAACTGAAACTCTAGAACCTTTAATTTCTGTGATCTGCTTGCTACCCCTAGGCTGGATTTGCAAGCTATTCACTGGCATGACAATATTCAACTCCATCTGTTAAAAAAACACTAAGCCCACTCACAAGGTGCTGTACCAGTTTCAACAGGGCATAGGCACCAAACAGAGATGTGTTTTTAAAAGTGACACCTTCTGCCAAAAAGATTATTCTGATGGCACATGGTGCCAAATCAGGCCCACATGTTTCAGTATGTGATATACATTGTGCTCCAGAATCCATGATTTCTTGCTATCCCACTGATAGCAAACTCATACAAAAAGTCATTAATTTCTTTAAAATGTCTTTCTGAAATATAAGAGAGTTAAAAGTCAGTGTCTGGTACTGCCTGAGCAACAGAAATCCATCCTCACTTGATCTCATGCTCCTATATCACAGTTACTCTCATCTTTACTGTTACTGTCTCCCTTCCTGACAGAAAGGTTACGAATACTAAAATAAATAAATAAATAAAGAGATAAATCTTTAGGATAAAGAACTCACACAATGCAGCAATGACACCCATTCTGCACCTCTAAACCCTACAACTTGCTGCACTGCAGTTTTGACATATGTAAGAATTTGAAATTGGTAGTAACCTTCCTATTTAGTAATTATTAGCCAGCAAGACAAAATGTAATGAACTTGGGTTTACAAATACTCAAAGGAAAAGTAGCTTGCCACATTCTTAAATACTCTCTGATCTATCAACCAGTTCTGTAAGTAGTAACAGAATTAAATTACTCAAGTCTGCTCTGAAAAGCTCACTTAAATTGATTTACAACTTGGGTAAACCAAGGAAACGCAGTCTACTTCTACGTCAAGACCTCCAAGAGAGGTGGTCAGCAAGAGAAGCTTTCTCAAATCAGATGCTAAAAAAACCCAGTAGCAACACACTGCTGCAACTCTGAAGCAAGAACTCTCTTTTACTAAACATGATCTCTTACAGGTAGCTTTCATATAGATATCCTTAAGACGTACACTGCAACATTAAAAGAAATACAAATAATAATGAAAAACACTCTAGGATTTGATCTTTCTATATCACTGTCACTCTGATACTTCTAGGTTTCCCCACATAGCAGAAAAGTCACTTCCATGATTTTATGTTCCCCAAATATACCACCTCTCAACAACACTTTTTTTTCCTAATTGCTCACCCTTCCTTACTTCTCTGTAGCCTGCAGGAAGTACTTTTAATAGTAAAGAAAGCCTGAGCTCTAGCTAAGCCTTCATACTGAGCATTTTAATGAGTCAGTCTGCACAGGACATCACACTCGGTGCTTTCCTAGAACTCACTGTCAATATTTGGAAACTAAAAACATGGGTTTTACCATGCATTTAGTCATCCTTCAGGGAGGCAAGTAAACTGTCTTCCTGTATGCTGTTAAGGTTTGTCATTTTTAAGCCAGAAAATGCTTCTCCACATTTTATAGGGGGAAAAAAAGAAAAAATAGAATAAAAAAATCACTAACTTATCAAACCTTGATACTAGTTGGAATATAGTCCTAGCCTGGGATTTTCAAAGCCAATGAAGAAAGTAAGATTCACCATTGAACAGAAATCACATAATTAATACTCCTAGACTATTCTAAAACTCCTAACCTTTGTTTTTCCATATCCTGAAAATGACAAACTATATACATATATGAATTTATAATACTGCTTACCCTTCAGCAAAAGGCTGTAATTTGTTCTCTATTGCACACCAAATAACTTTAACATCAAAACAGAAGACATTTGACTAGAAAACTATTAAATATTCAAAGTAATTTTCTGTTATAAGTTGAGTTAAACATGACTTGAGTTGCACAGTGCCAGCTTCCAATTTATAAAGCTATTTAGAAGTGTTAGAACACAAGAGAAAGTAATTTTCTCCAAGTATTTGTACAGTAATTCCTCAGAGGAACAATAAGTGAGAAAACAGAACCAGAAGACACCTGCAAGTATTGATAACTGGCAGATTTACAAACATGAAACATCCCACATACTTGTTACAAAAGTCATTTCAATGACAGCTGTTACACCTGCTACCAAGGGCAGCTCTAACGAACTAAAGACAATTAGAGGGTAGTGAGAGGATTGTGTAGGGACTAAACTAGAAAGACAAAACTGGCTAACGCTAACAAGGGACATGTAAGGCGTGTTCTAGCAACGCAAAGTGAAAATGCTAGTCCGTTAGCTACTAGGAAAGCTTTCATGAAAAATTCTCTAACCTCTTCTACAAAAATAACTTTTTGGCTTTTCAAAAAGTGATAGTTACGACCAAATATTTAACACTATTAACAATCCCAGGGTAGGAATGCAAATCAGAATACAGAAAATATATTGAGATGAATTTGAGTCCTTCAACGAAGCATGGCCCACAAAAACGCACAAAACACCGCAGGGTGGCACAAACAACATCCAAATCCCTAGCTACCACCTAAGAGTTTATACCACTCAAAAAATTGTTATGTGAGATTAGTATAGAGTACAGACAGCTTACTAAAACACCATATTCATAAGAACAGTGTCTACACTGACAAGTAGTCTAGGCCAACAGGAATAGGGCTGTAGAGTGAATAGATGCTGTTGAGAAGCTGACATCCACATCATCCACATTTCAGGGGAGTACTGTTTGGTTGGTTATCTTTGTTTGGGGTTTTTCTGTTGTTGTTGGGGGGTTTTGTTGGTTTTGTGGGGGTTGATTGTTTGTTTTGTTGTTTTTTTTAAAACACATAGAGTTAGCTCTAGTCCAAGTGCGTGGATTAAATGCTCATTCGCAGCTAGACAGCATCAGAGATGCTGCTGGAGCACACTTCCCAGCTTAGTGTTATCCAAAAGGAATCCAGCTCAGAGAGCTCCACGAGGTGAATCAAAGCACAGTGTGGAAACAACTGCATAATTCACTTTGAAAGTGCACACCTGAAGCAATATACTACTGTGGAGTCATGCTGAGAAGACCATTCAGGTGTGATTTAAAGTTAGAAGACATGATGGTTAAACGGCCTAAGAACCTTGATAAATTAAAAGCAAGTATTTCAAACAGGAAATTAAAAGATGTCTGCAAATGAGGAAGTTCTAATACTGTTGAAAAGTAACACACAAGATAAAGAAGAGAGTAATACTTGAGTATGTAAGGGGCCCTAACTGGCAGAATAATGGGAAAAATACGGAAAAGCACTTGAGAATTAGTTTAACCAGGAATCAAATTATAAATAAAAAAGTGGTAGAGGAACATTAAAAGGCAGACAGCGTCTGGGAACAAATTAGTCGGAGTATTATATGTACAAAGTAAACAGTATACCTACCACTGCGATAGGCATTGATGAAGATTTTCAGCAAAAATACTCTGCCCAGCTTGGGCATCATAGTTCATTAAATATGTCCAGCTACTGTAGAGAATCCAGGTCAGAAACAAAGTTGCCAAGAGATTTAGAAAATTACTTATAAGCAAAGTTAGAAAGACCCGGGTTTGTTTACCCAGGTTAAAGAATAGTGGAAATTTTCTTGTAGGTTAAAAACCCACAACAAACAAACAAACAAAAAATCATTTGCCCTTGTGTCCACTAAATATAAGTGAAAAAAAATTTCAGAGGCTTAACTTGCAGCAAAGACTTACACTACATATTAGGATACTGTAAACATATGATATTCATACTAGCACAGAAATAGCTAAGTGCTGAAAGAGGTGACCTAACAAGTTACAAAATTTCCTTTATTACATGAATTTAGGAATATCTAAACAAATACTCAACTTGAGATGCTGTTGTTTATAGATTGATCTCACAGTGAAAACAGAGTAGATGAGCTGTTGAGACCCATACCAGGTACACATTTCTATAATTTTATACTCTGTCACAAAAATACATTTTTGATGTTTTCTTCTACCGTGTGTATATACACATATATACCCACACAAAGAGTATATTTGTCTATATTTGTAATATTAATTTCTTTTCAAAATTATGTATTTCAAAAATGTACATGTATTTAATCAGGCATTACTATTTATTAAGGAAACATCATCATTCTCAGAGAATGTAGTTTATCACTCCTTTAGTACATTTAGGCAGCTTTGCTTGTGCACTTGTAAGTGAATAGGAAGCAAGGAAGGTTTCTTTGTACTCTCCATCTCCAAGTATCACCAGTATTCACTTTGGGATTTATAATTATTACCATGCTCTTACTAAATCTTATATCAATGCCTCCAATTACAGACTTCGGAGTTTCCAAAATTCTTTATCAAACAATTTGATGGTGAAATCCAACCTGGGTCTACAAGTTAAAACACAATTATCAATTGATCTCTAAATACAGAAAGACTATTAAAGGACCAGCTGGCATTTAAAAATTATGAAAGCCAACACTGTTCTTTGGCATCAGCACTAGCTGGTGTTGCTAAGCTACTGCTGCTGCCCAGACAGTTATACACCATCAGGTATTTAATTCATGCAGGCCAGTGGTCTGAAGAAAAAAGACAGAAAGAAAAAAAAAAAAAAAAAAAAAAAAAAAAAAAAAAGAGAAAAGCACTCAAAATGCATTTTTATACCAGTAAAACTCAAATCTTACCATCTGAACCTATGAAGTGTAATATAGCCTGTGTCCATGATCAAACAATATACAATTAGCTTTCGGTGCTATTTCAGAGTCCATGTCATCTTTACTTGCCCTGTTAATTTACTTTGGTTTGGTTTTGCTATAATGTAACTATAATGTAGATAAGTTTTTTACGGTCATCTACCTCCAATTTTTGCCACTTTTGATGTGTAGATTTTGATTTTTGTCAAATAAATGCCTTGATAAATATCAGGAGATTCTGCTTCTGGGGGCCAATGGAGGCCAGCAAATGGAAAAAAACACCTGTCAGCAAGCATGACAACTTTTTTTTTTGGAAGTTAGATTAGAGCCTATGAAAATAATGTTGTTTAGTATATGGTCACTGTTTCTATGGCAGTTTCTATGAGATTATACCAGCTTATCACAACACTAACCACATTTATGATTTGCAGCTTCCAAATCCAAACCTGTATTTACTTTTTAAAAAGTAACCTAGCTAGCCCAGGTACCACCATTATACTATTTAACAAAGGAAGTATATTTAAAACTTGGAGAAGACTGCCAAATACGTTGCTAATCACAAACATCACCTCAACAGTGTTTCTTCTCTGGCTTGATTTCATTTTTATTTAGGACATTATTTTTATGTCCTTAGCAAAGCTGTGTCATTTGGAAGTCAACCTTTTGTCTCTGTTGGTGCAAAAGGAGATAATTCTGTTGGTAGAAGACAATTTTGACCTCTAAAGAATCATATCCTTCTTTTCATCGTACACTGTAACCACAAACTTCATGACTATGATGTTTCTTGCCTTCCTCATATAATTAAACTAGGATCATAACTAAGATCAATTACAAGTTTAATGCTTTCTGGTTTGGCTTTTTTTCCCCTTGCGGCAAACGCACAATCAGTCGAAAAAACTATGAAAAAACATGAAAAAAATATGTAACCATTTTTTACTAGGAAACAGTCAAGAATTATCACATAGGATTCTGCAGAGACTCTTCTCTGATCAACAATTTCAATAAAGGAGCTAAATGATGAAAAAAAAAAAAAGAGCAATGGAAAAGATCACCGGTCTACAGAACATGGCAGAAAGATTGCAGGTGTTCAATTTATTGGTATAAGGGACACTTGGTAGTTGCCTTCAAACATACAGAAGATTACTGTGAGGTAATAATTTCCAATGTTCACTGGCAAGAGGAGAAGAAATAATGGGCTTTAATTGTACAAAGGGATGCTTGAAGAAATAAAAAAATTATTTTCAAGACAGGCATAGTTAAGAACTGGAGCAGTTTATCTACCAAAAAAACAGACAAGTACCTGTAACGACTGGTCATATTTCAACATGCTTAATCCTAATTCGAGAATGAGTAACATACTAAATTGAAACTCAACAACCGCAGGCAAAAATGCCAAAGAATGGCATGTGCACAGGACAAGAGCTAGGAGCCCAGGCAACCTGACAAAAGCATCAATGCACAGCTCCTGGCTTCTCAACGTAGGAGTTGGGGACCATTACTTTCACAGACAGAAAAGTTACTGCTAAAAATGCGCTATTCTTACCTCATCAAAAATAAGCATTTTCTGGCTCTCACTAAGTCTTTTCCTGAACAACCAACCTCCAATTTGTAGGAAAAAAAAAAAATACCATGAGCAGTCCACTCTTGAAAGTTCAGCTGTCAGCTTACACCATTATAGTTTGTTCCAACATCATGTTCTAGAAATCCCTACTATATATGTAAAAACAAACACCCAAACCAACCACAAACCAAACAAACAAACCCAACCGAACCAACCCAACCCACCCACCCAAAAAAACCCAACAAAACAAACCTAAAAATCAACAACAAAAAATACCCCACCCAAAACCCAGTAAAGGACTGTGCAGAAATTATTTTTAAATTTAAGAGACTTACCTCTATATGTTTGTAATTCCACAGGATTATAAACCGTGAAGCCATACATCTACTAATGCTACTATTATCTCATCATTGCTTATAAATATTTAAAGGGAGGATGCCAGGAGGATGGCACCAGTCTTTTTGCAGTGGTGCCCAGTGACAGGACAAGAGGTAACAGGCACAAGCTTGAACATAGGAAGTTCCATCTAAACACGAGGAGGAACTTCTTTCCTTTGAGGGTGGCAAAGCACTGGAACAGGCTGCCCAGAGAGGTGGTGGAATCTCCGACTCTGGAGACATTCCAAACCCGCGTGGACACCATCCTGTGCAACCTGCTCTAGATGACCCTGCTCTGGCAGGAAGGTTGGACTAGATGATCTTCAGAGGTCCCTTCCACCCCCTGTGATTCTGTGATTATAACCCTTGATTTCAATAATATTCCTTGCATTATCTGTTAATAGATTCCCTAAAGCCTTGCTACAGATCACTTGGTCAGTGAAACAACGAAATTCACTGGCTCTGCAACATGTTATAGTTATTTTTAAAAGATATGGGCAGGTTAGGCTAGAAGTAGTTTTAATTTCTCAGGCAAAGAAGAGCAAGAGCTCATCACTACCATGATTATTACAGTTCTCTCAGCACGTTTGTACAACCTTGTTATCCAATGGTATGGCATATTTATAGCTTACTAAAATAACAGATCATCACTTGTCAGTTGTTGAAATACAGAAGGAACAGATAGCACATTTCTTAAGAAAGTACTTTTGGGAATGAGGAGGTGTGAATCCTGTCTGAGAACACACTATTTGCTTATCCTCATCTTCCCACTCCTCAGGCATTTCAAATGGCAGTTGGGGGAGCAAACATTTCTCCCAGTTAAGTGATAAAAGAATTCTTTCACAGGCATCAAATACACTGATTTTTATACTAAAAATACATTTTGTTGCCTTACACTGAAGTTATCAAAAAGTTAATGCCTGCTTCTGAGAAATTCAGTAAACCACACTTCATCCAACTATAACTTTACATTCCAAAATAGCTACATGAGGTATGTTTTTTCATTCTACAGACCCTACCTTTTCTAATACACAAGCCTACCTTTCCTTTTTCAGCCTAGTGCTTGGTAATTTAGTTGGAAAAGACTGGAATCCTTTTTTGCAAATCTGTATTTGTAAAATTATAAAATCATTTTTCATCTTCTTCAGGCTGATCTCCTCAAAAAATATTTTTTACTTCATCCAAAATATCATTATATGTATTTATACATCAAACATCTCATTTCCACAAGAGCCTACGGATTAATATAATCATTGTGCATTATTGTTAATCTGCAGGCTCCTTGTGGGCACCTAACAAATATAATTACAGTGACTGTTGAATTTTCTCCTTTCAGAAAACAGAACACTTCACAAAGCATCATATTATTTTTAAGCATAAGCTTTTTACATCCTATTCACCTTTAGCATTTCTATGGTTTATGCTTCAGTCAGAGCTTCACATGCATCTGCTTGGTTTCATCCTGTAGGACTGCCTATAAGGTAGGACTTAATATAACTCTAAAACACAGAGCCTATCTCTGGTCGCTCTTAAGAAATAACAAGGGAAACAGGCGCCTGGTCAAACATCTGCTTTCTAACTAGTAAGACTATAAGACTCACCTTTGCAGCAGCTGGTGAGTCATGAGATGTGGCTTATATAATGACTCCTTGCTTAAAGGTTTAACTTACTGGCCGAACGACTGAAACAGGTCAGTTTCAGTGTTGTATTCTATACTGTTTTACCCCACATCTTTTTGCAAAAATATACTCCTAACATTGTTCCTGTCTACGTTCCTAAAGTCTACAGAAGAATTACATCAGTAACAACCTAAAATTATCTGTCTGAAATACTTGATCCTGAAGTGCTTATACTGCAGGCAAAGAAAGTAAAAATTTCTTGGGTTTACTTCTTTGATGTTATATGCTTAACATACTGAATGAAGATACCAGAATTATTTCCAGACCTTTCTGAATTAGGGAAATATTGCCTAAAATATTGCTCTAATTTCAATATGAGCTAGTTTTCAAGAATTTGAGCTACAATGCATTACTACATTTTACTAGAGCATTCAATTTGGCATCAGATTCTTTTTCCAGGTTAAGTCAATTGCAGTAGGTACAAGGAAATACATTTTTGGGGGACTTTCATACAATTCCTAAATATACCTAACTATAAGCAAAACAGCTAATTAATTCTTATCTTCCAGAAGCTGTAGAATTAAGCACATCTAGACTTATTTTTATATGGGAAAAACTCATTTTCGCAGACCTATCTTGTTTCATTGATGTTATATAAATCACAACAGACATGGATGAAGAGAAGAAATTTTCAGAATACCAAAAAATAATCACCCTCCAAAATAAAAAAATGTTTGTTCCAGAAACTTTAAAGATTGAAAAACAACTGTGACTCAGACTGACTCCTCTTTTGCCCATTATTTCTTATCTTCTCTAATTTTCAAAATAGGTTAATTAACCAGATAATGTGAGATAATTACTTGTGTAGTTCTGGAAGCAAAACAGCTGATCCAGACAAAACCTCAAGTTAACCCCAAACAATACATACTGTAAGGCAAGCTTTTAAACTGTCAGGCCACAAGAAGGAACTGTCAAGTGGAAGGACATCTACAGTTTGTCTAGTGATGAATTATAGTTCCACAAGCAAAAAGTACTACTTCAGAGGAAGATTCAATGTCAAAAACAGAAAATGGTTTTGCTTCCTTCTACCTTCCTTCCAATTACTTTAGATTCACAAACCAATGAAGGATATGATTGAATACTTCAGACAATCCTCATCTAGAATTGACGGGTATTGTCACTGAGGATGACTTTTCCTAATAGCTGGTTTGATAGTCAGGCTTTCAGACATTTGATTCACAGTAAGTTAGGTTAAAGAAGAAAAGCACATGGTCTATGTTAAGGAAGATGAGCACATGGTCTCTGGTGGACAGTAAAATGCCATTCCGATGTTGGTTATACTTATTATCTGTAGAACCATTTATTGTTTGTACTGTCATTATTGCTTTTACAGTAAAGGTTCCTTTCCACTCAAAGGGCAAATATTACGTACCAACAGAAATTAGTCTGTCAAATCACAGTGCGAGTTTTTTAAAAGCTCAAAGGAAAAGCTGCATTGACTATTTATACTACACAGCTAGCTAAGAAAATATTTACTGAATAAACATGAACTTCAGAAGGAGATACTAGTGCTTTAATATTGTTGCTAGTTACTGCATACTATAATGATATTTCACAGGATCTCAAAGTACGGTCTGATGAAGCTTTACTTCAACTCTATGACCAGATTTAATGAGGAAGGAAGGGAAATCTTTAAGGGGAGGAAAGGAAGTAATTCTTATATGGCTTCCTAAATTCTCTAGGCCCAGAATAATCCCTGTTATACAAGTATAAATAGGACAAGAGGTATTTCTTTCAAGAACTCTTTAAAAAGGTTAATTTCTCCTCTCTACCAGAACAAGCATGAGGAATTGGGTATATGAAGGACTGAGGCCTATATATTAAATGGCTCCGACCTCCCATAGGAACATTACTGATGTCCTTCTGCAAGGACAACCATTGCTGGTACAATTCCTACCTTTATGCATAAAAGGCAACATGGAAAAGTCGTTAACATTTTTCCCCATCTGTACAATGTTATCAGGGAGAAAAAGTGCACCTGCCATCCCATCTGTCCTCTCTTCCAGTCTTGTCTTCATTATTCTCTCCCTGTACCTTGCAGCAGGTTCAGTGGTAGAAGTGTCAGAGATGCATCAGAGACATCATATGATCCAGCTCTAAGAGGTTCCTACATGCACAGACAGAGTGGACTCAAGGGCATGAACTTGTTATTTTACATGGTTTTTTTTCTTTCGTACCCCCCCCTTTAAGAAAGTAACTGTAAAGGCAGAAAGGAGTACAAAGGCATCCATTTGGTTCAAGAGATAGGCTGATCAATACTTTCCTGATTATCATCATTTGCAATAGATACAATAACCTTTCAGAAACAAACCATGTACCTCTCAGTTGCCAACATGTCTGTATAGCCAAGCAAGAGGAAGCTCAACTACTCTTCAGCTGGAGACCCCATACTTTCATTAATAGTTTTCTAAATATATTTTTTACTTTAAGATTATGAATATCAAAACTCAAACTTCCCACAAGAATGTGTAAGTGGTCTTCCTACCCTCCGGGAAAATTTCTACTTAAGGGGAAAAGTGTAGAGTGAAGACAGTAGCTTGTAGTCTGGATCGCTGGGACATGTGACACAGACTGAGGTCCCTTCACACTGACACAAACACAGGACTTGAGCCTTTGCCTCCTTCACCCCTCACGACCCATGAACACTGCACTCCTAGCTGTATAGAAACACTACAGCATTTCATTTTTTTTAGCCTGTTTTTTCACAAGTTTTCAAAAGGTTTTGGATTTAGCCTCTGGAAAGCTAAAATTCGTTTGAACCATAGCTACTTTCCAGTATATGACAAAACCATTTTCTACCAGTGTTATTTTCACAATAACATAGCAGTCAGTATGCTAGCCACATGTTCACAGCACTGCTTTAAGGAGTGTGTCTTAGAAAGTTCTTGATCATTGTTTACAGAGTCAGAAATGGAAAACCTCCTACTTTAGTACTATTTATCAACAAATGCTTTCACTGCTATAACAAAAGAATACCATTCAGTTTAACTTTTCTGCTAGAACCACAATCACTAGGAATGCATTATAGATAACTACTTGTGTTTATTATTGATAAATGACTGTCCATTGGTTCTTTACTATAAATACTGAAATAACACTTTTTGGTTTTGATTTTCTTTTAAATGGAAGAGTAGTCTTACTTTCTGTAGCAGGCCAAAAATCTATCACAAATCTTAAAAATAGTTGCATTCACAATTTCCACCTAGACGAAAAGAAGTTTCTTCTCTGAAAAGTGAATGTAAAAGTGACATTATAAAGCTACATATTTATTATCTCTCAGTGGCTCTGCATCAAGTGTGTTCAGCTTAAAAACACCTGTTTTTATCTTGCCAGGCTCTGAAGGCTTATCTAAAATCTTCACATTAAGCTGTGCTCTTTTCTGCTACAAATAGTAGCAAAAAACAATCTCAGTAAATTACAGCCTTACGTGAAAATAATTCTGCTGAGATGGACTCTTTATAGGTGACAGGAATAACAAAACCATAGTTATCAATGAAGACATTATTTACTTGTTTTGCAGACATAAATTACTCACATTGATGGCATCTAGAAGGGAAGAAAGTCCACATTCAAAACTGAAAGCAAGCTTGCAAAGTTAGCAACTCTTCATAAATTAGACACAAAAGTTTAGACTTGTAATGCTGTTTCAACTATCCATGTTTAAATCAAGCTGTTGTAAAGATCAGAAATTGAAAAGTTACATTCAGTTTGCCTCCTCCGAGCACGAAAAATACATATTCTTCAAAGTGCTTACATTTTCTCATTTTTATCTGGATACCGTAAAAATAACAAGCAAGTCTATACTTGTTAGAATATTGAAAAATTATTCATTTTTTTTTTAATCACAATCTATCTGAAAACAATGTCTCATTGTGAGTGATGCAGCAGTAACACTGAGAAGTATTTCTCATTTACTGCAACTTAGCTCAAAAGTACTCAAAAAATACTCAAGATACTTAAAAGTAAGACACACAGAGCGCTGGCATCTGGTCCTCAGAACTGGCTACTTCACTCTGCAAACCTGCATTGAATTACTAATGTAGATGTAACCAGTATGGAGGAGAATTCTGCCTAGTAGTAAGGATTACTAGTAATTTGTAGGGAGTTCCCATCCTCTGCACAATACAGGAGTTTTCAGATTGGCCTTTCAGGTTCTACCTGATTTAGTGAAGAGTAAACAGAACAGGAGCAAATCTGTTTGCAAAAGAACCAATTTCTTAAGAAGAGAGCATCCACACAACATATTGGAGGGGTGACTACTTCAGACAAGTTCTAGTCTGGTCCCGAGACTTAATACCTACTAGCAGTCAGATTGCATTTTCTATGCTCTTAAAGCGCATCTTTTGGTTTCATTTCATCCCTCATGGATCAAGCTTGTGTGCTGTGAGAACATTCCACAATGTGAATGAAGAGTGAGTGGGAGCATGTACGTGATCCCACAAAACTAAAACACTGATATGGATGCATCCACAGACTATCAAAAATAACAATGACAAATTATACTGGGGAGAGGACTGAAGTTTCAAACAGCATTGGCAAGTACTTTTAAAGAAGCTATGAATACACTGTTCTTACAAATCCAGATTGTAGCCTCTGGTTATGGGATAGAGACTGCGATTCTGTGACTTTGCCAAAGAGGGAAGGCTTAGCTTTGGGGCATTTCAACCTTTAAATATTGCCTGCACGTAAGTTACGATGTTCTAAACGTATAAGTACTGCTGAATTACAAATTCCCTAGCTTTGTCACATTTGCATAATATGCCTTTAAAACAGTGTGGTTACTCCCATAGAGAAGAGGTAATGACCACACCCATACAAGAAAGCTGGAGAGGGACTTTTTACAAGGGCATGTAGTGATAGGACAAGGCATAATGGCTTCAAACTGGAAGAGGGTAGATTTAGATTTGATCTCAGGAAGAAATGCTTTACTGTGAGGGTAGTGAGGCACTGGAACAGGCTACCCAGAGAAGCTGTGGAGGCTCCATCCCTGGAGGTGTTCAAGGCCAGGCTGGATGAGGCTTTAAGCACTCTGGTCTAGTAGGAGGTGTTCATGCCCATGGCAGGGGGGTTGGAACTAGATGATCTTTAAGGTCCCTTCTAACCTAAACCATTCTATGATTCTATGATATTCTGCTGCTAGAAGAGTGCCCTTCTTTAAATACACTACTGAAATAGTTATACTGTGTAAGTTACGTATTTTCATGCAGTTCACACCTTACAGAGTCCCATTATCTGTTCTGCCCTTTGATTCCAGAAGGCACAGGAGTGAGCAGAAAAATGAATTGTGAAAGAATAGCAAATTCAGCATGATAATTCACAACTCATTCCTTCAATAAGTTGCAACATACAACTAAAATGGAGGTATAATAAGTTCAGCAGCTGCTAATGACTGGATAATTGACCTTGGAAATTCCCACTTCAACTAAGCTACTTATCTATTCCCAAGTTTCTCAATAGACTGTAACTGTTCCACATAGCCAGTTGTTGTAAGTTCCAGGGCAGTATTTACTGTCGTTAAAGCAAATGCCTATACACTTCCAGCATAAAAAAACATCTGGAAAGGAAAACCAGAAATCAGGAAAAATATTTCATTCCTAAAGAGACTGAGATGTACACCCATCTTTCTACTACACATTAAAAAAGAAAAAACCATATCTTATGCTGACAACAATAAGAGACTTACTCAAAACAGAATATTGTTATTCTGCAGTCTGGCTGCCTACAGAAAAATAAAGACATCAGAACACTGGTAATTTATAATAATACAGGATTAGAAAAAAAAATTTATGCTATTTCTTCCCTACAGATGGGGTTCCCCCTCCCACATCATAATGAGGCATCTTTGCTTTTTTCAACTATTCCTTCCTGTAACACAGGAAGTTTTTAAATTAATTTGCATGATCAAGTGCTTCTCAACCCCACAAGGCTTAGGCAACAGAATACACTCAGAAACAATAAAAGCTGATTTCTCTCATGAAACAAATAATGCTGGCTTCCATAAGCCTGCTGTTTTTCAGTGCACTGAATACAAGAAGTCTCAAGGTTACACTTGGCCCAAAATCCTCAGGAAGTTACAAACAGCCACTTTACCATGTATAGTTCAAAGAATAAAAAAGAAACACCGTCTTCTTCCTAATCATTATTCTTTCCAGCTGTGTAACTTCCTATCATTCCATCTGGATATAGAAACAACATTTTCATCCATGAATCCAGCGTTCCAAAACCCTGCCTTCCCATGGACTCCATAATATACAGAGAATGTACCCCAGGCTTCTTAGTCCTTATATGACACATATGATTTCTTCTTGTACACCAACACTACAGGTGTTAACTGGCACCTAATAACAGGTTATAACAGCCTTGTTCCATTTCTTTTTTGTCCGTATCGTCATGATGTACAAGTGAAGAACGCTAAGAAAATTAATAATGATCAGTTACCTAGACAAGCCAGGTTGCAATCTTTGTGAATTTTATGAAGGCAAGAGGCAAGCCCATGCAGGTGATACGGATAATCTTTTACTAATAACTGTGTACCAGCAACATACATGCCTAGCAGGTTTTCCTGAGACACAAAGTTACAGATAGTTGACTTCTTTCCTCAGCTTTCTCACATTTCAAAGCCCTAACAAACTCTCAAAGGAAAGGCAAAGCATGCCTAAGGTGTTAGTAAATCCAACCTATGTAACAGAGCCAGAAGAAACAGGAACGGTGGGCTAACTAAAGGACACAGCAGTAGACAGTAATAGACAAAGTCTCAAAGAATCAGAGTCAGTATAATTCTTTTACAAGTATATAGAAATAGAGGTTCCATTGCAGGCAACTAAAACTCTTACTGCATATTGCAATTGTTAAGTCAGGAGTTAACAGCAATCAGTCAAACACTGTACTGCTGCTTTCTCAGATTTATCATCCAATCTAGCTGCTCTTATTTTGTGACTATCACACTGGCTAAAACCCACCATGAATTGTTAGCCAGATCCAGTAGTCACTCATTTATTGGAAAGGAGACTGAAGAGGCAAAAGACAGGTTAACAAATCACTTATAGGATTTCTGAGGTGATCCATTTCCTGGTCTTCTAAATTTCATCAATCTGAAGCAAGGAACATCAAGGTAACTGCTCTAGTGTGGGGGATGCATCATCCTTCAGGAATGACACAAGATCTTCAACAGCCACATAGGGAAATCAGTTCCACTTGCTCCCCGAATCCAACTCAATTTGATAACCTGCATCAGAGGTCTCCTAAGTCTCCTGAAGGGGTAAACTTTTTCAGTGCAGAATTTTACCTACTCAATTCCCAAAACAGCATTACCAACTACTTCCAACAGAAGCCCAAAAGAATTTGAATATCTACAGAACATTGCCTGAACCAGTAGCACGCTTCAAAGAATAACAAATCATCCATGATAAACTCATCATCATGGTCATAGAATCCACAGATTTGAAATCCACCATTAGAGTAATCATTTACAGAGAACAGATCTGGTCAGATAATCTTACTCAGACAGCTAATGACCTCTGTGATTACAACAGATGTTCAGGAATGTTTCTGATGATTTATGCAAATTCTAGAAAAAAATTAGTTTCATCTAAGAAAGTTGTAGCTTAAGCACTCAAGTTGTGTGTGATAACCAGGGGTACTCAAAACTAGTAACCCATACTATATACTCTCATAGAGAAGCGTGTGGCACATTCAGAGTTGTGATGGACATTTTGATCAAAACTACCTGATATCCATGCTAGAGTTTCATTTACACCTAAAGCAGTTGGACAAGAAAGCTACCACTTAAGTTCTAGACATGAGATGACGAGCTCCAAGACAAATAATTGGTACGTGTTAGCAGATTTTACAAGTTCAGTATATACAATATGTATCACCCAATACTAGCAGTAAATTTACTTTCAAACAGCTTAGGTCTACTTTCACAGTAACAGACACTTCGTGGGCAGCAGGCTTTTCACGAAAAATAAAGCTCATTCCTCTGAGCTACAAATACCATCAATCTAGTATCTCCTTTATTTCACCTGACTATCCACAAGTAATAATGGAAAACCCCAAAAGGGAAAGAAAAAGGGGAATGGAGGAAGGAAACAAAAAAAATCTGTACCTCAGATGAAGAAGAGATAAACACTCACAATTGCTAACAAATCATCTTTCTTGCAACCTCCCCTGCACTCCTGCAATGATTCTGCATGGGAACATGCTAAAACAACCTGCTGTGTGTGAGGAATAGTCAGACTAGCAGAAAATTTTTAAAGTTAACTTCTCTATGCATTGTCTGAGAGATTTAAACCTATTTTGTACAATGTTATTGAAGAATACAGAAAAGGCTCTACACTCAGCTTTCTCAGTTAATAATGTAGACAAGTATAGAATGGATTTCACATTTTCTACGAGAGAGAAATTGGGTCTGAGTTCATCTTTACAATCTCCCTATATATCTGTTTCCCTTTTCAAAGAACACAAATAGCATGTATGTCACGAACCTTGACGACGTACTATATGAAAGCTGCTTTTAAACCAGAGCACTTTATCTGTTTTGAACATGGGATATGGATAGAAAGAGACAGAATTGAGAAGAAACTTAATAAAAAGGAGAGGCAGCACAAGATTTTCCAGCAACAAACTTCTACACAAAAATACAACTGTTGTCAAATAACTATATATAAAAGAAGAGATAGCTGGTACTGTGCTGCATGTTCTTCTAAGATTTCTAGTGCCGTGGTATGATTTTAGAAACCTGGGTAATTTTATGATTTAACTTACAATTTCATTAATGCTTTCCTATACTAGAGATAACTCTAGTTTCTGAGGCTGGTAATTTTCTCCAAATGCTGGGATCAAGGTGGGGCAGGAGGGATAAACACCTAATTGCCAACTTCTAAATAATTTCAAGAAATTACTTCAGAGAGCAGTATTTGCTTTTGTAGTCACACTAACATAGCTCTATCAGGCCTGTGGTTTGCTAGTGTCCTAACATAGATACAGTAACCATAAATATGAAGCGGACTTAGCTGAAGCATTACAATCAATCTGGGCATGTACAAAGCCTGTAAATTACAAATCACTGTATGTTTTGGATTCTAAATTGCAAAGAGTGAAGAAATATTTTCTTATATTCAAGCAACTATAGACCTACAGGAGAGACAAAGAACCTTGTCACTGCTTATACTTTTGGGACAAGTTTCAGTCATTTACAAGAACAGCCTAATTTTGAGCGCTATTCTCCCGTGGTGAAAATGAGGCTAATATTCAGTTCTTCATGTTCTGAAAAGGATCAAAGACACTTACATTCATATACCTTATATGAAAAAGCATATACTTTTACCCAACTAAAAGAATGTGAAGATGAAATTGCCATTCTTCTGAATGAGAGACTGCAATGGGAACAAACTGCATAGCATTTCAGCACACAGTTTCTGTGACCTTACCAATGATTTCTGCCTACGCAGAGAATCAACCAGTGCCTGCCCACCTAACCCCCAAATTCCCTTGTGCTCAATGGGAGATTGACTCCCATTAATTACCTTAAAATATCTTCATTGAAGAATATATGAAAATAATGTTTGTCTTCTTAATATGGTGCTATATAAGATACGACAAAGCAAAATGGTTTCATCTATGGGACGATGCTTAAATAAGCTTTGAATTCATTGAAGTTTTATGGAAATTATGGTGCCTTGTTCTTTAAATAAGCACTCGCTGGTACAGTCACTCAATTTGATTCCAAAAAGAAAGCGAGAAATCAGAACCTTTCCTTGCATTTGATTATGCAGAATTTTCTGTGAGGAGTGTAACATGCAGCCTTTTTTTTTTTTTTTTTAATCAGCTAGAATGTTCAAGTATTGGGAAATTATTTTCAAAAACATTTAAAAGATTCTTAGCAAATTTTTGCAGCCTTCATTTATGTTGACAGGGAGGTTGGTGTCAAAAAAAGGCTCAAAAAGTGCCAATGCTAAGACTACTCTGTTTTAGGATGTGCATTTCTAATGAGTAAGAACTACAGTATATTAAACTCCCCAAAAAAAAAGTTTTAGAACTGCTACTTGACCATCAGGTAACTCAGCTATTTACTTGGGGAATGGTGGGGAGAAATAAAAAAAGTAGTTTGAAGGGAGTGAATATTTATTCCTGATTTTGGCATCAAGTAAAGAGAGAACGGACACGCACTGTTTTTCTCTCATGTTACTTAATTCACTTTCAGTTATTTCTTTAATTGTATTTTCCAGAGGCAAGCTAAAAACAACCACTCTTCCACAGAAATACTTTTCAGCTATGAGTGACAATATGCCTAGCTTTTGTTGAACTCACTAAACTCCTCAAAAGGCTTTTAGAAAAGGCTGTGTAAGCAACTAAGCCTCAGAAAGTTCTCTTGGGCTCACCATACTTGAAAACTGCTCTATTTTTACCTTATTTCTTGAGACTTAAGGAGATTAGGAGGAAAGTATGGTTCTTCTCACGCTCCAATAGATCATTTATAAGGTAGAATTTTATTTTTTTTTAAACCAGTAAGCTCTTAATTTAGGAATCAGTGTATACCTGCCTCATTCTGTTAACATAGAACAACAAGGCTTTCCAGTCAACAGTCTTGCAATACTTTCCCTGCGCCTTCCAGCAACTCACACCGCAGGCTGGAATCATGGCTTTCTTCTCTTCTTCTCTTCTACTTCTGAGCAAGTAACGTGTACGAAATCTAATCGGAAAGCACACTTTTCTATGGGTTCTATCGCACAGAGAAAGGAGTAGAAGGCATCCACAAGCAGAAAACCAGCCTATTTTAGAGCATAGTCATAAACCCCAAAAGTCTCTTCTCACAAAGATTACAGGTGCAGGGGAAAAAAGGTATTACTGAAAAAGTTGTGCTTACTGGAACGCACAATCAGTTGCGTACACTCCTGCTTGGGATGTCAAGATAAGAAACCAAATCTGCCTAAGCTGTGTTGTTTTACTAGCACATTAATATGTAAGCAGCCAGATTCTTAATTTAAAATTCACATCTCATCACAATAGATAGTTGCATATTAGCTTGCAGAGGTTCAAACTCAAAAGAATGTGATTATTATAATATCAAGGCTACTAGTATAAACTGATGTTTCTTTTCAAGATAACAAAAAATCCTGGTGAAATCAAGAAAAATGTCTAAATAATTAATCCAAAACTACTCTTCTGCTCTGAAGGACTCAAAAATATTGAGTAATGTGCTACATAAGAGCATATTAAACAGTTATTTTTTAAATTAGACCATTCATGCCACATGCTCAGAACAGAATAACCCAAATCATTTATCTAACAGTCCTGGTTTCCAACAAGCACTTTTTCAGCTGAAAACTCTCTGGTCCATTAAAAAAGCTGAAAAGACATACTTGAAACCAGTAACGCATTAAATTAAACAGAGCAAATCTTCACGAATAACACAGTCTGTTACTAGTGCCCTCAGGAATGTCTAATTCTTTGTAACTGTCAAGTTCCATTTCATCACTTATGAGACAAACTTCTGTAAATCAACACTACACTAACGCATCTATGTGTGTGTTGTATCCATACACACATGCAAAATGCTGATAACCAGCATTGAGGGAGGCCACCTGAGTAAAGAAGAGTATCAACTTTTTTTTTTTTTTTTAACTTATGCTAGCATGACACAATGGAAAGTCAACATGAAAATCACACAGGAGTCAGGACCCAGATTCTCCCTCAGACACCCAGTCCCATGGAACCAAAAGCCTCTCTCATTGGCAGGACTTTTGGGTGCCCCAAAGCCATGGGCCTTTCCAGCCCTCCTGGTGCACTCGCACTCTCCTCAGCGGAGAGGTCTCCCATGCTGTCTGCACACCTTAAAACCTACTCCTCCTGTGCTCGTCTCATTTTATTACCTTCAGCACAACATAGCTCGTGGCTGAATTTGCATCCAAGCACAACCCTGCGCCCAGACCTTGAGAAACAGCCGTACCTCAAGGTGAACTCTCAGACAGCGTCCAAGTTGGAGTGCCAGGGACAGCAACAGCAGCTGGTGGAACAGATACCAACCGCTGAGGCCACGCCAAAGGTTAATTTGTTATCCCAACTTTCATCCGACGCTATTGATAAAACGCCAAACCACCCTGACTAACCCTTCCGAAGGAGGCAACCAACTACCGTCGCCCCGCTGCCGGGCTCAGCGGCCGGCCGGGGCGGCGGGAGCACCAGCACCGCAGCGAACCAGGCGCGTCCCAGCGAGGGTCTCTCACCCGACCGCCTCCGCTGCCGGCCGGCCCACGGGCAGAGGGAGCCTCACCGCCGGCCCTGCTCCTCGGGACCGCGGGGGGGCGAGGGACGAGGCCCCACGGCGCCGCTGCCGCGGACTCGCAGCCCTGAGGCGCCGCGCCTCGCGGCGACCGCTGGGCCCGGCTAACGGCTGCAGGGGCGCGTGCGGGCGTCCCCCCCCCCCGCTCCCGCGCGCCCCCCGACTCACCGAGAAACCGGCCCAGAAGGGGCAGGAGTGGCGGACGCGGGCCGAGGTGGTGAGCGCCAGGGCGGCGAAGCTGACGGCCACGATGAGGCAGCCGAGCACCATCTGCGTGACCCCCAGGGCCAGCATGGCCCGCGAGCGGGCGCGGTGCTGGCGCAGGCGGGACAGGCTGCGGGACAGCGCGGCGGGGCTGAGGGAGCGCGACCCGCCGGGGGGCCGCGCCGCCGCCCCGCCGCCGCCCGCCGGCATCCTCCGCCGGGCCCCTCACGGCGCGGCCGGGCGGCGCCGCCTCCTCCTGCCCCCCGCGGGGGCGGCCGGGCGCGGGCGCTGCGGGGCGCCGGGCAGCCGCGGCGCATGGAGGAGGAGCTGCCCCGCCGCGTCCCCGGCGGGCAGGGCAGGGCACGGCGGGGCAGCCGCCACCGCCGCCTCCTCTCCCCGCTGCGGGGCTAACGCGGGGGCGGCGGTGGCGCGGCGAGAAGCGGAGCCCCGCTCTCCGGTCCGCCGCGGCTGCCGCCTCTCCCGCGGAGGGAGGGGGGAGGCAGGGAGGGGAAGGGGGAAGGGTTGTTTACGGCCAATGGCGGGCGGAGGCAGCGGCGGGAGGATCGGCGGCGGCGGCCGGCGGCCCTGCGGGGGGAAGCGCTGGGCGGCGGGGCCCGGCCCCAGCACCGGGACAGCGCCGAGCCGCGGCCTGCGGGAGGGGCGGCCGCCCCCGCCTGCTGCCGGCCGGAGCACCGTGGCCAAGGCGCGGGGGGGAAGCCCCCGGCCCCGGGCGTTGGGGAGCGGGGGTACCTGGCGGCCCCCAGCGCTTGTGCCAACGTCCAGCGGGGGAGGGAGGAAAGAGTTGTTTCTTCGTGCTATGCAAAAGGCACAATACTCAGGGTCATTCTAACGCCACCCCCACCACCACCCCCTTTTTTTTTCCTTTTCTATTTCCCCCCAGGGAACTACACCAAACCTCAGCTTGGAGCACCCTTACTACCAGAAATATAAAAGCCCCCACAATGAGCCTCTTTTTATGAAACCTCCCCGCCCTGCTGCTGGTCATGACAACGATGTCCAGCACGGTAAGGCTACCCACAACACCTGGAGCACGCTTAAACGCCAGTTCTCAGCAGAAGGGAAATCACAGTGATAACCTATTGCCTGCAGACACCTAGGCCTACTTTTGAAACACACACACCAACAGAACCCAAACCCAAGAACATCATCTCACTATATAACAGTATAGTTTAGGTAGTAAAACTATTCCAGGGTTAATGTTTGTAGCACCATAATTGGCTACAGCAGTATAATTATCTTTTTTTATACATGAGTTGGTATGTGTAGTCTACATACCTGTAATACTGCGATACTCGTACCAAAAAAGAAATCCCAAACACCAATGTGTAAACCAGGCTTAAATCTGTGTTCATGATGTCCTTTCTCTTTTCTTTCAAGAGCTCTTTGTGTAAAATAGTTTGTTACCAAGGGAAGTTGTAGTGGGGAAGCGTGCCTTGACAGAGAAGTGTGAAAAGATTAAATCCCCTCTTTTTTCATACAAGGCTCAGATATTTTACTGAAACAGAGAAAAAAAAAAAAAAGGCTTGCTGCTTTTAACTTAAATCACTGTGTGCCGCAAAACAGGTTAGGGTAGCAGATGATAGTGCTGTCACCCCAACATGGCTAAAATACTGCTCCAGCACATGTGCAAGTAATATTTTAATCAGACCCAAAATTTTTGCTTACAAGTATCGAAAGGGTGGGTTGAAGGAGGATGGAGGCAGACTCTTTCCAGTGGTTCCCAGTGACAGGACGAGGGGCAACGGGCACAAGTTGGAACACAGGAAGTTCCACTCAAACCTAAGAAAAAACTTCTTTACGGTTAGGGTGACAGAGCACTGGAACAGGCTGCCCAGGGAGGTTGTGGAGTCCCCTTCTCTGGAGATTGTCAAGACCCGCCTGGATGCTGTCCTGAGTAATGAGCTCTAGGCGTTCCTGCGTCAGCAGGGGAGTTGGACTAGATGATCTCTAGAGGTCCCTTCCAACTCTGAAAATTCCGTGATTCCGTGAAAAAGCACCCGACATACCTTGACACTGAAAAGACAGCTGTTTTGCTACAAGTTTTTATTCTAATGCAGAATAGTATTAAATTAATACTACTGGTAATCAAAAGAAGAGTTAGCTTACAATGTCTTAGTTTCTCAGACTGGGCATGAACAGAATGGGAGTCAGAAACAAATCAGCACCACCACATCCCCCCTTGGCCCAATACTCAGCCTCAACTGATATTCCTGAATTCATTGGTGGCACAGGAGTGCTACAGCCCACCCGAAAGCCCAGGTGGGACAGCTAGATTGAAGGGAGGTGGGGATGTATGGTAATAGATCACACTGGATTTTTGTTCATACCAGTTCACACTAAAATTAACTTCACTTGCTTTTAATCAAGTAGAGCTGTTTGCTATCCAGCATTAGAAACATTACTTCAAAACATACCTTTCAAAGTCAAGGAAGAGTCTGTGTTATAATACTCTGCCAAACAGAATGAAAGGGGCTAGCAAAAAGAAACAAAACAAAACCCAGAACCAAACCAAACCTGTGCAGTCTTCATGATTAAGCAGCTCATTCCCTGAACAGCCAGAAATGCTTAAGGTTATTCAACAGCAGGACAATTAGAAACCTAATAAAGAACAAATGCATTTAAAACTCTATCTGGGTGCTCTCATTCAGGAGTAAGGTGGCCCTAGGGCTTGGGGAAATTGGGACACATTACACTGTGGTACGAATTTACATCTCACTAACTCCCTGTGCTGATGCTATTGTATGCATTAAGTACAAATCAATTTACTTTCATTTCCAAGGACTTTCTAACTGGCACACACAAAAAAAATCCACATTTGTGGTCAGTCCAGAGGAGGATCTGGCATTGCAAAACCCACATGGCTCATCCGCTGTCCACGAACCTCACACGTGGGTAAGCTCTCAAGTAATCAATGTGTGCACTGCTTCCAATATGGCAAACTAAGGCTACCAGAAAACCACTATTTTGGTTTCCAGTAGGAATCCACAGGAGTTTAGATCACATCTTGTTCACTCCAATTTTCCTGAGCATTCAGGTGTAGACGGATATTGCTCAAGATTTGAATTAGCTCTGGATGCACATCTTAGCTTTCTCTGAAGGCTCTCAGTTGCTGGATTTGTTTGAGAATGATTTGAGGGCAATTTGGGAAGTATTATTGTCCCTAACTTTAAAAAACTCTTCTGCAAAATAACTTAATTTAAAATACTTTCATTGGTATTTTTTTAATGCCATATCACTGAGTGTAACTTCACGTGGGATGCAGTACTAAAATTTCTTCCAGAACTGTAGTAACAAAAGCTGTGTAGTAGCCATGTTTGTATTTGAACACAATAATATACTAATTTTTAATTTAACAAATAATTTGATCATTTCATGAAGGCAGCCAGAAGGGCACCACATATCAGACCTTATTAGCCTATTAAAAAACATCAAAATGCAGAAGCCAGCATGATAATGATCCCACTTCTATGGTAATTGTCTCATTACTGTCAGTCTTTACTGGCTCCCAACCAGTTCAGAAAGCAGCTTCATGCTTCATCCTAGGAACTATATTGGTGGATTGAAGTTTGTATTTATTCTACACCACTTTCAACTGTAGTGAATTTCATGCATCTTTACCTCTGCAATTGCTACTTGAAATTAAGTAAATGACATTTTCAAGTATGACAGAAATGGAAAACGAGCAAAAAGAAGTAAATTCATAGTTAGAGTAAGCCTCATTTACCAATTAATGTAGATAAGCAAACCGTTAAGAAGGTGCCCTACAGTGTACAGGTACTGAAAATACATCCAAGGGCCCTGCCACTGTCACTTATACATAGCATGTCTCAAATTTGCATATTTTACATGATTTCATTATTTTAAGCAGCTCTTCTCTCTCTGTTTGTATATAGCTCTTAAGGACTTAACAAGCACTAGCGATCCAGGTTGTCCCACACAGTGTACAGCCTAAAGATGTAGTGGAAATTGGTGAAATGAGGTGATACCACTGCTGAAAAATAAAATACGTATTTTATATATATCTACACATACACACAAAATGAGAAAAACCCAGGAAACCTAAAATATCTCCTTCCACATCCAACCTTTGTAAGGCATCTTGATATCTTGACTTTAAGATAAAGTATTTTTATTATTCTAAGTAATTTCTCAGCCTTTCAGATGCTGGGTCCTTACAACACCAGCAGTAGTAATTCTACTTCCTTTGTCTACCCTGTTCATTCCTCAGAGGGAATTCAGGTATCAAGACCACAACAGCCAGGACGAATTCAAATGAAGTATACCATTATTTCTTGGCACGTATCTTAAAAATTAATTATCCTTTTCCACGGCTGTACTTTGACCTGTTCTGAAAATAACTTGTAAGGCACTCCAACTCACTTTATCTCAGATTACCAAGAACCATACCCGACATACCCAATTTTTACAGAAGGAATGAAATTGGTTTATGGATATGAGCACCTAAATAAAAAGTCTGTATCACTGGCAGAAACGGAGAGGAACATATTTTCACATGCCAACTTTTAAGCATATAAGGACATTTGACTTCAAATGCAACAGAGGCTGGTATTTCAGTAAATTAAAAAAGAAGTTTGCATTTTCTCGCACTTGGCAATCAATCTTCCTTAAGTTTATCTTCCAAAAAGTTGTACTGGGCAGGGAGAGAAAGGAGAGCAAGACAGTAAATTATACAGACTGCTTTATCTATATACAACATTCAGTTGTCATCAGCATCTTGCAGGAAGTATCCTGCTTCACCAGCTTTACAATTGGAAAATAAGGGGAAAAAAATGAATCCTGCCAGCAGATACCAAAATGCATCAAGGACAGTAAGACCATACATGCCAGTGCTCACCAATATAAAGAAGGATCATAGAGTTAAGCCTGTAGGACTTGTTTAACCCTTGCCATAGCACTGCTGTCTTTGGTGTTATTTTGCTTCCTTAAAAGAAGACAGCTGTCTCTGATAACTTGTAGCTAAGCAATGAACCTCTGAAAAAAAAAAATTCCCCTCCCATACTTTTATACCAATAAAAGTATCCATTGTGTTTTAACAGAGAAGTTTTCACTTTGCAAATCATATGTACATCACTACCAGTCCCATCTTTAACGACATTTTTCTGTGGAAGTGAATGCCTGAAGAGTTCACAAAGCACACTGATTCTGTGTACCAAAGTGTTATGAATAAAAACATAAAAAGAATACTGTGAAGATCAGCAGATTTTGACTAAGCCCTACTTCTGTGCTTGAAACGTAAGTACCTATTTATGGAAGTTTTTTAAAAGGATATATTAAAATCAAGAGCATCTACCTTGCAATCATCAAGAGCCCTGTAATAAACCAATGCCTAGACAAACCCTGTTTCCAAGAGGTAACGTAAATAAAGAGGACTGTCACGTCACTGCTTGTAGACTGCAGAAGGCTGCCCTCGGGGAGGTGATTGTGCACAGAGGAACAACTCTCTCACTTGTCTGTTTAAGGACTTGGAGTTATATGTGCGTCCCTGAACTTCTCAACAATTTTCTGCACCATCTTGTACCTGCATATTGGTCTGTCACCTGAACCAAAGGGGACACCTGAAGGAGACAACAAAGCGCAATAATTGCCCTTACTTTACACCCATTGTTATTGTTCTGTTTTCTCATGTTTTTACACAGGGGATAGTCACAGATTAGTTGGTTTTACAAAAATACCATCCTTTAACAACATGATTTAAGCATATGTAAAACCATAGGATTTACTTCCATATGTAAGCCAAAGGGGTTTTAAACAGGAAGGCTTTGCAGATAAAAATGAAAGAAACCTCAATTTCCATGCTTTAATCTGAAAATCGTCTGGGTCCCTTCTTCAGAAATACCTACCTTGGAATTACTTCCTCCATGTGATTGGCTGCCCTGATGAGTGTCCTGGAGTGCTAAAGACACCACTGAAATCAAGATAATTGCTCTGCATTTTATGGCTGCTGCAAAGTTGAAATTGGGTACGTGTCTTGGATCTGAAAAGCAGATTGCCCTGTGGTTTTACAAAAGGCAAGCCAAAACTCAGATTTTTTTAAATGAGGCAGATATCTTTCCCAGAAGATCACCCCCAGCCTGGCAGAAAACGTAATCACTCTGCAAAAATAAAATCACATAAAAAGAAAAAGTATTTGGTATTTGCTGTTGAAGCATTAGCAAAAGTTAGCAGAACTATTCTTACAGAATCATAGAATGGTTAGAGTTGGAAGGGACCTTAAAGATCATCTAGTTCCAACCCCTCTGCCATGGGCAGGGACACCTCCCACTAGACCAGTTTGCTCAAAGCCTCTTAATCAGGAGTTTGGTCTACAAAATTAAGACATGGAAAAATATATATCCAATATAAATCATAGAAGAAGTTTTGGATGGAAGTTTTTTTGGTGCATTAAACCATACCACTTTTCTTCTACAAAACTTTACAATGTGCAACACTTCTGTATATACATAACTGGTAGTAGTGATCAGATTCCTTACTGATCCCATTGCCAAGAGTAAAAAATGTGGTAATGTAGCATTAGCTATGTCACACCGTCTCTTAAAATGATTGGACTTTACAGGGCCAGAGTCTATTGGATTATCTTCTAATGTAGAAATTAAGTAGCTAAGTCCCAAATAGAACTTAATATGATCACTTTTAATAGTGCACAATATTAACATTTCATTAAAAATTACATCTGGATTTTAGTGGCTTAGCTGAAGAATCATTTTAAGCATTTGCAAGTAGGTTTTTATTTCCTTTACTGAAAGAAAAAGGACAGTTAACATTTTTTATATAACAAAAGTCAAAGACTTAGTTTGCTGAGAAAAACAACTCAAAACTTATTATGATTCAAGAAATAAAACTTCGAAGGAATTGATTTGCTTGATTTACAGGCAAGGGATTTAAACTGTTTAGAATGAAAAAAATAAAATCAATAGTCCCTCCCCTAAGTATCTTGCTGAGATTGTGGATTTTCTGGTAAAGGACATGGAATCGGAAATTAATCTGTTTGTGGGGATCTACCCATTCTTAGACATGTACACATTACTGAAAAGAAAAAGGGAAAAACCTAAAAATTTCCAATTGCTACCAATTTAAAAAGTCATTAAAATATTAGGAAAAACTTTCCAAGTCTTGTCTTTATTGATTTTTCCTTTTACATAGGTTTTTCTGTTGATAAGAGTCCTAGTTCTACTGGTCGCATCACAACTATTTGGTAATGAGACCTGGCAAAAAAAAAAGCAACAATAACTCTGATGCTTAATTTCCAAATTAACCAAAAAGTATGGTACAAAAATTTAAAGACAAGAAAAACTCTTATTTAGCTGGATAGATACACTTTCTAGAAAGTAGCTTATTAAAAGCACAGTCTTTCCAATTGTCATTTGTAGATGAGTAAAGCTTTAAACACAGGGCAAAAGGATCTTTCTTGGAGAACCAGAAATTAGTGTTTTGTAGCTGAGGCATTCCAGGTTTATTCACGGGCATAGGGCTGGTAACCTGAATAAGTGAAAGGCCAGCTGAGCTGCTCATATCCATTTAGCTAAAGCCCACACTAGATGAACACAGCTTTTTCTAGTTTAGATAGTTGAAGTAATCAAAAAGATTATCCAGCGTAGAAACTCAGGTGAGCTGAAGTTAAAGACTATTAAAATAACTTGTGGTTCTTAGATGAAATGGTAATTCATATGGGACATCTATTTCATATGAAGTTGCTACTAACATTTGTTAATTTAGTCTCCAACATATTGGATCATTTTCTCAAGATCTTTCTTGAGCTGAAAATCAGAAGGAAAAAGAGGCTGTATCTGAAACATACTAAAATTAATCAGAAATCATAGTTCGGTATTTTATGTAATGACTGACTATACATGATTAGACACCTACACTAGCAGTTTTGCCAGGTGTGAAAGGGTTAAACTGTATATTAATATACAAAAAAATTATATGAAGAAGAAACAACTCAGAAAAGTCACATAGTTTTGTCACATGTGGAAAACTTGCATGCGTAAGTTCGAAGAGCCCTCAGGCAACCTTAAACTTCTACAGCTGGCAATTACACAGCAAATTGCTCACTGACCTTGGCAACACTCTAAGGGGTAGACTGTAACATACAGACTTTCTTAAGTAAGATCTCAAATGTATTTGCCAGAAGAAGTCTTCCTTCATAACACAGGGCTTCACCTTTGATTTCTAAGGCAGGCAAACTTGCTTCACAATATTAGCCACCTACCCAGATCTAATACAGCTGCAGCGTACTGGCAGTTCCAAAACGGGTCTGCCTGAAACTCCTCCTCCTCCTCCTCTGGAGACTAAATGACCTAGAGCAGAAGCAACCTTCTGATCATACTGAAGTCCCTACCACTTTGTCCGCTTGCTCCAGACAGAGAGACAGCAGGACTAGTTGCAGGCAGAAACCTGCAGGTACTGGTAATATTTCTTTAGTTCATACCCTCTTCTCCAGTCTAGTATTTTCCACCAGCACAGATGTACTTCCACTGACATTTACACATTCGCCTTCCTTTCCTTTTTGCTTAACCTAGGCCCCATGATCCTCTGCATTTCTCTAGTCTTCCTAAATACCTCTAGCCTTCCCTAAATGACTCTAAATAAGTGTTCTGTATTAGGTTTTCAGAGCAACAACATAAAGTGAGGAAAATAACATCATTGTCTGGAAATCTATACTTGCAGAACACACTGAAAATTTTATTAGGCTATTATAACCTTTTTGCTCTTTTTTTTTTTTTTTTT
>VFFE01007253.1:3398784-3475430 GCA_008921705.1 Burhinus oedicnemus | reverse complement strand
CCGCCCCCCCCCCCCCCCCAGCCTATTTATCACTCAGTAGTTCAGAAGATTTTGTTTAAATCTAATCACTGGTTAATCCCCCTTGACCCCCCATCAGACTACCGCCTGACCACAGTTTCTGGTGCAGTAACTGTTTCTGACCCATCTTGGACTGAGATACTGCACGTTGGCGCAAACTTGTTAATATTTTTGGCTGACTTCTGGTTTTTACAGATACATTTCTTGCAAAACACCTCTTACAGGACATGCTCTTGCAGGAGCAAAGGTAGCCAAAGCCAGAGAGAAGTCAGCACGCAAGTTTCCATTCATCATGCATATAATAGTAAGGAATACAATGGTTTAGTGAACAATTCCAGAATTGTGCATTTGTTGTTTGTAGAAGAGGTACCTTTTGAAGAGTTTTTCTAAGCAGGATGCTGCAGGCTTAAAGTTGGAATATAATCTCAAATAAATTATAGCTACTATAAAAGAAGATAACACAACACCTTATAGTGCTTCTTAAACGATATATAGCATGGACAGAACTATTTCATTGCAGTCCCTGAAGAACCTGGAATGGAATGACATAGCAGTGAAGATTAGGCACGTTTGCCAATTGCAGTTACCCAAGATAAGTTTATCTATGATCAAGGACCAAATTCTGTCTTATTTTCACAGATAACAAAACACTTAAAAGCTTCAGCTGTATTAAAAGCATTTCGGAATCTCATAATAATTTTTTCCTAAATTACATTTTGCCTTGATGAAGGAGATGAGAGAAATCTTACTTCTTTGCTAATATATGTCATTTATTTGTATATGCACTCTCAGAAGATCATATAAAACATGACTATCACATTCTACGTGAGAAACGTTGTCCCTGAAAGCATTGTTGTACAATTTATACTCTCAGTACTGTATCCTTTTTGGCTTTTTAAAATGAGAACATTTTAAAAATTTGCTAAAAATTCAGTTAGTCCTACAAATACAGTGCTTAATATAATGAAATCTAAAACAACAGAAAAAACCAATTCCTTTGAGATGCAGACATCATGAAGTCCCTAGGTGTTTTAGGAAAGTAAACACTTAAGTAATAATTGTTATTATGGGACAATGTATAAGTTGTTCACATTGGACAACAAAACAATTCTAATCCATTTGGGTACAAACGTGCACCGTTAATGAGTAGTTTGTAAGCTTTAGTAATGTCAAAGTGTTCTCACTATCCAATTCAGTGAAATTACTGCCTAAGAAAGGCATGTGCTAGGCACATATTTCACATAAAAGCATTTGTTAATGTGATTTGTCCTTACAATTACAGCAACCTACTCAACCAACATAGGCAATACAGGGGTTAATTAACAATTTTAAGCAAAATAAAAGAATGATTGGGTAATTTATAAAAATTAACCAGCCACATGCACAATCATAACTTTCTTCCCAGAAGCTGGAGGGAAGATGTGGGGCCAGTCACAGCACCAACTGAAGCAAGCAGGGGTTTTTGGATGTCTAGTGATGCTAACTCCCATGAATCAAAGCAACTAGATGTCTCCAGAAGGGGAAGGGGGGGGAAGAATTGTGCTGAAGAGGCACCCATTGCTTCCATAGAAGCTGTGAACCTGGTTTTAGTCTTCAGACTAGTGAAATGTACGATGCCTTCACATTACTCGTTTAACTCAGGAGACACTGTAGGAAGTTCGCAAGAACAGTTCCATTGGATATACTCCTATCACACAGTGGTTACATATGAAAAGAATTCTGTTCTTTCATTTGGCTCCATTTTGGAGTTGAAGCCATTCACGAGACTCTTCCAGCGCTACGTGAAGTGGGCAGATGCAGGAACATGCCTGAAGGGCCTTTACAGTGAACATACTCTTGAACTTTTAAAGACGACCCCCTACTATCCAGCAATAATGATTCTGTGTTAGCAACGTCACATAGTCTCTAACCATTATGAGGGTGAAGTGTTACCGAGGTTGGAAAAGTAACTTCGTAAGCTTCAATAACTTAGAAACAATGAAAAAAAATTTGCTGTTTTGCTTGTGTTTCTTACCCAGCACGAATTCTTACAGCATTAGCTGTTCAGACAGACTTCTGAAGGCTACCGGTACTTATCAACCCTTCTTTTTTCTTTAGTAATGTGTTGCATTACTCTCTAGTTAGAGGGGATTACACACCTTTTTGAAAGTAATCCCTTTGATTTCCACAGGACTTGCAGATGCTGCCCCCGAAGCGCATCACCAGGCACCCTGCTGCAGGGGGTCACCTGAAATAAACACACTCTGAAACATCATTATTAAATAATCTTTCCAATGTGATCTATGCAACTAAAGAACTATAGTCCCCCATCCCCTCTCCCAGATAAAGCTATTGGAGCAATACATCATTTTTAATGAGATTTCATAGCATTCTGTAATTGTTTCTTATCTCCATTATATTACTAGTTATTTTGTTTTCTGCTCTGTGTCTGTATATGTATAAATAAACCTATTTTTTATATTTATATTTTCAGTTGATTGTTGGCAGAGAAGTATAGTAGCCTAGACCTTTGTGGAAATTGCTTACAAGGCACAGCTCCTGTTCTGGAGGAGAATAAGCTCTAAATTAAACTAAAATGTACACTGGAGTTGGACTGCTAGAGCATCAAAATTTATCCAAAATAGATGCCCGCTCTATGTAATTCAGGACTTGGATAAGCCCCACGGTCTAGTCCCCTTGATTATCAGACTGCAAAGGGAAGGATGTCTGTCAGGGTACTCTCAAAGAACCTACCACAATATTTTTATTTTTATTTTTTTTCAGAAAGCCATTAAAAATTGCTTTTTGATCAAAGTCTAGGGGAACATTTCAATTTGTTCTTAAAAAATGCTAGGATTTAAAGGCTAGAGGACTCTGACTGAACAAGTTTCCTACTACTTTATTTAACAAGCGCTTCACCTTGCCCGCTTCATTTCCTGAAAAATGCTTGGCTAGGTCTGCCTGGAAAAAAAAGGGTAGAATGCACGCTGCAAAAATGACAAAAAGAATCCAAGTGAAAATATTACAGCTTATACTTGTTAACCACTTCTGTTCTTCGCCTGTCTACACGAAGCTCAGTAACTCCATTCCTTCAGCTCTCAGTCCCATTGAGATGGCTCAGCTAGCCACAAAGCAAGGACAATACACGACAGGAGAAGAGTAGAGAAGAGCAGGCTTTTTGCTGCAGCAGGTATTCAAGGTACAGCTGAGCCACCGACACTCTAGCAGTGATCCTGCCAGCCTGCATATCAAAGCTCCATTCCAAGGTGGTTTATTCTAGACAGTTCATAAACATCTTTCTACAGACCTTCACAGGGGAACTTTATCTGACACCCTCTGAGAAACAAAACCCCAACAGTCAGGGATGACCAGAAATTATAAATTTGGATATATTTAGTCATAACCAGAAAAATCGTACATTTCAACAGTTCTATTTTTTCCTCCCACTCTAATATTTTCATTCCTGGTCCTTTCTTTACTCTTATGTATGATAATTTTGGAAGGTGTAGCAAGAAGGCAGAATTACTTGGGGTTTTTTTTCCCTTTCAAAATGAGAACCTAATTAATACCGCTAATAGTGCACAGAACTTTTCTAAAAACAAGACAGAAAAAAAAATAAATGGCACTTCACATTCAAAAGTAATAGAAAAGACCTATCCCTGCTGCATGCATATCGATGCACAATTCTACGCTAGATCGAATAAAGTTCCTTCACGCAAGGATTTTTCCACTAACCCTTTCCAGTTTTTAATATTATTTTCCTCAGTTTTCTTCAAGCATATTTTCAGATTTTGTTCTCTTCTAAGCCTGTATTTCTTTTAACACTACTCACTTATTTTTTCAAAAGCTGAGTGACTATTTGACAAGATATTTTAGTTCTCATCATTTTCTCTCATTTCATATCCCTGTTGCGAAACCATTTCCTTTCTGAACATACAAAAGAACATCAGAAAATACCATTTTCCTCAGTAGCAGAGTTGAAGCAAATAGTACTTTAAGAGCTTGATCCTACATTCCTGACATGGATAACTATCTTCCTCCATGCTATTTAGCTAGAGGAACTCTTCCCAAAAGAGGAGTCAGGTCAAACAGGTTTTGGGTACATGGGTAGAGCTCAACCGTCTCATGGCTCAAACATTTATGCCAAGAAATTACGTTCTTATCTCATGGCCTCAGGGAGCACTGGTGCCTTTGGTTACCAGCACTGCCAATTAACTTTTCATTTTGGCTTTTTATAGCTGTTAGGAAAGGTTGTAGAAACTTCATGCAAAGTCCCCAAGAGATGCCTCGCTGTGGAACAACGGGAACTCGGTATCGGAGCGAGCAAACCATGCGGTCATCTGCATTAGTCGCCGAGTTGCAGCGAAGACCTTTAAAACGTAGGAGAGACTGGTGGTTTGTATACAGTGACCAAAACCCTTTGCAATATGCCCAAACATTGCAGTTCTCACCTACCTTTGCCACCACACACTTACACAATAGCACAGAGGCAGCAGCCCAGTTATCTGGTACAGGCTTTGTACCTCTCCAGGGAGGTAACACCACTCGAGCATGGGAACTAGATCATTTTAGCCTTGCTGACATCTTAAGTTCATTTAAGTCATCTCTAGATGGAAATCTGAACTAACAAGTTGAAGTACTTTTCATCTTCGAATTATGTAACATTTAAAAAACATTTCTAGAATTTAAATTGCCTCTTCATCATTTTATGTTTTTTCTCCTCTGAAGCTACTTTTCAGAACATGTAAGGATCTGTGAGCTCCCTGTATCTGGACAAACCAGCCCACCCACGACAGACACTTTGAGACGTCAGTTATTTTCATTCTGAACAAGAGATCATTTCGTCTAACTTCTCTGCTGTTGAAGGGGAACCTACCCTTTTTCCATTAAATACTTCCCCCCTCAAAAATCAAATGAAATGGCAGTCTTTCACTGATTTAATAAAATTTTAGCCAATACACTTGTCTCAGCCACAAGTATTTCTGAAGATGTAAGCATCAAATTAAATTACTGCCTTTTGGACTGGAAAAAGGAAGAACAACGCTGGGAGCCTGTGCATCACTAACTTTGATTTAGGTAATTCAATACTATTTTCCTCTATGAAAATTATTCTAACCTCATTCTTTCTTCTCTGCTCCTTATCAGCTGAATGAGAAATAGGCTTACTAAGCCTCGCAAATCGCAAACAGACAGGTGGTGTAATGATGGACTTTCCATTAGCTGCATCAGCACAATGTGCTTTTGGAATTTCAAGAGGAAGCTATAAGCACATTGAGCTATTATAGGCCATTTCAATAAATCACAAAGCATTTTATTTAATTAACTCTCTTTTAATAGCAATATTAAAGATATGGATAGAAGTATCATTAGTATGAACAGATTTTATGTACTATACAATGGTTTTTTTCTTTATTTTCTAACCCACCTGAATAAAAATAACAGTTTATGACAAAAATAGGACTTGATCCTTTGATTCACAACATAAAATGCTGTAATTGGTACCACATATTTTACATCACTGGGCTCCCAGCCTGACAGCTTCCACTCCCTTCTCCTGCTGCGATTCTTTTTCCAAGGCTCAGGGCGTTGCAAGTATCAAGGAGCAATAGTTATTCGCACAGCGCAGGCAGCACTATATGCATCAGAGATTTCTGTGCAAGAGTAAATTCTGTAACTGAAGATACTGGCTTTAAAGGAAGGAAGATAATTTTGCTTTACCAAAACAGGGGTACAGAAGAGAGTAAAGTGAATATTCTGTGTATGTATTTTTAATCAATAAATAATTTTTAAAAAATAAAAAGAGAGGTCATAAACTATTATTTCTTTTTACTGTGAGGGTAAGTCAAACACTGGAACAGGTTCCCTGGAGTGGTGGATCTTCATTGCATAAAAGGAGATGGATTGATTGCCGTCTTAATTATTTTGGGAAAGACTACACGGGGCCAGGAAGAAACAGAGGAAGATAAGAGCTGTTGTGAGGGGTGGGAAGGATCAGGAAGCTAATGCAAATCCAGAGCGCATCTGCAGCCTTCACCTCAGGACGCACAACTACAGGAGAGAACCTGTCCCTCTGCCAGGGCCTGAGATCATGTCCCTGGGAGCTGACATCTCGGGAGCTGGGAAGGGTGGTGCTGGGGAGTTTGAAAATAAGCCTGGAAATTTAAACCCTGGAATGGAAAAAGCCCACAAAACTAATGATACTCCATTCCCCCATAAAAAAATGGGACTGAATGTGGTAAAAAAGACAGTTAATACAGTGGACCAGGGCCATATACATTGGAATGACTCTCATCTCCCTATTTCCTGGTTTTGGTTTTTTTTTGGTTTTGGTTTTTTGTTTGTTTGTTTGGGGGTTTTCTTGTTTGTTTGTTTTAAGACCCTGATACTAGAGAAGGGTGGGAGATTCCACTGAGCAAACTCAACCCTGTATTAAATTTTCCAGCTACCATTAAGCAAAACACACTACAAAACAGAATTCTTAATATCTTAGAAACTGATCTCATTATGGTGCGTACCAACTTATCCCTTCTTTATTTGTAATATTTCTAATTATATTTAGTTTCTGAAAAATTGTAGGTAGCTGCTTGTTTGCAGAAAAAGTACACTGCCTGCTGAAGATGAACACAGAAGCTACAGTTTACCAAAATGCATAAGCTATTTTAACAAATCCTCTTGGACAGCATCAGAGAATAATCTCATTTCAGTACAGCACAGCCATTCCAGTCCTCCTCAACCCAAGATCAGGACCTCTCATGAACTCTTCTTCACAGATGGGAAAGTTTCCAACAAAGTAGTCTTTTGATCCTCTCCAAAGGAAAGGCTGTATCCAAAGATACTCAGAGGGACTTAAATTAATCACCACTGCAAACATACTGCAGTAGATTTGCTGGTCTTTATTGCTGAGGTCCGTTCCCCTCGATACCCTCCAGATACAGCAGAGTGCAGAGGTGCCAGGTTTGCAGTGTTAATGGGCTCTACATAGACTACGGGGTATTAGTCTCCTGATAGGCAGTTTAATCTATTTTCTGTTTATAATTTTTACATTTAGTAATGAAGTAGATTGTCCTTTGGAGAGTCAATTGCTGACATTCCTGTACATAATAAATGGCACTTAAGAAAACACAAGCCTATCCTGCAAGTCGCTATCTTCAGATTTGCTGTCTTTGTAGTCACCTAGGGAAGGACAGATGCACTAGCAGGGTAAGATTCAGCAAAAAATATTATTTGAAACCCTTTTGAAGCAATGCCTAAAAAAAACCGAACAGAAGCGCTTAGCCTTTGACGTGTGTTAAAAGGTATTTTGAAGTGTCCACAGTCATTTATAGTTATTTTTTTCCTCCTCCACTGGTACCTTACAGCAAACTGAAGTTTTAAACACTATTTGCTCTTTCCCGTAGCACTCAGCAGTGAGCAGGCAGCTCCCACCACGACGGGAAGCGCAGGACCCGGCCGATGAGGTTAGCGGAGCGCTGGGGAAGCGGTGCCGGGAGCTGTGCGTGCCAGCGGGCTTCCAGGCTGACACCCGCGAGTGCAACACAAGTACTTCACCAACTGCGTGGAGTACGAGGCAATGACTTACTTGCAATCATCTATCATTCTTCTCATAAGCAACCTCTATCCAGGCACAACTACTCGATTACATAGCTCTCGCCATACCTGCCCGTAACAAAGGATTTCAGAATTGCTTAGTTTATACAAGCAGCACGAGATAAAAAGGAGAAAAACTGGTCTGGCAGGGTCCCCCACTTATTTACCCAGAGGTAGCCCTTAATCAACACATCTTTTCATGCAAGTCAGTCTGGCATTTTAAGGTCTACTGCCTTCGCTATCCTTGCCTTTAACTCTTTTGGTGACAGAGGCAGCAGTAAGTTCTGTTTCCTCATGTGCAGTAAGGTCAGAAAATCCCCCTTTAGTAGCTAGAAAGATGGAGCAGATGAGATCCTCCACTGGCCAGTCAGTGGAGGATATCAAACGCATGGATGTCGCTATGCTGCCTGAACTCCACAGCTATTTGAGAAGACTGCCTAGAAGAGTGAGGGGAACTCGGACATAAGAGATTAGATTTCATTTTAAATGGCACAAAAAAAAAAAAGCGTCCTTTGTCTGATACTGTAAAAAGTAAGTGTGGCTCATTCTTGGCATGTTCAAAAAGTCTGTAGTTAAAAAAATGCTGAAAATTTCACCCACCACAATGGCAAATTAAGAGTAGATTTTAAAAAGTCTAAGTAGAAGCCAGACAAGCAAGAAGTTACTAAATTCAGGTGATACAGCTATTTCACCTGTTCCAGGTCCACATTAGGCTTTGTTCTCTTAAGTTGTGATCTCTGAGTGAAGTAAAGCTGGAGTCAGCTGTAGGTTTTGGGCACCCGTTAAAAACAGGAGGCTGGAAAGTGTATAAGAGGAATATGATTTTTTTTTTTTTTTTTTTGGCATGTCCAGCTGGTAAAGCATTATTTTGACTTAATTACGTTGACGTTACTATTACTTCTAGTCTGTATTGTATTCGCTCATGACAGCATCCCAGTGCCTGGATTATGTTCCTAATAAGACCATCCAGTGATCATTCTGTTGTCCTCAGAAAAAATCCAAAGCCCGATTCTCCTTTCTTTTACTGGAGACCATGACTCCTTACACATCATGTTAAGAGTGGTGTAAAATCTACATAAGCACACAAAGTCTGGATTAACAGTATGCATGCATACATTTCAAACTGCTAGCTGCAGCCCTCCTCTGCTTCAGAGGATCACATTAACAATTATTAAATAGTCAAACACAGTAGGCAGCCTATTACATGTTAGGACAGACCCGTCATTTAAATGGACTAATGAGTCTATGATGGCTAGAAATAAATGTCTATGACATTTATTAACTCTAAGGTGGCAAACAGCTTCCCTCCTAAGTGCTGGAGTAACAGTTAAAATGAAAATGCAATTCATTTGCCAAATTAGGATGAAAACTCTTTCTTCAAGAACTGCAACTAAAATCGAACTTCAATCATCACTTGAAGCCAAACACTCCGCAATTATGATCCCACGCAAAAACTGAAGAGGTGAGTTAAATCTTAACTGGATACAACTGGGGAAGTTTCTGCTCTAGAGGCCCATGTATAAAAAGACTCCTTTAGCATCATTCCAACAGCTGGCCTTGCAGCTTTTACACTGCAAGCAAAATGGGAATTAGCGTCCCTGCCAGGGACGTTTCATAAATAGAGCATGGATTGCAATATTCTAGAAGCTAAAACTACCTTTTTTTTGTCATGTGCTGAATCTTAGAAGTACTACAGCAAAACACTCTTAAGTCTCAATTCTCTAATCTTTTCCTGTTGAATTCTCTCTAAATGAATAAAACATGGGCTGTAAACATTTAACTGAGATTTCAAATTCTAGTAAGAACATGTGTTATCCCCTCCATTCCCCTCATTCCGTTTTCAAAGGTATGCCGAGGTTCCTTGTCAAACGTGAAACCTTCACAGGAATATTCAGTGAGAAACTATTCAGGTGTGCAAAGGAACAACGGAACACAGATACCACAGAAGATACAGCCGTACCTTCAACCTTGAAGACACGCGGACCAGAACCGCTGAAGACCTGCATGATCTATGGTGTTCTGCTTGGGGCTGTCCACCCCAGGCACGGATGTGTCACGGTGCCCTCGCTGCCTGCAGGCACCAAGCGCGACGACTGCCCCGACAGACAGAGGTAGGTGCAGCATCATCCAGCTGAGAACCAGTGACTAGCCAGAGCGCGGCCGCTGCTGCAAATACCACACCACTTTGAGTATGAAGAGTTTTTAATACTACTTGACACTGGACACCAAATGCAAGTGAGTTTATTTACCTGCTGAAGATGACAAATACTATGTAAATAAGCAAAGCTTTACAGCATTGATATGTGCAGAGTGAAAACTTCAAAGTATGACATCATAATTTCAAAGTATTACACAGTAAGATCACATTATAGGATAAGAGCACCACCAGCAACATCCACATTATACTGTGGCAACTCTGCAGCCATTTAATTCAAGAAGCCTCACTGAACATAAACAATTTAGAGGTAGAGCTATGGCCAGCTACAAGTACATTTTGTTCAATTAACAGCAAAAACGTGTAACCCACTAACAGATTTTGAGCTAGAACTAGCTGTTATGTTTATTTGCTTCCAATCTTCTTCCACAAACAGCAGTGCGACAGCAGGCCAGAGTAGGAATAATGGCAACTGAGCTATTTCATTAACTGATTTTTAAACCACCTTGGTGTGTTACAGAAGGAAAGAGCCTCTATAAAGGCTCTATGAAGTACGCTATTTTTGTCACCACACTTCTTTGGACACAATTAGATCCTCCCTCAGTTAGCAGGCCATAGGAGTCCATAGATTAAAACTCACACAGACTCTTAAAAATGGGGGAAGAGCTTCACTGGGACTAGCATGAGTGTCATGCTATCCGGTCAGAAAAATCACAGGATGGCTGAGGTTGGAGGGGACCCCCAGAGGTCACCTTGTCCAACCCCTGCTCAAGCAGGGCCACCCAGAGCCAGCTGACCACAACTGCATCCAGGTGGCTTTTGAATACCTCCAATGATGGAGAGTCCACAACTTCCGTGGGTAACCTCACAGTAAAGAAGTGTTTTGTAACATTCAGAGGGAACCTCCTGTGCTTCAATTTGTGCCTACTGCCTCTCCTCTCATGCCACTGGATACCACCAAAGAGAGCCTGGCTCCACCTTCTTTGCACCTTCCTGTATGGTAGTTTGGTTTTATATATACATTATTTTTATATATATAAAAATATAAGAGATCCCCAGACCCTTCTCTTCTCCAGGATAAATGGTCCCAGCTCTCTCAGCCTTTCCTCACAGGAGAGATGTCCCAGTCCCTTCACCATTTTTGTAGCCCTTTACTGGACTCTCTCCAATACGTCTATGTCTCTCTCATACTGAGGAGCCCAGAACTCAACATAGTTCTCCAGATGTGGCCTCACCAGTGCCGAGTAGAGGGGAAGATCCCCTCCTTGACCAGCTGCCAACAGTTTGCCCAATGCAGCCCCAGAGACCATTACAGCCACACTGCTAGCTCACGTTCAGCTCAGCGTTCAGGAGTGTTTCCTGCCGAGACCTTCAGAAGGTGGTCTGATGACTACACACAGCACAGCAGGAAGGTTTTCTTACGCCCTATTAAAGTACAAAAAATGTGAAGAGAAGCGAGTCATTTCATGAGGCCTGATGGACACAGCCACACACCCACAGTGCACCTTTTTCCTACCACGGTAATTTGCCTTCTGTTAGTGCTGGGGAAAACATAATTTTTATACCTTAGAATCGCAAACAATTATTTTCAGATGTACATTAAAGCCATGTACTGTGACTCTTATTACTGCGACTGAACATTGAGTTAAGTGCAGAAATGAAACTGTTAATTAGCCGTGCATTTAGCTACACCGCAGTTAAGCAGCACTGCTGTGCCAGAAGAGTTATGACTATACCGTATACGCTTTTGCTCTTCCCCTCTTTTTGATACGCTTTTCTTTTCCAAAATACATTGAAAAAATTTCTCAAAGTATACTTGAACCGACACTGAAGAAGACGACCCTGAGCAGCTACTACATGCAACACTATTTTGAGATTTCTCATTTTTATGCTCTTCTGAGATTTTCTTGGAGACTACGTATAGCATTCATCCGATCTACCCAAGAAGTTGAAGGCCACTCATAATATCCTCTTATCGTCTAATGTAGAAACTGTTTCTAAAACAGCTTAGTAAAATATGAACCAGCAAACACTCCATGAGGAGACATGAGCAAAAACACTGTACCCAAATTAAGTACAGTGACATCATTAAAACACATACTGGAAATGCAGATCAGGGAAAAAAAAGTCTTTGAAGTACACCAAAACTTTCCACTTTTTGCAATGGACCAAAACATTACAAAGTCTAAACAAGCCCAGATTTACACATACTACATTTCTTGTGGGAAAAGCTGAGAAATTTCTGAGAATTTCAAAGGCACATGAACATTAAAAAAGTTCAGTATTATGTGAGGTGTAATATCCCCTATTAAAAATTGTAGGGAGGAAAAAACAGTCATTTATCACTTGGTAAAAGCTGATTATTGTAACCATAAGATTGCTCACAGTGGCTGAAAAACTTGCACTTACTCTACAGACAGAAATTTCTTAGAAGAATAAGAATCTGTTTAGGTCCCAATCACTCCTCAACAGTCCAGGAATTCTTTATGTATTTAAAAAAACCACACAGCATCTTATTATACAGTTTACAACCATGAGGTTTCAGTGACATACAGCTGCTGAGCAGCAACAGGCTAGTGCCAATTTGAGTCTGAACAACAGTGTGATTAAGCAGACGCTCCTTAAGCACGCGTTAGTGGGCAAACAGGCAAAAAAAGCATAGAGAAAAAAGGGTAAGAGGGAATGCCTACAGGGAAAGGGGGTTCCAAACCAGCTAAATAGCCAGTGGCAACACTGCAGAGAATGCGAGTGAGGAGGTTCAAAGATACAGAAAAATCTTACTCGTTGTTCTGATAAAGAAGATAAGAAGATAAAGACACTCAAGTCATTGCATGACTCTCTTATCCCCAAACTAGTAATAATTAGCTACAAGTTTAGCATCCACAGATACTTGATGGTGACTGTAAGACTCCCTCAGTCATTTATTTTCCAAATACATATACAGTTTAAGAATGTCTCATAATATTTAGAAAGATCTCAAAAAATATCTTTGTTGGGGAATTATTGTTTTCTTCTACTTAATCACCTTTACTTACATGTAAAGTGATCTGCATATGAAAACTTGTCCAAAAATTACAAGTTTTACTAGGAAGACTGACCTTGTATATGTCCATTATTTAATCAAGACATACAGAATGAAAAAGTTACTTAAGACACCTTCTTGTGGGTGTGTCTACTTATTCACTGGTCAGAATATGGCTGTTCCTAACGCAAAGTAAACCTACTGACAAAACTATTTAGCCAATGCCATGCCCATAAAAACATAGGGGAATACAATTCTGGAATTCTGCACGCACAAGCAAATACTCTTCTCCATAGTTATATTTATCCTTACGTAACTCTGCACCAGAACCTCAGCATCCTTTCCGAAGTATTTTTAGAACTTAACATTTGCTAAGAATAAAATGATGCCCAGATGGATCCCTGAATTTCACTGCCTCACTAAACACTGAAAATATCCGTTCATTCTAGTCAAGAGCAGAAACATTTTTGGAATGTCAATTTTTTTGCCTAACAGAAAGTGATCTCTTAGTCAGCTGTGATTGCTGCCAGAAATATTACCTGATCTCACCACCCAACATTAGTACATTCTGACAGAAAACTAGTTACTGGAGAGAAGTAAATCTTTGATCTTCTTGGATTAAAACACTCTTTCTTCAGAGGAAGGACATTATTAAGATTTTTTAAGATTATACATAGACTTCTTCAACGCCTGTGAAGCTACATGAAGGTATTTACAGAACATTCAAGATTTAATTTCTATTTTGTTAATAGAAAAATTGTTATCTATACTCCCAATCACTATTTTCTTAACACAATTTAAAAAAATGAGGAGTTAAAAAGGGCTTAATAATGAAACATCCACTAAAATGCTAAAGTCTCAAATGCTGAGACCTTTAACAACAATTTTATTTTCTAACTCCATATTCATGAATAATTACCTAACAGGCTAAACAAGAGTTTTGTAACTGATGTTCCAGGTAGCTGAAATTACATTCAAACTAATCCTCTAAAATGCTTATATTTGATCACAGCTCTACAGTGGGGACCTTATAAAGCACATCTTTACTTCTGTTGAACAAAATAAATGATTTTCCAGAATATATTCCCATGGTACAAACGTTAAAGGTCCTCTTCTCCTCAAGGAAACATAATTTTGCCAAACAAAAAAATCATGCTATTTTAGAATTTGATCCAGATTACACAATTTAGACGACTTAAAAAATTGTGTTGCCATGCAGACATTACATTGTTCTGAAAAATATTCTGAGATAGTAAAAAACCTAGCAGTACAGTTTACATAGCCCATTCTTTACAAAATTACTCTGTACTAAACTGAATTCTTTCCTAAGGCCCACTTCCAATTTTGTTCAGAAGAGATAACGGTTCATGCAAAGAGAACATGAAAAATGAATTAACTGCAGACTATTAAAGTCTAAAGTTCGTAACCTCTTGCTGGGTAAACTACATTACAGCATCCTTTGGGCATTTTCCTCACCAGTTTATTAGTCCATAAAGAAAAGCCACAGTCCTGCATATATGACAAAGGTGGAAAACAGCGTGCCGAACCTGAGTGAGATGGCACGAATGCCACTCACCGCAGTGAATTCTAGATTCTTGTTCCACTGGCTCTTCCTTCACCTTCATAGCAGACTGAATAAGAACATCTGTTTGTAACCCCAAAAGCAGCCTTCAAGCTACTGCTGTTTCCCGAGAGAGGCAGCATATCACAAAACATTAAGCCCATCACCCTAGTGGAAGGCACATGACAAAGGACCCTTTCTGCCACTGCAACTGTCCTGGACAACTGAAGTGACCGTGGACAACCTTCAGCTGTACAGGCAGCTCCGCGCTCCCTGCTGCCGCACCACTGAAGGCCAAGCTAAGCTTTTTGATGACTGAATTAACACTAGGAATACCTTTCTCTTAGCTACCTGTTGTAAAAACACGCTTCTTGTTTAGGAACTGTGATGCTAGTTTTGAGTCACAGCTAAGACATTTGAAGTTTTGCACTGAAGTAGTGTACGTTGGTTTTGTTCTAAAGCAGAAAGGCAACTCTCTGGAGCTCAGTGCTCTGCGGGATGGATTCGTGTCCGTGTCTGTGCAGTGCCGGCTGGCCACAGCGATGATCTCTGCAGACGTGTGGGACAGTGCGCGGCACTCTCTGCACCCAGGGCCCCACGCTTGTCCCTGCTCAGCGCTTGAAACAACCTCCAACAGACTCCCGAGGCTTGGAGACTGCACACTGGGGCAGGACTGCAGCATTCCAACAACGGCCACATAGATCCGAAAAGATCAGCTACACAACACGCTCTTTGTTAGTAAGTTTGACTATTTATTCAACACTGGTACAGTCCAATGTGAAAACTCCTGGAGAATGAATAAAAAAGGAAGGAACACAACATTTGAGGAGCATCCTTCAGAACGGAACGCAATACAGCCAGCCTGCCTCTCAGGGCATCTCCCCTCCCTAAAGCAGGCTGCGGATTGTAAGGCAAGGCTCACCCCTAGTGGCTGGCTGGCACTGTCACACACACACAAGCTCAGAAGACGACTGCTGCAACTGTTCAGGCTGCAGAAAAACCACTAACAAGCCTGATAAATCAAAAGGCTTGGTAAGAGGCTGTCAGAAGTTACGCATGACTTTGTATTAACTGCTTTGCGTTACATATGCACTGCACAGCTGTTCCGCTGGAGAGTGCTTGCTGCATACGAGAAGCCTTTGCCTGACAAAGATTGCTCATTTGAATAACTCATTTTTAATTGAAATATCTTTAATTATATATCCTTTCTTTCATACTAAGAAAAAGCAAACCTCTTATTTTAAGAGATGTTTTTGTTCCAAAGACCAATGATCACGTTTTTCTTGTTTACCAATTATAGCCAAATTACACGCACATTATTATGATGTGATGAACAACCGTCAAAGACCATATGGTAAAACTATTCCTAATTTCTATGAAAATCTAGTAAAAGATCAGAGCTTACCAACTTCTGTTGCAGATATGCATCCTGACCATCTCAGACTGTCCAATGGATCCTACGGGAGGTGAACAAGACTTTGGTATGGGAACACACCTCCACTGCTAGCAGCAAAACTCAGATATCACGGTGGTGGCAGGTGTTTATGTGTATATACGCAAAACCAGACTTACAGGATAGACTGCACAGGTAGAAAAGTTTGCTAGGTTTTACATCTGAAGGTTAATTCCAGTAATCTTCACTTATTTACAATCAGATCCATTTTCTGTTTTCTTGAGGGGTTTTTGCAGTAGCCCTCCATGTTCTGCCACTGTAAAACTAGTTGCCCATGCTAGAACAATTTCTTTTTCTCTTTTAAGAGGATTGAAATGGAGCACCAGTGCACACAGCAAGAACTTATACCCCTCCTTTTCCATTTCTGTCACATTTTGACCTAAACACAATACCATGGAGCTATTTTTGCATGGGAATATGCTGTATTCTCTATATACAGCTTCATCACTGGGAGGAAGTCAGAACTAGTTGGTTTGTATTTTTCCTATTAAAAAAAAAAAATTAGTATCACGCCTAGAAAGCAAGAGTGGCACTTAATTCCTTCAGAATTGTTAAGTGCTTTGAAATCCAGACACACAAAGCAGTACACCAAGTACGCTGGCCTCACAACTCACTAACTGCCACTGCTATACTTTAAAAAGCTGCTGCCTACAAACCAGAATAAGAAGGTCATCAGCAAACTTCTATCCAATCAAAACAAAGGAGAAACAGAAAACATGTCAGTAGTTATGGGTATGTGAGAGCACTGCTTGTTATGAATTTAAATAAAATGTAATAAGGAAGTGTGAAGTCATACCTCTGTGCTTGCTCATCACCTGTTCTCATGCTGCAGAGGCAAAGTCCAAACCCCTTGCTCACAGACTGATGCTAGTCTTCCTCGCATTCACTGGGGACTAGAAATGTTTACATCCTGTACAGAACTTTGTCAAAAACCACATAATCAGAGAGTTTTGCTAGTGGCGGTGGTTGGGGTTTTTTTGTTTGGTTGGGTTTTTTTTTTGGGGCGGGGTGCAGGTGGTATGTGCAGTGTGGTGTGTGTTAAACAGAACACTGCAACAGAATTAGCTGTATTTATGGGCTCTCAGGAAACTCTTCCTGCTTTGTGATATTTTTCAGTTTAGTTTGTGAAAAACTGCTCTCCCCACTTACTGGCATGGTTTAAAACTGGGCAGGCCACAACTCCATGCCATCCAGGCCCATTAAACAACAGCAATTACATTTATATGCCACCAAACCATAAATAAATAAATAAAAAATTATCTAGGGTCTTGAAAACAAACAAAAAACCCCACAGGCTTCTTTACCAGCAGAGTACCACATAAGGGTGTGGGACTGGGAAGACCAGATCAGACAAGTAAGCTTTCTTATTTTGGGGAGACCGACATATCTGCCTAGATATTACTGCAACAGTTTATGTCTGAATTATGTTTTCAAGACTACCTAGACCATGAAGATGTCAATTACTTAAACATAATGAAAGCCTGTATGTAAGATGTAAGCCGAAGACACATAAGCCTGCTCTCATCACCTCCCACATTCTCAGCGGACATCTGAAGTGCCATAAATAACTTCAGTGTGTTGCTGGTAGAAATAAAAATAGTGGTGCCGATCCTGGCAGCACCAGCAGGACTTCCAGTGATGTTCAACGAAGAGGTAGAAACTCTTCTTCTGGCACGGACTCTGACTGTTCTACAGGAGCAGCAGGTTACCATTTACGTAGCTAATTTCATAGCATTATATACCATATAGTAAGGTTTGGATCTGCATACATCTTGTGCTTTTCCACAGCTTTTAGCCAAGACAAACTGAAAATAGTCAATACAAGCCTTAAAATTAAGGCAACTATTTCCTGGTCACTAAGCTGACTTGCCTAATGTACTACTTTACCACTATGCTTCTTCACTAGTCAAATATGTAAACTCCTTTATTGCCAACTTAGTTAATTCTCCCTTACCTTTTTTATTCTGCAATGTGATGAACTTGAACTATTTGGTCATTAATTGAGTAAGGACAAAAGTAAGTGTAATTGGGAGGGAAATCACTGCAGCAGCTTCACTGTTACATCATCCATATTGGAAGTTCACTATCAAGCTCTATATTATGAATGCTCCTTCTAGCAAAGAAGTCTCTTCTCGTCTTTTATCCGCAAAAAAGAATTTTCAATGCCGGGTTTCCACTCTGGCAAGATTACCTCAAAATCATTTAAGTCTTCAGCAAGGCTTTTAAACATACGTAGACTTAAGCTTTAAGTGCATGCTATAGGTTTGATTAAGTATCACCACTGGTAATCCAGAACCAAGATATAAAGGCACCTACCAAACTGAATGCCTGACCTCATTTTCCTTAAATTCTACAGCCTGTTTCTCACTTACACCTTCCCCCAAATTCTAAGCCCTAAAGTTGAAAGAAGGAAGGTGGAAGTCAGTAATAATTCTTCTGGGAAGACACTACCTGTTTTTAATATAATTTAGAAACTGATACATTAACCAACATGTTTTAAACCTGCACTCATCTTAACAGGCTGTAATTTATGCATAGCATTTTCACAGCCTATCGTATCTACTGTGCTCAGCAACTTTTCTATGAAGTAGACAAGTGCTGCAGAATACTGTAAAGACAAGGTCCATTAGCTGAATATTTAAATAATGGGGGGTTTGTTCCATTATTTTTAAAAAGAAAGTTTAATATGCACTTAACACCCAAGAAAAGTGATAGTATCAGTAGTCACTAATAGACTATAGTTTATTTCCTTAGGAATCTATTTTTTCAGTTGTCTAGCTAATTGCTATTGAAGTCAATAAAAGGGACCCCTAGAACACAACAATACTTCGCATTAGGATGACAGGTAGAGAACGGCAGGTTTCTCTAGCAGGAATGATTTGCTGCAACAGAAACAGTTCTTCAAGTCTATTCAAATAACGTGAGTAAAGCTGAAGTGATCCCACCATTTTGTGCATGTGCCCAACTCCCCTCTCCCCAGCCTTTACGTATCGTAAGAGCTCCTGCCTGCCACATCCTTACACCACCTTCAGAGTAGTGACAGCGCTCAAATTTTGTCATGCTCAAAAAAGTAACAGACTCCTGAATACAGAGAACTGTGGCACTATTGACGTTTTATAGAAACTGTTAAACCTCAGACTCTCTCCACTACTCACAGTGCTTTTATTTCAGTTGTCCCCAGGTGAGCAGAAGTCCCATTCCTCGTGTCTGTCATCCATCCATCCATCCGGCTGCCCCCCACCCCCTGCCAATAAACTCAGCACAGACATACAGAACATCAGGTCAGAAACACAAGAGAACACCACCAAATAGAGCAAGCTCTTGCAGACAATGAGAACACACGACACTCCTGGTTTGAGAACGGTCTGTAGCGGCACCAAACACCAACATTTATAATCCAAAACCAGATAAGGCTACTGCAGGTTCTAAAGTACTCCTGACTTACAAAGCTCTTCACAGAGACCAAGCCACAATGCAAAAAAAAAAACAAAACAACCCCAAAACACAACAACCACAAACCCACAGGAAAAAAAAAAGGAAAAACAAAACAAAACATAAACTCCAAGATGTACACATAAAACCCAGTATAGACCCCTAACCACAAGCAGAGCACCTAATTTCCTCATACAGAAGCGTAACATCTTTTACCACTTCCATGAGACACAGAACGGATGATCTGACAAGGTCCAGTTAGGTAACACAAACCATAGTTACTCCCTTGTCAGCAACCAGCAGCAGTGACAGTGACCAAACCACCTTACTGGTGGCCTCCCTGGGCCGAGGGAGCAGTCCGGCATTTTGCATTCATCTCCACTCTTCCACTTCCCTCTGCCAATGCCAGAGATGAGGAGCAACAGGTAGATAGTGCTGCACGATAAACTTCAGTGGAAACTTCATACACATTGTCACAGGGCAGGTAGGAGGAATTTCAGAATCAGCATTAGTGAATTAACAACTAATAAAGTCTAAAATTTGTTCTTGTCATTCTAAGCATAAATCATACTTTCTGCTCTCTTCCCCAAGTTCACATAGTGGCAATTCTAGCAGCACAGCAGCATGCAAAACTAAGCATTTCTCTCTTCTCTTTTGGTCTCCTTTATTACTCCTGCAGTAATTAAAAACCAATTGCACTTGTAAATACTGAGGTTCTGTTTTGGACCCGTTCTCTGCATCTTACACAGTAAGAACTGTTACCACTTATAGTAACCAACAGACAGATGTATGTGCTAAAACTCCACAGCAATCTGAAAGGATCTGTAAGTGTTTCAAGTTTCATTAAGGTAACTAGGATAGCACCACTGCTTCCCACCAAACCATCCTCTAATCTTTGTCAAAACTGGGTTTCAAGCCAAGTTCAGTGATAGCATAATTATTTTAGTGTTACCAAGGTGTCAACAGTTTGGCACGGAGCTGAGCAGTCCACAGTATTCATGCCAACAGAAAAAAAAAAATCTAATAACTAACATTCACATCTACATGTGTGTGCACAAACAGCCAGCTTCACGGACTTTCACTAAGTGTATTTATTCTCAGAAGCTAGCTCAGGGGGTCATAATACACAGTTCATTTGGATATAATGAAGAATAACTTTACGCATTCATTTGATCTTGCCAATGGATGGAGCTAGTTGCCAGAGAACCCCGTACATAACAGACCACCAATGGCACTCAGTGAGGCTCTCACACATGCTTTCCTCACGAGTGATTTAGATACTAAGGAAACATTTTTCAGACATGCTTAACATCTTTTATTCTCCAAACCTGTATGGCACTTATTTCTGTCATCTGGTCCAGGTTACATTACAGCAGAGAATCTTCAGGCAAACCCTAAACATTGCTGATTTGCTTCACCTAACCCAGTTTGGCAGGAACAGAAAAGTACTTTTACAACCATAACTTGTTTGTGCACGTGTAGTTGAATACTCATTATTACTTCTCTTGAAAACATAAAAATTATAAAAAACCCCCAAACCCCCAACATTTTTACCAAGAACCTAAGTCAGAGAGATGAACAGTAATTCTGTACCCATTGAGTATCTGTTTCCATCATTGAAGCCATTTGTTTAGAAACAAGTACAAGACTTGAGATTTACATTATTACAACTTCTGTATAATTTGCAGGGCTAAAGCTGGCCAGTACATTGCTGAGACAAATATGAAGAACTGGGAGGTGCAGTTTTTGAAGTTCACATTTAACAGTGAATAGAGAATGACAGTAAATTAGAATATTACATGGAACTTACCTCCCGCAGAGCCTAGCCTATATAAAATATGTAAGGAACGTAATCTCTTGCAGGGATAAAGATTTCAAAAACACTGGTATTTTAAAATAAGAAAACATGTTATTTTAGCACAGTTATTCTCCATGGTCATGTTTTAACCCACAAGAATTGGGATTTAGCGACAAGGAAAACATGTATGTGGTGTAAATTAGCCACTTCGATAAATGTTTCTACTGGTAGACTGCAAAGGGATAATTCCATTGACAGTCTGCTTAGCAGTAGAGAATTGCCACATTTTTGAACAGCATCAATTTTCTCATTTCATTTATGAAATGACAGCAGAGCTAAAGCCGTCACTTTTTTTTTTTTTTTTTCATTTTGATAGAAAGACATGACCCTACACTCTTTAAAAGCAGAGCAGAAAGATACTATCTGGATCACGACAATAAAAGCAACTCAGGACAGTTACACCTTACAGTGTGCCAGACTCGGGATGTCCCAGACACAAATGATGCCACTGCAGATTGTCCATGCAGTGTAACTCCAGAGTTTCTTGAGTCCCACTGACTGCTTCCTTTTGTACTGTTTCACATAATTCTTACTAAGATCTGAACTAGAAAAGAACACTCAGAATTTCTAGCATTAGAATTTTCTCCAAGATGCTTTGTATGCCATCTGGAAACTTTCCTTTCTGCTGATTCAAAAAAAAATACCACCAATATATTATCACTAAGACAAATGAAAAATGCCATCCTGACATGAACAGGTTTTTTGTTATTCAAATTTTCTGCCTGCTGTTAGAGTTAAGCCACGAGTTGTAGCAGTAATAGCAGTGGATGCATCTTCTAGGGCAAATCATGCCTGAGAAACAAACTAACTGGTCAGTAACAGTACAGAGCGGAAACATCAGGGTTACGCACTGTTTCCTGGCATTATTTAAAAATAACTTCTAGAATTTATTTTCTCTTATAGAATAATAGCAGCTTACTAGTTAGCCACTAAGTACTCCAAACAGGCCTGATAATGGGATTCTGGAGGAACACCTTTAAAATTGTATAACTAAAAATTAGTGTAAAATAGTACCAAAGTCTTTGGAAGAGTAGGTATAATAAGTAAACTAGCACCAATGTAGTAGTTGATTCAAGGGACAAGTCTACCACTCCTACTTGTATTGAGTATTTCCAATGGATCCACACTGGAGTTCATTTCAGAAGCCCTGCTGTGGACAACTCCAACTGACTCCACAGAAGAGCTCTGCTTTGTGTACGACCATACGGCAGAATCCAGCCGTCTACTTACACAGGAAAAAAAATAAAAATTGATGTTGTCATGTTCACATAAATGCATTTCAGAAACAATAAGGTACTACAATCTCCTTTATTATTTTAAAAACAGTTTTATTCTGTATATTTAGAAACGTGTAATTTTAATAACTGCAGAGAAAAAAATCAGCCACACCTGAATAGCTAATAACTCATTAACAGAATGCAGTGGTATATTATCTAAACAGTAGTAGTGCCATTGTGCCGTAATAAATTGTCTATTAGTAAAAAAATACATTTCAGGGCACATAGTACAGCATCCTTATGACAAATTACAGTAGGGATACTTTTCAAGAATTTAATCAAAGTAGAGAATTCCGAGTTATATTCTTTAAATGCAGCACTTAAAAAGGTAACAACTTTGTGCATTTTTAAAAAAATGTCCTTGTTCATATATTGTAGAAATGCTGCTTTATTGCTGCAGATGTCAAAGTTCAAGGCTCAAAAGGTATGAGAATACAAAGATATCCTTAAGAAACTTTGTTTGTTTTTATATATATTTATATATATAAAAAGGTAAAGCTTATAAAAGTTAATTTACAAACCAAGAACAAAAGTGGTATGCACGCATTATATACAAGCAGTCTATAACATCTATAAATTTTCAAATGCATAGCAGAAAACATACCATCGTTTTCTTCTGGTTCTCTTCTGGCTGATGAACACAAACAATACTCGTTCTCTAAACCAAACTCACAAGCTTTTTTTTGTTGTTCCCCCACCCCCACCCCTTTCCCCAGTCTCTCATGATATATTATCTAGGTAAGCACAAAAGCCATACAAACTTAATACAGAGAACTATGAGAGCTAAGACTATTAAAAACATGAGGGTAAGGCATCCCTGCTGGTTAATAGGTCTGTAATAATGTGGTTAATTTACAAATCCACAGAGGCAACTGAACCATAGTCATCCCACATGCTTTTCACCCTCCCCCCTATTCTCATGACAGTGTTTCCATATACAGTAAGTAGATGTGTTTGCATTAGCCTGTCGGCAGAGGAAAACATCTAAACTGTGCTACCCCAAGTTGATTGCCATTTCATTGGACAGGTACACCAAAACTCACTGAAAAACCAGAGACCAAAATGTAGTCTTGTGAGTTACAAGCACACAGTTGTAAAAACGCAGGCCAAATTATGTGTTTTCGCCAGTGGAATACGGATCAAATTCAGTTCCTCTGAATATAATTCCATTGGTACTTTCAGATTTTAAACAATGGAATACTAGTAGTGTCCTTTTAAAAAATAATAAAAAAAAGGAAACAAAACCCCACAAAAGAACAACCAACAAACCAAAGCATACAGAACCTACAAACCCTACCTTGTTCCCACTGTACACTCCCTGCTTGTGCATGTATTGTGACCATGGTTCAAAGAGTGTACTTGCTAAACCATTGTTAGTTAAAGCAAGATGCTTAAACACTAAGATCCATTATCACTTATAGAACAGTTAATACTTGATAGAGTGGTTCAGTTTATATGTAAGGTCCATCTCAGTTTCACATTATTTACTCAGTCAGCTAACTTAATATTTAGAAGTGGTCAATTAGGACTGAGACACAGTTTGCTCCAACAAGATAGTTTGGATCCCCGGGAAGAGACTTGTTCTGCCAGGTTTTGGGGTCACCTGTGGGAGGAAAACACAATGCTGGTGTTTAGTATCCGCTGTCAAACAATGTACATCTTGAAACAACCAAGCTTTTGGACAGGAACTTTTAAGTTCTGAATCAACACCTGTTTGCTTGTTTTTAAAAAACCTGCAGTTTGGATGTTATTAATAAAAAATTAACCCTTTATTTTCATATAATGTAGGATAGATCAGTTACTCAAAACGGACGCTGTGGCACTCAGGAATTGCTAAATATAAGTCATTCTACTCTACAGCACCAACATAGCACTTCCCATTTGAGAAGTGTGTATCAGGTATTCACGGGCTCTCTCCTTAATTGCCAGAAAAAATAAGACGTTTTAAAAGCTAATCTGGGTAGGACACCTTTGAAGTTTCTTGGAACAGTTCTGAACACAGATGAGTCAAATCAGAAGTTACGTTGTAATCAAAAACTATGACACACTGGTGGTTTTATTTTCTATTATGAAAATTATTGTAGACAGGGTTGTAGTCATTTTGCAGCTACATCCAGTATACTCGTTTAAAAGCCTGAAACACTGACATTTTAAAACGGATTCTCGTTAACTGGTACATCCTTAAAAGTCTTTAGAACAGATCTTATCTGCTCATGGTCAAAGGTCCTGTGTAACACTCTGTTACAAGGGGAAGTCATCAGCTGCCATCTCGCCAGACAAAGGTTACACTCCATCTGCACAGTCAATTGTCTCTTTCAACTGGAGAAAGTATTCTTCATTTGCTCACCTAAACCCACTACTAAATGCTGCCACTATACAAGAAGTGTCATCATCCCACTCTACAGTAGCGAAAATCACACTGAAGTTCTCTTAAGCCTTCCACATAAATGACATTACACAGCTTGCCCAAAACAGATCTACCTGGAGAAATGTGCAACGAGTTAGAGAACCCAGTCACACAGAGTGCAAACACCCGAGACCCCCGTATTAAATGAGACTGATGTAAATTCCACATAATTCTCTTGATCTCATGAAAACAAAATGAAGTACACAATGCACTGAGTGATGGCAACATCTGATGTAGGGACAAAGAATAGGAGTGGCCTGTGTATAGTCAGGGAATGCAAACAAGTTTACTGCAACCAGCTGAGACCGCTTATTTCAGTCCAGAAGCTCAATAATGCTGGAGGATTTTTCATTTTATAGACGCAGACAATTCCATTCAAAACTCACATGATCAAATATATTAGGAGAAAGGTAAAACAGGACTGTAGGACAACCAGGTCCTAGTCTCACATATGAGACAATGCCAGACTTTTTTCCAAGTTTCCCTCCTAAATACACAGTACGGATTAGACTGCAGCCAGTGCAACCTCTAGCTGGAGGATGTTTTTTCCATACTTACATACAACTGCTTTGAAAACAAAAAAACAAACAAAAAAAAAAAGATTCTTCAGTATTTTTTACTAATACATTCTAATAGGTGTGGCCCTAAAAGGCAACTTTTTTCCCCAGTCAGTTTTAATACCAGAATCATTCAAGCTTTGGAAGGGGTTTAACAGTAAAATATCAATATATGAGGCTTAAATGTGGCAGAAAGGATGTTAGTAAGTGCAAATGAATGTCGCTTTTAGGACAGAACATGGATACATTGAGAAAAAATGAGGTAGAGCAGACGACTGAAGAGAGAAAAACCCCAGAACTGTATAAACTGTTATTATAAAGCCACCTCAAAAATCAGAGTCCCATAACCAACTAATTTAGAAAGAGAGAAAACAATTATTTATTTAAGACACAGTATGGTCTACTTACATATCATAAGACAGAATTGCCTAATTTTAAAGTTTGTCTCAAAAGAGCAATGTTATGATATACATCCCATTTCAGATTAACAGAATGTGGTGTTATATTTACAGTACAGAAAGTGTTAAGGGTTAAATATACACGCTCTTGCTCTCACCCACACATGCGCGCACACACACATATCCCACTTTGGAAAGGGAGAAAAATGTCTCAGTAACTTCAGTTACTGTTTAGATTGTTTGTGTCCTCTCCCTTCCCTTCAAGTAAGTTCATGAACAGGTGCTTTTAGTTACAAAGGAAGTGTCGTGTCACTTTTGTACATAGTTGTCATATCTTTTGGGACCCTATAATTTACGAGTCCGTGTTTTAACACTGCCATGTAATCACACATTGTTAAATAGATGCATGCAACACATGCATATAATAGCTTATAAAAAAACAACTAAAAATTATTGCCATTAATACCTCTAGGTTATTGAATCCCCATCAAGGGGATTGATGCTTTAATCTTTCAAAGCATCAGTGCTTTGGTGTCGACAGTGATAGATACATTAGTGACAAGAGATATGCATACACAGTGGCTTAAATGCTGGATATAGAAGTACATCGTGCAGTCATTACTTAGATCATATGGACACATTAATGGTTTGAACCTTCCACCATAAATTTTGAAGGTAGCTGAATAAAGCCTTAAGACTTTTTCCCCAGATGTGCAAGCATTCCTTTTTAAATCTCTGTAACCTCACAGCCGTTTCATGAAATTGCTTGAAACCTGTCCAGAATTCTCAATTAGGCTCCTCGCTGAATTTCAGCTAATACATTTTTCCCCTCATCCCAGAAAGCCACAGTGAGGTAAAAAATGAACAGGTAAATGAATTTGCAACCTAGTTGCAACTTTTACTATCAACCAGAAACTTCTGGGTAAAATGCGGTAGAGGAGGAATAGGCAGAAGCAAGCAAGAAGAGTCTCGTGGAAAATCCAGCTACATTAGAATGAATTGTAAATGCTTTTACTGAACACTATAGTTTTCTTAAATGACCCAATTGTTAGCATCAACTTGCACACATGGAAACAGTTAACAAGCGTTAAATCATGATTTATGAGCATGCAGATTGTTAAGATTTGCCAGAGTCCTATATGGTTAATTAAGCAACAGACAAACAGCAGTTATGTTACAAAGGCCAATCAGAGGTACATAATAATTTCCTCTCAATTTTAGTGCGACTATCATTTCAAGTGTATTCAGCTGTAGCAGTCCTCAAGAAAGAAGACAGAATAGAAAAATACGATAATATTTAATAGACTAGAGATATTACTCTTTCTGCTATCATGGTTTTAGCTATGAATTTGCACCATGAGTAAATGTAAGAAAGACATTTGTAATGAAAGTGAAATGGGAGAGTTTGACACAAATACAATGATTGAGTTCTTTATATTACACAGCATCACCTTCAGCCAAATTAACTTAAATTATACGATAGCACCCAAAAGCCCCAAAAGGACAGAGGGAGGACAGCATACCCGACGAGGAGTCGGAGGATTTTAGAGCAAAAGACCAACCATCAGGGGTCATAGACGCACAATGTGGCAGGCGCAGCTCCACTGGCTTCAGGAATTTTAGTCCATGAGGCCCACACATTACCAAGGGGCTAAGAAGCGTTTCACCTACAGTTAAGGGAAAGAAAAACCTGTTACTCATTCTTCTTGAAATAGGTTCAAAGTATTGCATAATTACATTGCAGAGCTACTCAGCAACTTAGCTTTAGAGAAAAATAGGAACATTTTGACCTGTCAGTAAAGAATAGCACTTAGCAAGATTGTTTCTCATAGTCTTTTTCAGAGCACTCAAGTGATATTTCAATGGAACATACCACAATCTCAAAATGGAAAAGCATAAACAAGTCTGATGATTTTTGGTTTTGGCCGCAAATTTCTGGGCAGGTGCACCAAAAGAATTAACTCCCCAAATCTGTGAGCAGCCTTGTTCATGCTTCTCTTTGCACTACAGCCACAATGTTCTGCTTGTACGAATTTATGGCACATTGGGCTGAATAAAGCCTGGAGCAGCTCAAGAGCCTACGAGCCTTATCCTAACCATCAAAAGATAAAGTATACAAACATGCAGGTCTATTTTTAGTTTAAAACTCCAAAACCTATGTTTGGTTTATAAAGATTCAAAGTAACTGCAGATTGCAAGATGCTTTAACTGCAAATTTATGAAATTAACCCTTTTAGTTTCTTGACTTGAGGAACTTAGGAATCTGACAGGTCAGAAAATGCAGGTACACTACTAGACTAGTGGTATGAAAGACAGACAGACAATGAAGAAACTGCTCAATTAAGATATACTACTCAACCCTTATTAATAAGGCAATCAGGAATATGCTTTTATTTATGTAAAAGTCAGAATGGTTTTTTTAAACTGTGAAGCCGTTTTCTTTAGAGAAACAGAAAAAAATTAAAAGCGCTGGGTATTTTGAAGCGTTGAAGTAAATGCCAAATACTTAACTCAAGCCAAATTAGTTTAAATCATGTGCTTGATAGTTCTTTTGGTCCTCACTGTGTCATGAATAAATACTTCTAATAAGAACGCCTAGAGTAAATCCCTGCACTTTGTGAGGGAATCTGCAGTTTCAAAGATTCTTAAAAAAAGAATTTAGAACCTTCTTTTAGTGCACTAGATAAGTTTTAAATTGGTACATAAGTCTACACATTAAATATTCTCAAGCTATAACTCAGGGCCTCCATCTTGCTCGCAACTTTCAATATTAAGCAAAATATTGCTTCCCTTATACTACTTGTGAGACATTGACTCTGTATCTTCATACAGAAATATATGTTATCTATTGAAGCATATTAAGGTATTTTTATATTCTGTTTTGCTGTTAGAAAAGAGTTAAACAACAGAACACTGTACCATGCCAGCTCTTACCTTTCTCTTTGTCCAAAGGTGGAAGTATACTGTTGTCTCTGCAGACTTTGAAATATATTTCTTGCTCTATTCCCTCTGGAATGGCTCCTTGTGGTATAATAATACTAACTCCAGTCTCTATGGAGCTTAATACACCACCATTGCTGTTAAATACACCTCTTGCTGTGGCTACAACAGTGTGTCCATCTTCTTCCTCCTCATCCTCGAGTGCTGAAGGGCTGAATATAAGACAGAAAAAGCCGAGCAGTTTTATCAATATTTTCCTCCTCAAAGTCGGCAGCATAACCTTCCTCCAGCATTTTGGCAGAGCACAGCCTAGAGTAGGCTAGCACTGATTTCAGGAAAACATTAAATGTGTTGCACACTTGATTGTGCAGGACAACTAAGATGAAAGTAGTTCAAGATCTGCCATGAGAAGACATTTCCACAAACCCTCCGACCAAAGCCCACAAACTCTGAAAATCTTCAGAAAGTAGTTAACGTAAAAATTTGGACCACTTGAATCTTACGTTTTCAAATGCCCACTTCTGGGATTATACAGAAAGAGCTTGCCCCAACTACACACTTCAGCTTAGTAAAACTAAATGTAACAACATCCGAAAGCTTCTTTTTCTTCCCAAAACTCCATTAAGGACTTGAATACTACAAAGAGTAGTAACTCTTATTCAAGCCACATTGAACACTTCTATTCAGATATACATTGAAAACAAAGCCTGTAAAAAAACCAACCAACCAACCAACCAAACCAAAAAAAACCCCAACAACAACAAAAAACAACCACCACCAAACCATAGAAACCAACAACAAAAACAACCCCACACAGTTTTTTCCGGGTTGCTAGGATATGACTAAAGAGAAATATGTGTCATTATCAAATGGCTAGCTTGAGTAGATTTCAGATCAATTTCTAAGGAATTTCACTCAAAGAACCAGTAATTTCAAAGTTTCTAGCAGTCTACAAAACTACATCACATCAAAACATTTCTTAGGTGCTTAAGAAGAAATAGGATTCACTCTTCTATTACATTTCTCAGTTACTGAAACACCAAGCAAGATTTCAAGTCCAGTTCATGCATTATTATTTTGAAATCAAAGAATAATAAAACACTGTTCCACAAATACTGGTGAAAATAATTTTAACAAGTCAGCAAATACCTGAAGATCGTAATACTATCTGCTGCTCTTGACATAGTTCTTATAAGTGAAAGCATATCAGGCAAGCACAAGCTCCTTTTAAGCAGTTGTTTTGTCTTGTAGTAAAGAGAACCAATATGAAACCACTAAAGTGACTTTCGTTTTTTATGAGTATTTTTAAAATATCCCTTATACATGCGTACCATGAGGTGTCTCTCTAAGCACACAGAATGAATATAATTCGGTGCAACAGCTATCCTTAGAAATTGATTCCATCTTCTAGAAACAAACCGAGAGGACAAATGACTACTACCTACCAGAAGATTTATAATTACAGTATGGGAAATGGGAAATAAAAGCCATGCTGCTTTCTAATAACAGGATGCAAGATGATACAGGGACACAGGACATACTTTAAGCATCTACCCAAGTGCACTTTGATGCCCTTTGGCAGAATTTTAGAATCATAGTATCAACCTTTCAACTGTTATATCAACAGAAATTGGAAGGGGGGGGGGGGGGGGGGGAAGTGCTGTATTTTTCACAGATGAACTCCTATAGATGTACTAATGGAACGAAAAAAGCAGCAGCTTACCTTACAGGAATGGCTTTAGGCACAGCATTAACATTATTTGGTTGATATTTAGGCTTGTCGACAGCAAAGGTATCCATTCCACTATCAAACTCAGGAGGCTGCGATGAGCTGTGTGCTTTCAAAATCGGTTGAGGAGAATTTGGAGATTTTGATGGCAACTCTGGTTTATGCTGAGCTTCATTTGGCAAGAGATTATGGTTGAATTTAGGACTTTCAAACTTGCGCTCAAAGGGCCTTGCAGCACTAGTGTAAGGTTTTGTTGTAAAACGGTTGTAAGAAGGAGTGACTGTTTTCTGGATCTGTTCAGTTCCATTGACAGGGCCTTTGTCGGGGAAGCTTTTCTGAGGATAAAAAGTGGACTGCACAGTGTCCTCTCTAGAGGATCTGAAAATTGCTGGCTTATTCTGAGGTGGAGGAGGGTCAGACATGGAGTTAACTGCAATGCAAACAAAAATACCAGAACTCAATGACCATCAGAAATTCTAGTCACATACAATATGGCATAAAGACACATTTTAGTCAATTCTTAATCTACTACATAAAATATAAATAGGTTCATCTTAGCTCTTTTAGATCATCTGTCCTCCTATTACATTTCGGATGTTTGGGTAAGTTATCTAATGTTTCATTAAACAGATGTGCTAGATGCAATGGTATGACCTTTCAATAAAGAGGTTAGACTGATTTATACCCTGACCAAAAAAACCAGAATTGAATACTACCACGCACTTGCACAAACTGGAAAATTGAATTGGACTGGGCAATCGTACCCGTGTGAAAGTGAAACCAACTTTTTCTTCTGTTTTTAGAAACCTACAACTCATGCCTAAAGAATTCTGGTCCAAAGCATAGAGTGGTACATTTTTTAAGTACTGGAAATTTTACTTCATCTTTGCCAAGACCACTAAATATGGAAAAGACAGTTACAGTGACTATTAACACCTGGAAGTTATGGTTTCAGACAGGATCACCAAATCATTTCACAAAACTCAGTGTCACTATAATAAAACGCTATTTTCACTAATAATTATTCCAAGTTTCAGTTAAAGAACACCATAGTTACCAGCGCAGACACACTGAAGCAACCACAAAAGCCCCTGACATGGGATATTGTTACCACCTGAGCCAGGTTAGCTTCCTAGCTGCTCACCTTCTGAAAGTGCGGGCTTGTGATGTGCTGGGAGAGACAGGACAGGACTGTTAATCGACTGAGGTTGTGTGTACTGGACTGAAGGAGCAGGAGGAGGAGTTGTAACTGGAGGGATTGGCTCGTAGCGTTTTTCACCAACAGGCTTATCCATTGATTCTGTATCGGTTGGTTTCCCCCTGTTGAAATAAAAGAAAAAACCCACATTTCACTGTTCAGCTTCCTCAGGGCTTTGAGCTCCTGCATTCAGTGCTATTTTTTTCTTCTATGATCACCTGATTTCCACCTCTTCCTATAAACATTAAAACATGATTTTCTTTCATATTCTGTCTCAAGTATAAAAACATTTATTGATAAGCACAAGAGATTAAGACAACATTGAATCTTTAGGAGAAGATTAGTAACACAAACCATGGCAAACAAAAGGCAGATGACATTTCAGGTGTATTTGTGTAATTGCCTACAAGGTCTTGGTTTTTCAATTTCATTTGGGGTAATTCCAATGAAGACGTATTCTCTAATTTATCAGGTCTTCAAAATAAAAACATAAATCCCCCTTTTTTTGGGGGGTGGGCTGTTTTTGAAAAGCATAATTAGTCAATAGGCCAATGGATTCTAGAACAACTTTTCTAAATACACCTAGTATTTGAACAATGCCATCTTCATAAGAAACGTAATCAGCTTAAGCTTCACTAGCTTTATGTGCATAGTGTAGGTAACTTTAAAATCTTATTTTCAAAACATTTTTCTTATATTAGAAATATTTCTCCAAAAGTTTATTTCAGGAAATGATTGATTTCACACATACCTGTAATTTTAGACTACAGTATATTGTACTTACATTCAGAATTTGTGTGTTTAAAATTTTAAGTGCACATAATGCCTGTGATGAAATGTAACAGTGAGAGGACACCTGAAAACATCCTCACATCAACAACAGTCTTACCACTTGATGTTCCTTTTCAAGTAGTCATAGCTAGTGTAAGAGCCAAGAAATCTAGGTGATGGCAAAGCAAACAGCAATAGAAGAATGAAAGAAAATAGTCATTCTATCTTGAGCATATTATTTCTTCACACTTTTTACGTTAGTCCTAGCAGTTCTCATATGACAAGCTTGTTGAAACAAAGAGACACTACTTTTATCAGTCACGCTTCTGATAAGACCTTTACTGTATGCATATGTACAATGACCACCTACTATATTTAGTATGAGATTTTGTCAGTGAATTAGGAGGTGGTCAAGATTTCAAAATGACAGATATCAGAAGTAAGAAAGAGATTACGCTAAGCCATTTGTAACAATCTGTATAAACAAAGTTATTCAACGTATTGAAAAAAGTGAACAAAATATAAGTCCCATATTCTAACAATCTCTCACTTATGGTCGAATTTGCATTAATTTCTTCAGACTTAACATACTCAGAATGATGATGATTTTGTATTGCAGATGATATACTGAGAGTACATTCACAGCACGTGTTTCTATAGCACTATCAGCTCATCCAATAGCAGAGCACACACCATAAAATGTTTGTGATTGTGTTCAATACCTAAAAGGATGTCTTAGAGTTTTCTGTCTCCTCGTATTCATTAACAGTTGTTTTAAGTATACTGATGGCTTTCCCTTCATCTAACACTTATCTTGTTTATATGTTGCCAGAAAATACATTTTACATCAGGAGAGCTTTCCCTTATTCCTTCGCTTTCTTTACGCTCATAAAAATGTAACAGGCAACAATTACAGACACCAACAGTCTTACTGCTTCAGATGAAGAAAAGGGCTAATCAAATTTTGAAAGTCTGCTTGATGACCACATGAATGTGACCCCTCAGTGAGCTGAAGAGCATCTGTATGAATGTCTCTCTAAAATCAGTGTTGCCGAAAAAAAAAAAAAAATCATTTTAGATCTGCTGTATAAGCTTCCATTCCCACTGATTTTAATAAAGCCATTCATCCAATAACAGAAGTTATTACTGCACACTCTACCCACTGTTGTCTTTATTCCAGGTGGGTAGTAGGTGCTTTCTCAGCAACTGCCCACCTGAAACCCCTGCTTCCCAGAGGGGCTACTAGCCAGGGGAGGGCAGCACTGCAAAAGCCCACAAAAAAACCCCCAAAACAACGCACACCATGCCTAGTGAGAACTGTGTGGCAGCTTTCTGAGGAAATAAAAAATAGGGAAGGGTAGTATATTTTGACGAAGGGAGCAGAAGAGAGAGCTGTGACAATACAAACACAGCCAGAACAAAGCTGTGCTTAACATGAAGCCTGTTCTTCTGTCATAGGCTCCTGACCAAGGGTCAGCCACAACCTCAACCACATTGCTCAGAACCTGTATGCAATCAAAGCGGTCCACAACAAAATGCTTGCTTACAGAATCACAGGGGTTGGAAGGGACCTCTGGAGATCCAACCCCCTGCCAGAGCAGGCTCACCTAGAGCAGGTTGCACAGGATGGCATCCAGGCGGGTTTGGAATGTCTCCAGAATCAGAGACTCCACCATCTCTCTGGGCAGCCTGTTCCAGTGCTCTGCCACCCTCAAAGGAAAGAAGCTCCTCCTCATGTTTAGATGGAACTTCCTACGTTCAAGTTTGTGCCCATTACCTCTTGTCCTAACACTGGGCACCACTGCAAAAAGACTGGTCCTATCCTCCCGGCACTCTCCCTGTAAGTGTTTATAAGCATTGATGAGATCCCCTCTGAGCCTTCTCTTCTCCAGACTAGAAAGACCCCAGTCCCTCAGCCTTTCCTCATAAGAAAGATGTTCCAGCCCCCTAATCATCTTTGTAGCCCTTGTAGCCCTCACAAGTTGTGAGTGTACAAACGAAGCTCCTCTAATTATTGATGTGCCGTTTTCTAAGCTGTTTCCCACTTTTTGCTACAAAACCTGCTACTTTAATTTGAAATGAAGCAGGAATGAACCACTAGAATGAACCAGTGGGCAACAGGTTATAAGCCTGGGTGCACAACAGAAAACTTAACAAACTGCACTGCTGCTCTGCCATTCCCATTCAAAAAGCTCCAACTGTAACAGACGGGTAAGACCTCAGCTGGAGCAGTTTAAGAAGTTAACACAGGACACTGTTCCCTACTGCCTCCTCAGATGAGGCTGTAACTAACCATGCGGGTACTCCTAACCATACTCATTATGAAATTTAGGTAAGCTACCGCCTTCTGCAGCATGTCAAGCTAATGCAGGTAACAACACTGAACCAAGCAGGAACAAATCCACTACTCTCAGCCATGGGGGCAGCAGCCTCATGAATCACTCCAGCCAGATCCACTGAACCACGTCCATTTACAAGTTCTACTGTTTTCTCACATCAAGAGGAACTATGCCTTATTCTACAGTTACTGACAACTGTAACATGCAGATATGGCATTATCCATACAAAGGAGCTTTAGTAATGGCATAAGTTTCCTAAATGATGCAACGAATTGAAAGAGTTAACAAATTTGTACACGCATAATGGGAAAAATACATACTTTCACAATACTTACTCAGTGGCAAAGAACTTTACATAATTTAATGTACGTTAATATTTAAAACAGAAAAAGTTGTAGCTATCGCTCATGAATAAATAAAATCAGTCCTCTGTACCCAGAATACATTATATGGATTATGCAGGAGCAAGAGATTGCATAATCAAGAGTTCCTGTATCACCCAAATTTAGTCCTGTTTATTTTTAGAAAAGTTTATTCACAGAATAGCAATTACCATACAAATTCACGGGAAAAAAAGATGAATAACAAGCAAGTAACAGGGTACAAACTGGAAGCTGGCGAAAGGGAAGTCCTAAATATGAATGTTTGCTGTTGGCTTGTGCTTCTGCGCAAGGACATTGCGGTATGCTTCTAGAGGCAGTACTGTCCAACTGAGCACTGCTCTTGTTTACCTCCTTCCACTTCCATTAATATTTTAGCCTTTGTCTATTTGCACTGCACTACCCTGGGTAGATTTTCTTTCCCATGCCTGTCCCTTCCTGTTAAGGGTTACATTCTTTCATAAAGAGAAAACACAACACATTTTTGTCCCCTGACATATGAAACTATCGGCCTTAAAAACAGTATTATCTTACTCCTCTGTGGCAGTAAGTTGTCACCTTCCCCTAAGTACAAGCCCTGAAGTTACACACTAACTCACAATCAAAACAAAACCAGAACTGAGCAGCCAATGAATGGAAGTGTCATGGTAGACAGAAGCAGTAGGTAGAAGTATGGAACAATCTCTCTCAACTATTGGCTGCTCTGCAGCAAGAATTCAATAGTTGTGTGTATCTCCCATGTTTTTCAGTGTGGGTGACAACACTGCTGAGGACAAGCATACAATGAAAGCTTACTACACTCTCCATCTGAAGAATTTTACAATCTTCACAATTATTTAATGAAAGCTTACAGCATTTGTCCCAAAGCATTACTTGCATTTACTATGGCAACACAGTCCATGTCTATACGTCAAAATGGAGATCTATGGGTTACATCGTTTTTTGTATGTGGGAACGTAATTCTGAAAGCTACTGGACAACATTATGAGGCCAGCCAAGACCTTCCCCCCCCCCCCCCCCCCCCCCCAAGGTCTCTTCCTATGATGCCCGGAGAACAGGACAGGTATGCTCCCATCTTTCCATCAGAAGACACCAGGTGGGTAAAAAGGAAGGATAAAGAACATCCTTGACTGAAAATCAGAATTGGTTACAGATTGCTCTATGCACATTCCTTCCTTAGCATATAAAAAAGTAAAATACGAAATAGCTACCATATGCAGACTTCTTGATTAGAGAAAAAAAAAAAAAAAGGAATCCTTTAAAACCTATCAAGCTTTTAGAAAGATTCCAATATTCTCAGTCCACAGAGGAAGACACCAGAGATGACAGACAACATTACTCAAATAAGAACAGGATTCCCTAGTCTGAGCTCAAATTCTTTAAGACAAGCAATGGAACACAATGTATCAAGTACATGAAAGACAGCTTGCACGTACACTTAACACTATAAAACTTCAGCAAGCTAGTTTATTATTTCACTCTAAAGATCTCATTTACTTTAAGGTCGTCAGATTTTCAGCTTGACCTGCATGGTCCAGATTTCAAGCAGGAACATAACCCAAGTCTTCAAAAATGCCTAATTTTCAACCTGCATGCAGCAAGCCAAGATAGCTTTTCATAGGGACAGCTACAAACACACTGTTATGGCTTGAATCAAAACAAAATTTTGGAAATTTAGTTAACTGTGGAGAGTATACACAAAATTTGTGCAAGTATCCTCCAAGACAGCCAGTTCTTTACCTGAGCTAAATCTGTGTATGAGCTTTCACAAAATTTCTGTATCAAAATGTTCCAAACCAAGGAAGCAGAACAATACAGGAAACAGATGTTTCCATCAACAGATTAAACTCTGGCCTCAGCAATATTCCCTAAAGGCTCAGTTTCCTAATGTCAAACATGGGTAACGTGTACAAGCCTGTCTGCAGAATAAATACATGCAGAACTGGAATAAAGCAAAACCTTTGCTTTGAAAGATGTTTAAGCACTCAGTATTAGTTAGACTAAGGAAATACTTTGTTATGTTCTGTTAGTAAGTGGTAAGAAAAAGAAGCAGCATGTTGAAGGTCCTGAAACCTACAAAAATTATTCAATTACCAAAACAAAAGGTTATGCAGTTACGCGTTTTCAAACTAAAGCCAGATCTAAACAGAAAAACTGACTTCATAAATACAAAATAGTTTCAATTAGATATCATGAACCTCTGGAATTCCATTTATGGAGGCAGAATTTCTGTTTTAGTCCTATATGCCTCCCTCCTTTTTCAAAATAAAACAAGAAATCTCCCAAACTTACTTAGAATAATTGGTGAAATTCAGCTGGTTCTGCGAATGTATTGGTTTAGTCGGCTCAGAATGATGGCTGGCAGGAACCTGCGCAGATGGCTTATTTTCAAAACTCCTGCGATCAAAGTATGAGAGCTGCTTTCGGTAATACTCTTCATCTTCTTCAGGATCATAATGATTTGAACGCACAATATCTTCAGGTGGCTTCACTTGAGGTCTCTGTGGTTCTGGGGCCCTAACCAAGAATAATAATAATAAACAGTTGCTTTGCACAGTTGAACAAGCATAAGTACCTGAATTAAAATTCTATTTTGTAGCCTAGCAACCAAAATGTAATTCTTATAATTGCACACCTCACCCTTTTAATCTATATTGCATGGAAGTTAGATAGCTGTGTCACAGCAGAAAGGAAGAAAACCCTTATTTCCCTTTTACCTTACCTTTTCCCTTTTGTTTTACTTTCTACTTATCTCAGTTAAACATAGGAAAAAAGTAAGATTATTGGCTAAGTTTCTTCCTCAAAGTGCAGAAAAAACAGTGTCCTTCCCCTACTTTGCAGCAATCATGTTCTTGAGAACTGACTTTATGCCCTGCCTTAACATCGACACAGAAAATCATACTGACACACTCCGACTCTCCACTCTGCAGTTTCCTATTTGAACCACTAAGAGATGTTTTCTTAATATTCTAATCTCATATTGAAAACTACATTTAATTAATCAGTTGTGCATCTACCTGTAAGTTGTTTTGTCATGTTCATACTGGCTTTGAGAAGTTGGTTTTGGACCGCTCACAGTTGTAAGCGTAGGCTTAGGTGCTAGTTCTGGAGGCTGTAAAGAAAAGCACAGCACATTCTCTTAGATTCTAACATTTAGAAAGATACAGCACTTTATGAGTAAGAAAACTAAGACTGCCTCCCCTTCCCCCAAAAGGAAAACCAGAATGAAATACTAGTGAAAGATGAATTGGAGGAGCTTTCAGCACTGCAAGATCCCCTTCAGTGTTTTCACAGAAGTTTTCAGCTTCTGCTTTTAAAACATACGGCAGTTAGGTTGCTAAGAGGCTATTCCACAAGCAGCAAAGCTTTCTTTCCAAGACAGTATTTTACTTCTTGCAATGTAGTCTCATTAGCAAAAAATCGGGAATGAAGAGACTTAAATGACTTACCTTGACAGCTGATGTATCACTTGTTTCCTTCATTTTTTCCAAAGATGGTGATCTTCTTCTTTCAAATATCTTAACCCTACTTCGCACAGACTGTGGTTTCATGGCTGGATCTTCTTCTTCTTCTGCTAGAGATGGCGGCGTAGGCAGTGGTTTACTGTTAGAAGGCAAAACTTCTGGTTTGGTTTGTGATGAAGGGGGAGGAGGAAGAGAAACACCTGAAGTGCCATGAGAAGGCTCATATTGTCCAGCTTTAGCATTATAAGCTTGAGAAGGACCTGGTTCATAGCTTCTTATATGTGGATCAAAGTACTGCTTCGGTTCAGGAGATCGAGATATGGCTGACTGGTATGGCTGAGCTTCTTGTTTGTATCTACCATGCGTGTCATATCCAACAGTATGTTGATCTTCATATCGCACTTGTGGTAAGCTGAAGTTTTTGGGTGCATGCTCATAGCGAGGTCTGCCATCATAGCTCATTGGAGGAGGTTCCTCAAAACGAGGTTGTGCTGGATAATAGCTGCGTTCTGTGCTCTCTTCTACATTTTGTCTGGAATCAAGATCCCTAGGAGGCTGGTTTTCATAAGCTGTTCTTGTTTGGTTATAGGGCTGTTTTTCATCATAATATGCCCAGTGCTCCTCATAGGGAGGCACACGGTCATCATAATGTAAGCGAGGGTCATAACCACGAGAAAATTGATCTACGTAGTTTGTAGAATCATACCTGTATGTTGACTGTTCATAGTCCCTACTCGGTTGTTTTTCTGCATACTGAGCCTGGGATTCATAGATCAGACTTGGGTCTCTTTCCTGTCTCTGTACTGGGTGATTAATTGCTGGCTGTTTTACAATGTAGCTTTGTCTGGACGCTTCTTCGTTAATATATGGATCCTTTCTGTATACCTGTTAAAGAGAGAGGTGTACTTTTCAGTTAAAATGAAAAGCAACTGCAGCTGCATTTGAAATGTAATATTTTAAACAAACCTATATTCTAATAAATACTGGCTTTAGTTTTGTTTAAAAGTGGAATGATTTGGTGCAATTTGCAATCACAGGAAGCTGAACTTGTCGATTCAAGAGATCCCTTCCAGTCCTATTTTTAAGCAAAAACATGTAAGTAGATTAGAAGGGAAAGACAAAGGTAATAGTCTGTCATCTGGGTGGGGCACAGAACACAACACACTTTTGCAGGTGATGAGAAGAGTGGAAGTAAATCAATTTACATATGTAAGTTAGTTATAGCATTGCTGCGAAAGTATATAAAGTCACATGGATTCATCTTCATGATCAAGGATTTGGCATGATTTAAAGTATACAAAGATGTAGTGTCATTTTAGGGAAATAACAAATTTTTCTCAAGGCCTCATAAATAAACAGCAGAACACTGACAAGCTAAAAAAAGTCACGCATAAAGTAAAATCAAAATACAGAATGCAGTCTTTTTTTTAAGAATGTCCTATTTTTGAGAAGTGAAAAGTATATAGTTTGAAGCCATGCACACAAAACATTAGATGATGCTTAGCAATTCAGATGCACTGTTTTTTTGTAGCCTGCATGATTTCTTACAGGGGGGGGGAAAAAAAAAATCAGAAGGAATTCTCCAAAATAAGGGCAAAATAAAAAGATCATGTGCTAGCTTGATGTATAGCAGGAAATCAGCGCAACAATGTGGCACAGGTACCTTTGCTGGATCTATATGCGGCGATAAGGATGATGGCTCTTGATCTCTTAGGACTATATGAGCTCCCTCAGCACTTGATGTTCTTAAGGGGCCCGCTTGTGGTTGGTAAGAGTTGTAAGGAGCAGCGGTAGGCTCCTCCAGTCTGACATTAGTTAGGTTTACATTAGCATTTACTGCAGAGGTTGATGAGGTTGCAGGGTTTGATTCAGGCGACGGGGAAAGGTAAGGGACTGCAGGTGAGGCTTCTGCTTTCTGTGAAGTGTTTAAAATATTTTAAATATACCGCTACTGAATCACTGTATGACTTTGATTTATATTAAAATAATTTAAATGATGCTTTGATCAACAGAGCTAGATGTAGAATGAGATGTACTGAAAGTATCATGCACTAACACTTCCAGAAATTCATCATGTTGAAGATTAAAAAAGCAAAACATTTAATCAAAGTAGAACGGTACTTCAATCCCCTTCCTGTCAGAATGAGTCACTAGAACAGGTAGGGTAAGCTGATTCTCCAATTCATTATAACATATTGTTGCTGTTGACAGGTTCTTGTATGCGCTCACAATACTGGTAAGCAGACTATAAACACAGATTTCTTGTTCAAGAGAACTTGCAACCAGAAGTAAATGTACAGCGGTCAGTGTATAAAATTACTTTCTTACCGGCTGAGAAGTAGTTGTTTTAAATCCTGAAGAATCTATTCTAATATTTGGCTGTGGCTGAGCTTGAGATGCGTAAGTAGGGTAAGTTTGAGTTTCATGATGCATTCCAGAAGAATCCTCTCTAACAGGTTCAGAAGAACGTGTAATAGCAGATTCAGGAGGAGTCCCAACCTCATCATTCAGAGTTTCATCCAGTTCTTGATCAGTATAAGCACCCCCTTCTGTATCTGTGTCTTCATAATCAGATGTGTGTCTACTGTCTGTGCTGTACATAGAATATTCACTACCAGGAGCTGAGAGGTAAGAAAGGCGGTCATCGTGTAAATCAAGGTCATCACTTGTAGCACCATCTGCCTGTGTCAAACAAAATTAGAGTACACATTTATCGAAATACCTTTTAAAGAATGCCCTTTTTCTTGCAATGTAAAGCTAGGAAATTTTTTTGTGACTAATCAAGAACTGAACAAATGGAATGCATCCATCTTGTTGTGAACCACAATAGAAAGCCTGGTAGTTAAGAGTTACTTATATTCCAAATCCATCAGCACAGCGGCAGTATGAAAATCCAACACATCTGAATATCACAGGGGAGGAGAAATCAGGTTTCAATCACTGAAGATGGTAAATTACACTTGAAAACCTTTTCTGCAGTTTCGCTCTTCGAATCATTTTAATAAGGGGACAGATGACTGTCAGTGTAAGGGAGGGGATAGTGCATAGTGTCCACGGAAATCAAAGTGTTTGGAAAGATACAAAGCTGCACTTAAAGTGATATAATGATATTGGAATCATTAACTTGAAGGTAGATAATAAGGAAGTGAACAGAGCTCAATCTGAACAGCAATAGATGATCCAAATAGTAAGAAACACGTAGCAATAGCTGATTCATCATTTGCTTACTTGTAGTTGGTACTTCACTTGATATTAGTTCTTCAAGCAGATGTATCTAGTGTGCATAGGGTAACATGCAGCTTGAGAAGGCAAGTGGAGTTTTAGTAGGCAATGGAGAATACTAGTGATTTTGCATCTGTGTTCTCACAACTGAGAGATCACAATTCTCAGGTCAGAAAGAACATGAATATGCCACTTGCTTTTATATTAACGAAAAAACAATTTGTCATCAGGCAATCCCAATGCAGCAGAACACCCAGAAGTTATTTCATGAAAAAGCATCCAGTTCCCACAAAGTCTTCAAAGCAATAACATATCCTCCAGCTAACAGGGGCAACGGGCAAATGCTCTCAGTTACTACACTGCTACATGCAGAAGGACAACTATACAGCCCTCATTAACAGAATAACCGCACTAATATAGCAACCAATCAGTTTTGAGCAGTTCACATAGCCACGAGGCATTACTGCTTTCAGTCTTCAAATGATGGTTAAAATGAGGAAGAAAAAAGGAAAACAAACTTAATTCCATAAGCATCTGCCCGCATCTGTAACACCAGGAAGAATGAAAGAAAAGGAAATCTCTCATAAATACAGTTCCGTCATTTCTCCCCAAACATATTATTTCTTACCTTTCCTTCTGAAACCCACACTAGTTGGTTCTGTTGTTGCTGAATTGCTTCCTTTAGAGCTCCATACCATCCTTCATTCATTGAATTCAAGTTAATGGTAGCTAGAAGTACAGCAGGTTAGTTTGACTTACGATTTCTGCAGAACTATGAGAAGGATCTGTACCATCAGTAATAAAAGCAATATAAACTGGTAGATTAAAACCGTTAGATTTAGATAGTAATGTAAATATTAGTATTCAAAGCAACCTTAATGCCTGATGTGGTTTGGCACATTTTAGCCCATAGGAAATACTGAATGAACAGTAGCTTAGAATAAAGTAAGGCTTCAGTTTAGCCAGAGTAAAAAAAAAAAAAAAAAAAAAAAAAAAAAGAGTACATCATCTTCCTATTTATTCAAATGTTTGATTTTGGTTAATGATCCTGCAAAGCCACCAGATCTATTAGAAACGTCACTTTGATGTTTCAGATTGCTTTACGTTTGTGCAGTCATGTGCAAACGATGCACATGTCAATGGACTATTGCTTATCAAACGGGGGAGCCTGAACAAGTCAACAACTGCTTGACTTGGTCCATTTGCAGAAGAGTATGGAGGAAGAAGTTACTCTCATGTCACCTTTCCCTCCCTCTCAGAAATAGTAATCTAGTATATATCTAACTACTTACTTGTAAAAAGATGGTGATTATTTTTGCGTAGCTTGTGAGCTCTTTCATACAGCTTCCTGGCACTTTTTCGCGATTCTGGGCACAACCTCATTCTCATAGTCTTTACACCCTGCTTAGAATCAGGATTTAGGAACACTACAATAGGATACCACTGGGCATAATTCAGACGGTCCACTGCATTAGGAGTGACATCTAATAAAGCATGTTTGTCCTGTTGTGATAAAAAAGAGGGAAGAAAGTGAACCATTTATATACTTTTTTTTTTTTTTAAACAGCCCCCACAAATTAATTTTGTATCACCTTTACAGAGTTCCTTGTTTCAAAGTATTAATTTAAATTCTTTTCCTATTTGAATAATAGAAACCAAACCAATTCCAATACCAGGCTACATAGGCATATACATTTTGAACTCTAGGACTGACTGCCTAACTATAAGCTTTTTAATATTTAACTTCCTATTTAAAAATTCTCTCCAAAGTAAGCAGGCACTAAAGTAAAAATACGCTGTTTCCTATTAGTATTCTGCTCATAGGAAAAAAAGAAAGACAGAAACACAAGACCTAGTCTCATTACACACCTCCATCTTCCTTTTAAAAAAAAAACAACACAAAACAAAACCAAACAACAAAAACAAACAAACAAAAAAACCCCAAACCCAAAACCAAATGAAAAACCCCAAACCAAACCCCACTCTGAATGCAAGAGCTTGGCCAGCTTTCATCCAGTGCAAGATTCATCTTAAGCCCAAAGCACCCCGGCTTTGCTGCTTGAATAGCTCCCCCCACCTCTCCCCGACATCTGAAAGGCCTGCAGTTTGTTTTTAAGTAAGGAAAAGGTGAGGAGTAGAGCCTCATATCCTGAGCTACTATCAGAAGTTTTAAGGATACAAAGGAAGTGAGATTGAAGGATCCTTTCCCCTAGTCCTTGCACAAAAATTGATGTCAAGTCATTCATTTGTAAATTGGGTGTGGGAAGACTAACGACTCCATAAATAAAGTAACAATTTCTAGCTCTGATGTCACACCACGGCTTTAAGTGAAAGAGGAAACAGCTTAAAACAGCCTTAATAGAGAGAGGACAACACTCCCTGGAACAAAGCCCAGAATTACTTCTGGGCTGCAGTTATTGGTATGGAGAAGGAAAGGGGTGGTGGTTTGTTTGTTTGGGTTTTTTTATTTAAATTAGCCAATAGAAAGATTAGAAAGTTATTTTTAAAGCAAGTACGCTCATTAGTTACTTAAAATACCCAACACTTTACTTGATGATATCAGTTTTATCCTTCTTGTGTTAGAAGTACAGTGAGACAAGAAAAGACTTACTCTATCAATTATCTGTTTTATAGTGTGAAGACGAATAATGCCAGAACTACGTTGGTCAGTACCAGCATCTCTTGGTTCACTTTCTGGTAGAGGACAGAGTAAAAATCTGTTGTAAGTTTACAACATATTCCACATTCCCTCATTAAGATAAAACAAACTATTTCATAGCTCAAATTGTCAATTCAGATTGAAGACACCCCCCCTGCTTCAAAATAATACATGAAGATCTACCCACCAATTTGTCCATAGAAATCATTGCATCTTTACAAAATCACTTAGGACTAGGGTAATAAGGTATGGAATTAAAATGAAATTTGAGAAGGCTATAAACAGAATGAATATTGCTTTTACCTTCAGAGAATTATCAGCAACCAGTGAAAGTGCTTACAGACTAAACAGTCTGTTCCTTTACACTGTCAACATCTTGTTAAACATGTGGACAGCTACAGTAATAACGTAGAAACAAACAATCTAGCAAAAGAAAGCCGACTATTTCCTAACTGCAGAAGAACCTGATCTCATACTTACTTGCAATTTGAAAGATATCTGGTTCTTCTCTAGCAAGTTTCTCCCGCGCAACATCAGCTATTGGACCAAAAATTGTTACAGGTCTGAGAAACCCAGCTAGAATTGAAGAAAAAAAAAAAAGTCAAAATATATTGATTGCTTAAAACAAATGCAAGATACTCTTAAATTCATAGGCTAATACAAAGCAAACCACACAAACCTGTTAACCTGCAACAGTAAGAATAAAGCCATACCTTCCCGAAGAACAACTCTTTCATAGGCAGGAAACTTTGTCTGAACAGGTTGGGCAGAAAGATCTTCTCTGCTTTTTCGGAGATTTCTTTTTGAGCTACGCAAACCTCGGAATCTCCAAAAATCCGCTCGATCTCCTCCTGCTGTCTTTGGAAGCGTGTACTGTACGCTAGCTAGTTGCTCAGCTCTAAGAGGACAACAAATCCCAACCAGTTATCAAGAAAGTCAGCTTCTGTTCTGAAGTAATGCTTGACTAGCAAGCTTATACTTCCAGAAAAACCCACTACAGAAACAGCGAAAGCTTGATTCAGCAGGTGGTATTAAAAAGTACAAGACTGAACTACTGAGGCCGATATCGCGTTTCTAAAGCTTTATGTAGCCTTGTCTCTTGTACTGAAAAAAAAAGTTTTAAGGTTCTTTGTGAACTGTACGAGAGTCAAAAGGAAATCCACAGATCAGATATTCAACTTCAATTTGTTTTAACACTTTGTCGCTTTTTCTGACTGAAACAGTTCTATAAACTAGTATCCTGCAGACAAGTCCAATCATTCATTATACAGATGCAGAATTTCAAAGTGTAGTTTTAAAACAGCAATTTAAGTATTTTAAGATCGTACCTGTTTTTGTTAGGTATGATACCTCTTTCAACTTCCTTATGATTCTTGCCAATTCGAATTGCCAGCCATGAACCCAGTTTGCCATTGTACAAAGTGTCCACCACCCGGAACACTTCACCTTTGTTGAAACTTAGTCCATAAGGAGATTCCTTTTCATATTCAAAATGAGTTCTGATATAGAAAGAATCCCCTACATCAGACTCAACAATGCGACGATAAACTGAAAAAAGAAGAAGAAACCCCAGAATATAAAGAACATAAAACAATTCTCCTTGTTTTAAATATACAATATTACTCCAAGAAGCCTTAGTATCTCAGAGTTGCTCTATTTTAAGTAGCATAACTATTAATAGCAAACTCTACTAACATCTAATCAACTTTCACGGTCAAAAATTTGGTGGCAGTGCAAGCTTAATTCAGGTTCCCTGGAAGGAATGAATCTTACTGGAAAAGAAGTTTGTGTGTGCACACACACAGAATCATAGAATAGACTGGGTTGGAAGTGACCTTTAAAGGCCATCTAGTCCAACCCCCCTGCCATGAGCAGGGACATCTCCAACTAGGCCAGGCTGCTCAAAGCCCCATCCAACCTGGCCTTGAACACCTCCAGGGATGGGGCATCGACCTGTGTCAGTGTCTCACCACTCCCACAGTAAAGAATTTCTTCCTTGTATCTAGTCTAAATCTCCCCTCTTCCAGTTTAAAACCATTCCCCCTCACCCTATCACTCCACTCCCTGATCAAGAGTCCCTCCCCATCTTTCCTGTAGCCCCTTTAAGTACTGGAAGGCGCTATAAGCTCTCCCCAGAGCCTTCTCTTCTCCAGGCTGAACCACCCCAACTCTCTCAGCCTAATAACTCATTTTCAAAGGCATAACTACAATGGACTCCCCTGTTCCCCCCAAGATTTAATGCCAATACTTCTGTCAGATGCTAAGGGTTATTTCTGGTGGGTTTTTTGTTAGGGTTTTTTTTTGTGTGTGTTTTTTGGTTGGTTGGTTGGTTTTGGTGTCGTCGTCCCCCCCCCCCGCGGATTGTTTTGTTTTGGGGGCTTTGTTTGCTTGGGGGTGTGTGTACTGTTATAGTATCGATCTGTAGTAGTAACCTATCCCAAAGCCAAAAGAACTTAATAGCATTCATAAGGCGCCAATTTCCTGCAAGTCAGAAGGTAGTGATCATTCACTATATTTCGTGTTGTTCCATGCAGTCTACTACATTGCTCACGATACACAAATATTTACCGTCTTTTTTCTTCTGTGCCAAAATAGTTACTTCTTCACCTTTAGGAAGATCAAGCAAAAAAAGGACAGCTTCTTCTCTGATGATATTTGTGAAGTCTACGTTATTTACCTGGTATCAACAAAGCAATCAGTTTGATTTAGCATACGGTGTTATAACAGAAGTTTAACTATACAATGGGAAATCTAAATCAACTTATTGCTACGGGTTTTTTTATTCAGTTTCATACATACACATCAAGTGCACATATCTCAAGATGTCTCTTGTACCTCTAAATAGTCCCACTTTATTTCTTGATAAAAGCATCGCTTCCAGAATAATAGGTAACTGTTCATCTTATATTCTTTAGATCAATATTAAGGGGCACCTATAAACATCGGTAACATACACAGCTCTCTGACAATTTAGTGACTCAACAGTTAAAAAACCAAACAACTTTATCAACTGAATCAGTTTAAGAAACTGGATTAAAAACTTACTAACCTTCCTAGCAACAGTACAGCAACAGGAGATTTTGCTGCTATTAAGTCATCTAATGAGTACATACAGGAAAAACCTGTATGAACTACAAAGGCAATATATTCAATACTACAGAAAGAAAACATACTTTGGTACAAGAGAACATTTATATGGTTACTGGTTTTGACATACCCTGAGAATCTGGTCCCCTTCCTCTAATCCTTCTTTCGCTGCAGGGCTGTCTTCCAGAACACCAGCTACAAATATGCCAACATCATTGCCACCTGCTAGTCGCAAACCCACGCTATCTCCTTTTCTGAATTTTACCAGTTTCATGCTTGGCCTAGAGATTTAGAAAGTATTTCACTTAGAGGTATAAAAGCATAAAATATCCTGGTAAATTTGAGACTGAACACATGCAAAGAACTAATTTGCCTATCATTTCAATTAGAGGATATATGCTATGCATACCATTAGCTGTTTATCAACCGCGGTGTTACATCACACTCATTAGCAGCACTTCAAAAACCCCACCTATATTTACTTGTTTAGTGGGGTTTGTTTGTCTTACGCTCATACAGGGATTTAAGTGAGGAACTTCCTTCCAAAAGTGTTCCTCCTTTTAAAGACCTGTGCTAGCATATAGATCTATTTTCACTCTAAAGAGATTCAAATGAATTTGAGATGAAACCAAACTAGAATCTATTCTCATGTACACTAATGTCCATAAAGGAGATCCCAGATGAAGTCAACTCATTTCCACTCATGACCTTGCACATTTCTGCAGTGACCTTTATTCATGGCTCTCTGATTATTATGAAAGGAATATGCTACAGTATCTCTCTCCTCTCTCTGGAGACAGGGATGGGGAAGGAGGGGTGGGGGTGCCCAGGGAGAGAGAAACACCCCAAATTCTTTTCACCAGTTGATCACTGTAGCTACTTATTTCCATAGAAAAAAAATCAACAGAATTAAAAATGGTATGTTACACAATGTAAACACCAACAAGGCTGAGGAATAAACCTAAAGTCTTCATCCTAATATTTCTGAACAGAAGTGTCAGGTCAGCATATTGGACTTTACATCAGGCTATTTATACAAGTTATTCATCACCTTGGATAAAAGTTTGGTTTGCTCAAGGACCAGGCAGATTTGAATAGAGTTTAGAGTTACATTACCGAAGCATTCCATCTTCATGGGTTGAATTGGGTAAAGGACCATCAGATGGACTGACTGGTAAATCCACGTCTGGCTGACCTCCTTGTGCATACACTGGCTTTGGTTCTATTAAAATATCAAAAGATTTCAAATGTCTATTTGGTCATTTAAAGATGAAAAAATGAAGCTTAACTTAATTAAGAGCTTAGTGACTTCTTCAGTAGCCTTCTTCTACCCCACTTAAACCCACTTAAAAGTGAGTATTAGAAACTTACAACAACAGAAGACACTCAAAGGAGCAAGATTACTGGCCTAAGCAGTAGAATTACTGGCCTAATTATTACTTCAGTAAAAATCCCAAAACTTCCTTTGTACTTCATTGAGTACTCTGAAAACTGTAAAACTACAAGAACTAGAAGGCTTCATGCTCACAAGACCACTTTCAACCCTGCTGTTTCTCACCATCTATCTGACATAACTTGTTCATTTTCCATTGGCTCTCCCTCTTCAATAATTCAATTTTTGAAATTAAAATACCACACACAAACTACTGCTGCATGCCTTGAGGTCAGCAAATTTCAACACTTACTTTGGTCCAGTTAGTTGTTCTTAAAGATAAGCACTTACTATGGCTCTACTACATAGATTCTCTGTAGTCACTGGGAGGAAACTGCCACCGAGGTCTTCCCTCAGTAACACGCACTAATAGGAGCTCTTTTCTACTACATGGCTGGTCATGTTAGAAGACTTTGTATTTAAGCCTTATCTCTGCATACTTGAAAAAAGTTGATTTCAAGCTAGGCTGGCTTCAAAATATTCTAATATCCCTGGTCTTCCCAACAACCCTGCTGTCTTCCTTTCAAAGTATTGAACGGACTAGTTTGAAATTGGGAATTTCAGACAACAATTTGGTAATAATACCTTTTCTAATGTAGTTTTTATCTTTACCGTACAGCAACACGGCATTTGACTTTAAGTCTTTAATGACCCTTTCCTAGCCTAAGTCTCTGATCAAATTCTCTCCCTTCCACCCTCCTTTGACACAGTCAACCATGACAGCTGTCTTGCTCTTAGTCTAAGCAGCAAACTGTCACAGAATCTGCCAACTACTTTCCTAACCACATTTTCATTAAAGTCTTTGAAAGATCCTCATTTCCCTAGAGCTTTCTGTGAGGCTGTTAAAGAATTATGGCCTTTATTGCGCCTTTTTATCTCAGACTATGTATTACGGCAAGTTAATTTTCTCTGCAGACACAAATTTAAATATTGTCTGTATGTACTGGCCTACAGCTCCTCACATCCAAACTAAGTATTTCCATGTGTCTCTTCCCATTCACCCAAGAAAACAACATTTCTTCCTCCCCGCTAACCAACAAAATCACCACAGTACTTCTTACTTGCTTGCCAGTTCCTCAAACAAATTATTAGTACATTACTTTAGATTAAGAACCATCTCAACAATCTCCTGTCTTGGCTGGCTTTGTATTATGCTAATTATTAATCTTCAATATCTTATAAAAGTACAAAATTCATCTTTCTAATCTCACTACCACTTCCTTCTTCTATCTTGGCAAACAGAAAGGTAATTCATTTGCATCTTTTCATAACACCACTGCAAAAGGTCACCTCCTGTGACAATCTTTTTAATAATGGCTGCTGCTTCAGAAAACCTACTGTTTTCATTTTGAAGATCTTTCAGAGTCTATCAACATTGTACCTCTCTCAATTCATCACTGAGCTACTGAATACTACATGCAGAAGTGTCACTGCTCATCCCCTTAAGTCTTCAACTATTTTCAAGCTTGAGTGTGCTTTTTCTCATCCTACCCAGCCTTTCAAGAACAGCTCCCGTAAACCATCTGCACAGCTCCTCTTTCTCCATTTACAATTTCACTGAAGCACCTCCTTCCGTAAACAAAAATCTTGCAAGTCAGCCTGTCCAGAACAGTGTCCCATCACTGTATCATCTTACATTTTTTCTTTTTTACACCAACTGGCTTTTATCTGCTGCCATTTAGCTTACTCTTCCCTTCTGGAAAAAAGGCATGAGATTTTGTTCTGATTTTATTAGTTGTACTGCATTTGTTAAAAAGCCTTCTTGGTCCATGACTGTAGTTAGTAAGTGCTACAGCAACAAAGCATTTCAGAGTCTTTTGAGTTGTGTCTTGGGAACAGTAGCTCTAAACAGGCTTAACTACATCCTTGCTTAAATATAGTCTGCTACAGTAACCCATAAGAACCAGTCCACTGCCTGACTCTCAGAAAAGAAATTATGGATTTTAACCTTGCTTGAGAAATCAGGACAAAACTCTTAATGACCACCACCTATAAACACAGCTCTAAACACTGACGTTTGACTGCTATATAACGGGCAGACCCCACAGCTTAGGTTTTCAGGACCAGAACTTTAAGATATAAATGGGGTTACGATTACAAAGACTGATCATATTCAGAAATAAAAATAATTAGGACTGGATCTATTTTAAGACTTTAGAAGGCATTCCACAAATACGCAATGGCATAAAGTCTTTACTGGTCATCCAATCTCAACAACATGCTTAATTAATATATTTTAATGTTTTTACCTGGGAGCGGTGGAGTTTGTTTCTCAGTTCTTTCAACTGTCAGCTCTTCCACAGTTTTAGAAATATCATCTGCATTCTTTACGGGTGTAGAGACAGCTCCTGGTTTAGTTATCCTCTCGTCTTCTCTGCTTCGAAGACTATATTAGAAAAAAAGATTCCACTCTGCATATAGAATTGTGTCTATGACACTGGTCTACTAAGACTAAAGAATAAATACTTTCAGTCACAAAGTTCAGATTTGGCGGGTAAGGAATTACCAATTACTATTGAACAAGGTTTTGTTCTTAGACCATCACATTATTAATAATTTTTACCATTTCTAAAACCGAGCATTTTGTCCCTGACTTCACATTAATAAAGGACTTCTCTAGATATGGCTATTTAGAAAGAAGGACATGATGAAACAGACTGCTCTCTGCTTCAAGCACCAAAGGCATACACCATGTGCGGTCTATTCAAAGCTACAAAAAAAACCTGGGAAGCAAGGGGAAGAAGGGGAGGAACAGCAGTTACAATGGTCTTTTTCTCACCCCTCTCTGTAGAAATCCTGGATTTTTAAACTCAATTACTAAGCTTTGCTGTAATCAAGCTAATTTATCTGCTCCTTTGTGTGGCAGCTGCTTTGCAACACAAGTGGCTCTTGGTAGGGCTTTGGAGAGATAAAAGGTAGAACACAAACATGGCCCTGATTTCTCAGTCTTCAGAGAGGATGAGGCCTTCAATCTACAGCTAGTACAAGACAGGAATGCTCCTCATACGCTCAGTCATCCATGTATTTCAGTAAAAAGACAACTCGCTGCTTCTTAGGCATTTCCTATGCATGCTTCCAGTGTAAAACAAAGGCATATAGGACGAGTTAAAAAAAAAAAACAAAAACCAAAAACCAAAAAACAAAACCTCTTGTTCTTTAAATGATGAAAGCCACTAAAGCTCAAAAGAACATAGTTTGTATTCCTTTAGCCCAAAAGATCAGGTATTTTTATAGTTATATAAAGGTACAGCTACCAGCTGCACCATAGCAGAACTGAACAGAATATGCTGTATATTGAAATGTTAACCGTTACACTGCTATCTCTTGACTAGTAAATAATTTAATATGGTCAGAGCAGATGAACATTAATAATCAGCTGGAAAAACAAGAGTAGATCAATATACCAAAGAGACAGTCTTAATTCCAGAGCATGTATATTCTAAAAATATCTATTCTGAAAATATCTATTCAATTCCTGAGAGCTGGCAAATAAGCAAGAATATAAAAAGTACTTGAGAGAAGACAGATGCAAACAAACCACAACTTTTTATATAGTATCAGACTTCATTGCCAAGGAGGGGAAAAAGGTTCTTCCTCAGAGATAACAATGGCCTGGTCAGTGGGTGCAAGTCCATCTCCTCTCATAAAAGAGAGGTCTGTACTAGGGGGGGAGAAAAGTTTCTATCAACAGCTAGATGGTGCTACTAGGCAATAATGAGTATCACTTTCCATAAGTACAAATGTATCCGAAAAAATCCATTATACAGAGTAAAGACTTTATTTTAATCAGAACTGATACTTCAAGAGCTGAGAGTATGACTTAGGAACATAGATCCCAGCAAATCTACTCATTCAAGACATGTGAGTAAAAGAAACAGCAAACATCTAAATACAAGCAGACTGTGCTTTCCTGAAGCAATGTGAAGTTTTAAACACCAGAAACAAAGCTTAGCTATTCAGCCAAGACATACTAAGACTTTTCAGTACTTTCTTTTGCCAGTTTTAAAACTGTGTGCCTGAAGGCAGCTAAAAAAAGCAGAATATAGAAAAACACTGCAATGATCACAACAATTCGGGAAGACACAGGCACCCTTGCATTCTAAACAACCATCTTGTTCTAAGTCATTGGTAAAAACAAGTACAGCAGCCTAATTTTTAAAATACTTATTTGTGGCTTTTTTATTCAGATAAACCCCTTTTTGGGGGCTTCCAGAGTTGATTAAAGTGATGCTAAAACAATTAGGTCTAGCAAAATGAATAGTAAGCATACAGCCTTCTACCTTGTTCCCAAACTTCACCAATAAAAACTAAGTGCATAAGCTAAAAGCTTACATATATTACTTCCAGCACTAGACTAAAACATGACTGGACTCCTCATTCCCTTGAAAATAGTTGCCAGCTCATTAAAAACAGACACACACATTTAGCTGTTTAAACGCATACAAAGTGTCTTATAAACAGAAGTAGCCTTGTAGTAGTGTAAGCTACAACTAATTCCCCTCCCCATCCAAAGATTTTTGGGTAATGAGCACTAGTTAACGAGATATTACAGTAAGTTTCCCCATGAGCCCTCTCTACCTGTTTCCAACCATCTCTTAACAGAAGCATTATTCCAAAATAGTAGTCTTTCTGTCGTGCTTTAAAAATAAGGCCAAAAATACTGCAGTTACTACAGGAGAACAGAGTTCATTTTATATTTCCTCTACACATAGTCCAAACCCACTGTAATTTTATGCTGCTTTTATACCTGCATTTATCCAAACAAGCATAAACATGCAAGAAAACAGCTCTCAGGAACAGTAAGTAAAATACAGACACAGAGCACAGCACAAAATAGAGTCAGTTAACCATCTGAAGCACTATGTTTCTAGACTGGGCTACTGCTATGCATGTAGGCAAATACACCCTGCCAACTAAAATGCCTGCAAAAGGTTAGTTCTACTCTACGTTAAGACAAGTGTTTAAAAGGGAAGAAGCTGATAAAAACACAGTTGTGACAGAACAAAAAGGAAAAATCAGAACAGCAGGAGAGTAGTTTTTTTTCTTGATTTTGCTTAAATTGTCCAGTAAGCACTGAATATTTCACACTGCAAGATGACACAGGAAACAACTTGATGCCGTCACTGGTTCTGGGCGAGAGAAACTTGTTAAAACTGACACAGCTGCACTTCCCAAGAGACAAAAGTGTTGTCACTGTGTGCACTGACACACTATTGTTAACATCTGGGCTGTGTCAGGGCCCCCTGTACCTCACTTCCTCTCACCCTCCTCCCTTTTTTTTTTTTTTAAAGTATGCCTAACAGAAGCGTTTTAAAAAACCTTCAGTCACTAAATGCACTCAGGTACACACTACTGCCATCAACTGTGGCCATTACTTCAGACCAAAACAAGACTGTCTGCAACACACAGTTGGAATGTTTGTTTGCACAGAAAGATTTCTGAAAAATGCCAACATGCGGGCTCTTTCCAAATGCGTTTTTAGCACATCTCAAACTGCTTAGCATGAGAAGATAGTAAAAGCCAAGAGGCATGTTCCTAAGTACACCTGAAACAGGGTTGATTTTTGTCCTATATTTCAGTTTTTCAACTTGTTTTGAAAATGGACAGAACAACAAATCTCTCGTGCTATACATAATTTGTCTACTGTATTCCAGAAGTCAACCTCATCCTTCCAGAAGTCATAGAATGGTTTGGGTTGGAAGGAACCTTAAAGATATCTAGTTCCAACCCCCCTGCCATGGGCAGGGACACCTCCCACTAGACCAGAGTGCTCAAAACCCCGTCCAACCTGGCCTTGAACACCCTCCAGGGATGGGGCATCCACAGCTTCCCCGGGCAACCTGGGCCAGTGTCTCACCACCCTCATAGTGAAAAATTTCTTCCCAATATCTATTCTAAATCTACCCTCTTCCAGTTTGAAGACATTACCCCTTGTCCTGTCACTACGTGCCCTTGTAAAAAGTCCCTCTCCAGCTTTCTTCTAAGCCCCTTTCAGATACTGGAAGGCTGCTATAAGGTCTCCCAGGAGCCTTTTCTTCTCCAGGCTGAACAACCCCAACTCTCTCAGCCTGTCCTCAGAGCAGAGGTGCTCCAGCCCTCTGATCACCTTCGTGGCCTCCTCTAGACAGGCTCCAGCAGGTCCATATCCTTCTTATGTTGGGGGCTCCAGAGCCAGATGCAGTACTCCAGGTGGGGTCATAACAATGAACTCCACAGGGATTTCTTCAGGCTACCACATCTACCTTGCTGAGGCTGAAGTGTTGAACATCTCAGAAAACTTTATTGCTATTCCAGCGCCCAGGTAAGGCAGGCAGCACAGAAGCAAAGCTCCCAAGCAGGAGTTCTTTCAACTGGTGAGGGGCAGCCCCCAGATGTCATCTGGCAGGCCTGCCAGCACCTGGCTGTAAACACCACTTGTCAGGATGGGTCACACCAAAAGCTTATCTAGCTCAATAACTTGTTTCTGCCAGCAGTAAGACCAGATAAGGAAGAAAGAGTATATATGATACTTCCCCCCAAGTACTCTCCAACTTAGGGCGCAGAGACCTCTTTTGCTCCTTCTAGCTTTTTAAGTACAGCTCTTAACAGATTATACAAAGTTGCCTTATGTTAGGTGGCATTCTATATTTAAGATATATTTTTCCTCTGCCTAAACAGTTGTTGTTCTGCATATCTTTAAAATTATATGCATCTTTTAAAACTATACTCAACCTTTAAAACATGATCTGCTCAGAGAGCTCCTCTTCAAAGCCAAGACATGTTTATATCTTATATTCACTTAGTACCTAATCCAGTATCAACTGGCTATAAATTTTCCAAGTCTCCAGGGATTATGAGTACTTATCTGTATCTGGAGATTTATAAGATTCATTCTCTGGATTCTTTTCAAGACTGACTATGGATAATCTGCAATCCTCCACAAGCAAAAAAACCATACTAGCGTAGTTAGTCCTTTTTATTAGTAAATTAAGAAGAACATGTTCTAGAAGCTGAGTTTTTAGAAAGACTGTTCAAAAGACATCTGTGAACTTCCTCTGGACTAAAGAAAACTGCAAGGGCTATTTAATGTTTTGACAGAATGGTCAAACAGCAATTGCTACAGAAATTCTATATCCAGGAAAACTTCAGGCACACTGGTGTCTGTACCAGTATGGAATACTGAAAGATGGACAACCCTGAAGACCCTGCCAGACCTCAAAGCACTACTGAAGCACTGACACCTACAAGTGTCAGCCTGAAGTTAAGCTCGTATAAAAGGACTAAGAGGGTTCCCCTGGAACTTCTCTCCTCATGAACATACAAATGCTTGGCAGAACAGGGTCTAAATAAATACTTTTTTTTTTTTTTAATGTCCTCCTTAAGCTCAGTTTGAGGACTTTTCGCACCTTTTCTTCTTCCACTTGTTGCTCTCAAGCTTTTTTTTCCCCCTCCAGATTTTTCACCAGATTTTAAGAAGTGAAGCAGTTGCAACTAATTTGACCTTACAGTACATTTGAGCTTGCACAAATAACCACTCCAAAGAGACTCTGCTTTTAACATGTTTTTCCTTATGTGGCTCAGGGCCAGATGTTCTGATCTTGAAAGGGACATGTCCAACAGGAAGTCAATCCATGCCAAGGTAGCTCTTGTCATAAAGTTGATACAGCGGATGCATTCAAAGTTGAGATAACTTCAAAGTTCCTTCTCAGGAAGGATTTAATTCTTCTGACAGTGTAGTCCACAGGGAGGAAGTGACCATCTACCTAAACCACTGTAATAGGACAGGAAAGCACTAACACTAGGGTAAGTCAGGCACAGTTTCAGTTTTGATGGATTTTTTTTTTTCCCCTCCCTTCACAAGCCCTTTTCACACTGCATTAAAAATGCATGTCAAGAAACAAAGGTTTTAAATCTGACAGAGACCTGACAACCTTCACAATCAAATCCCTGCATCAGGGATCGTGCTTTTAAGTTTCTCCCACTAACATGGGGTTTCTACTTGAAAACAAACATTCATGCCTTATGGTCCCTCCAAACAACATACATGGAAGAGAAGCAAAAACGTTCGTAATCCATAACCCCAACCAGGCGTATACACAGGTAAGGTCCATCTTGCAGTTTTATTAACCCTTGAAAGACTCTAAAAACTTTGAAGGTATGTGTGTTATTTTCCCCTTGGGCAAACAAAATGTTACTAATAACCAAATCAGGCATATCTTAGTTTTATGCAAGTCAGCTGCAATTTGTTTTTCAGAATTTTTGACAGCATCTAAAAAATCTTCAAATACAGGGTCTGAATTTGCAACAGATCAATTCTAACTTTTGCTCCACCATCTATGAGCACTGAGAAAGTAAACTTTTCTCTTACAACTATTCAGTAGAATCTAAAATCCAACACTGAAATTCTATTTCAATAAATCAAAAGTTTCCATTTCCAACAAACTGTGGAAAAGCAAAACAGGACAGATTTATTTTATTCAAGACTGAAGTTTCACATGGCAGAAGAAAAAAAAAATTCCAAACCATACAACAGAGTACTTCTGAGTTCATATAAAATTACTTACCTACTTCAGAATTATCATGAATGTCCTACTACCAAGTTCAAATATTAAAAACTACAGTCCAAAAGCTAAATCTGCTGTGCAATACACCGTATTTTGTAGAAATTAAGTGTATTCAGAAACACAAAATAACTAAGAAGGCTAGTGAGGAAAATAAAAAGCCTAACCCTAAATAAAGCAAGACTTCAAGTTTACCCAGGTTGGACATTCAATTGGAACCGTGCTACTAGTCATCTCAAATATCCTTGCAGCTAACTGCTGTCTAAAACCAAAATATAATTGCATATGCTTCAATAACATATATCACTATCAAACTTACATTGTAAATCAAATAACCATTAAGTTTAAAAAAGGGATAGCACTAAAATTAAAGGTTTGATATCTCCTGCAGTCTAAGAGAATTTGGATCATTATCAGCCACATCTCTTGAGAGAAAGAACACTATTACTACTACCGTAGCTCTGCATCACATTTGTTACACTGCATAAATCCAAGCACTCCTACAACTTATACGTCACATTAAAGAGTTGATTTAAAAATAATACAATGCTGCCATCACCTGCCGTTGCTGGGCTGCTGTGGAGAATGTCTGGAATGGTCTGAAGGCTCTGACCTCTGGTCAGGAGATCGTGAACGACTGCGGCGGGGCCTGTCATGTGATCGGTTGGAATGATCTGATGCCAGCGACTGAATTTCTGAAATGTCTGTTAAATAAAAGTTGTTTTTTCATGAAATGATTGTAATTAAAATGGTGGCGTGACCTGCTCAAATGGAAATAAGCTTTTGCAGAGAATTTTTATGAAGATGTTAAATCTATATTTATTATTTCAAAACAACTAAACTTAATATCCCTGAAAGAACAATTGCAAGAATAGGAACCATATCTTTTTCTCCACTGCTTTTGAAGGTGTGGATTTCAATCACATTCAAACAAGAATTTGCCCACATGACAATCTTACTCCTAACTCTTCTCCTCCCCACCCTCTTATCCCACTTAGGTATTTCACATCTCCACAACACTGGGAACTCCTCTCCCCCTGTGGAAATTAAGTGTATTTATACTCACCATCTCTTTCTGAAGCATTAGCAGAATGAATACTATCAGAAAGATCAGGGACATTCAACAGTGTAGCTCGTTCATCTCGCTGAACAACCATCTTCAACTTGCCTTTTGACCTTTCTATTAGTGTTTTTGCGTCTGCTAAGGACATATTTTCTGTCACTGTGCCATTTATCTGGAACAGAGTAAGAATAGAGCAGATATAAACTTACTGAAAAAAACCAACCCAGTGGCTCTCCAGTAAAAATAGTGGTTTTCTGTCTGATGATATTTAGAAATAGCTATAGGTATTTATCGAATTACCATAATACAATGGAATACTATTTGGCTTATCCAAACTATAACATAACATAGAAAATTATTTTCATCTTTCAAAGACAGAGCCTCTACCACGAATACAAAACTTTTAAAATATTACGGTTTTTGAACCAGCATTGCTATACTCAGCAGAGTAAGGAATGGTATGTTTTACTGCACCTACACATTTATGGCAGTATCTTGAAATAAAAATTATTAGTATGAATTAAAAAACCCTGAGTATATCAATTTCTACAAAAATCAAAATTTAACCTGAAGGCAAGTTCTAGTGTTGCTGAACAGCACAATTCCACAACATTATATTGTGTAACTAAGCACATAGGGCCAAAGTCTCATCCCATCCCAAATGTTTTCTATTATGCATTTACAGTAGGCACTATTTGTCTGAATAAGACCTGGGGAATAGTACCAAAAAACCCAAAAAGGCTTTATAATTTTCCTTCCGTTAGGTTGATTTATACTTAGTTTTACTGATCTTTGAAATAATTTAATAAAAAAAGACACATCATCTACTAACAATAATTATGCTATTAAGAGATAGCTAATTCTAAAACCAGTTATTCAGTGAGTTTTCCCTCTCAACAAACACCAGGCCATTTACTTTACCTTCAGTACAACATCTCCTTCCTGAATATTGCCATCTCTTGCTGCCAGGCTATCCTGTGATATTTCTTTCACAAATATGTGGCTTGCCAACCGTAGACCATACTCTTTATAAAACAGCAATGAAAGAAAAAAGAAAACTGATGAAGCTACAGTAAAAAAAGGAGGGACGTATCTGAAGATTTACAACACTGCTTTACACAACATTTACGCTGGAAACAGAGGACAGTGAACTTGGCACATGAAGGGCTGTACTGGAATTACACTATGGATTTACCATTATATCAGTCTCTTTTCTAAATCTGCCTGTAATCACAGCTGTTGTTCAACAGCTTAATTTAGATGCTACCTACAATTTTCCTTCTTTTAAAGAACACAAACACTGAAGACTCAACTGAAGTATACGGAAGGTACGTAGCCACTGACTACCAGATGTCAGGTGCACAGCTGGGATTTATTTACACTATGTAATACTTTATCCTTAATTAAGCACATGTATTTTGGAATATGAAAAATACCACCAGAAATACAATAGCAGTTTTTAAGTTTGCAGCTAGCTACTGGTAAAGTGGCAAAGAAAGTGTTAACAGCACTGTTCATACAGTCCACGAAGGCCTTAACACAACACTGACTGAAGCAGTTGGCCTTTAAAAACCAGCAGAAGTTGTAGCAAGAGATTTACATACAAATTACCTTCATTCTTCCTCGATTTCACCAGTGTTACTTTGGTAGGTTTTGCAGGCTGACTGGAAGTAACCGACCTTCTGTCTGATCTCGGTGATAAGCTTCTCTCTCTGCTAGCACTTCGATCTCTTACCCAGCTCTTCTCATGTCTTCTGCTGGCACTTGGACCACCACGGCTGCTTCTTGGATCACGTATCTCTTCATCATAGCTGTCGTCCTCATTTTCAGACACTGGCTCAGGTTCTGGTCGAGCCACTGGAATCTGAATTTTCTTCATCCTTCGGATAGTCTACAACCAAACAGTAGACATCAGCCTCTGGCTGTGTAATGCTAATGGTGTTACTAAATATCAGAAGCCAAGCTAATCCCAAACTCAAAAGAAAACATACAGATGCATTTGTGAACGCTCTGAATTCTTGCTTCCTCATTATAAAATTCTACCCAACTAATACAGGAGACTCATCAATACAGATTACTAGAGACCTGGTTTTGAGGGGAGGGTTATATTTGTTTTTACAGTTGTTTTAGTCCTTTTTTGCTTCTGCAAAAGTGGCAGAAGGGTAAGAACAGCCATTGTAGCATAACATGACGTTCTGTCTTCAGAGCCGTATATTTGAATGCCCTCTCTCTTTGCTTAAACCCACAAATCAGCTACTGGCACTGCTAAAAACTTCTTTTGCTAACATGTAATCTACTGTATACTCAGTGTGTTATTGACAGTAATTCTGCTCAACTTTAAAGCCTCCCGATCTTCCAAGGCAATGTTTATGCAAGCCACAGAGGAAGCGGAACATTCCCACTGAAAGTGCAGAAAGTTGGTTCGCGCTAACAGCTGTTTCCAGAGTAAGACCCAACCCTGTTTAGAGGTTTATTTGCTATTTGTTACAGAACTGAACCAAGTTATACCATAAAGTTTTCATTAAATGCTTTTCTCTACATAAATCTACACACCAAATACTTAAGATAGTAAAAGACCTGCGCAGCTCACCACACATTTTTTGTGTAAGCTTTAAATAACTGCTAAATCTAGAAATGCAAAACACAATTTTTTGCAGCTGTATTAAAGCACATGAGCAGTAGAAATCTGTCTGCACAAAAGCTTTCCTACAAGCCCTAGAAGTCTGTTTTCCTGAATTAAGAAATCGTTAAACATTGTGCACTTGTGTTCTATTTTTTTGTAACATAAATCTCAAACTTCTACAGAAAGTCGGATTACTACCCTTTAGTGATGACCTGTTCTGTTTTATAAAAAGTTCAAAAGCCAACCACTCTGAATAAGCCTACAAAATTATAGGAATTAAGGTAATTATACTTTATTTTGGCAAACTGTTTACCGAGCATAAAAAGAGCCATGTCAGTGCCTGAACAGTGGGTAAAGTCCTTTAGCTTACCCCAGCCTTTGAAAAGCTTGACAAAAGAGCATTCAAGAACACAAAGAGATATTAAACAAAGCTGAGAATTGAGCTTCTGGCAAACTGAGAAGAACTTTACCATAAAGAAAAGGAGTCTGAAGTATCCAGTGCCGCACTACTCGATCATCATCATTCACATTTTAAAAAAGTTTTGAGTGACCCACACGATAAACATGTCATGATCATCACTTAAACCAGAGGCATCACACAGCTATTACTGAAGTACCTTGCATCATGCACATATTTCACAGCAGACATTACACCATTTCACTTTTGCTCTAGAACTACAGAATTTAAGTAAGCTTAAATCTTTAAGACGTTCACTCACAATTTTGGCATTCTTCCCACTTTTTCTCAGCTGCTGAACTGCAAATGCATGCTCGACATTATCCATTGAAACTCCATTAACCATTGCAACACGGTCATTTTCTCTAAATGAAAAACATCACAATGCACAGTATAAATACTTTATGCCAAGGGGAATATATTGGGGAACACGTGTCCCTGAACAAACTACCTGTACTATAAGCCTACTATACAGTTACAGATAGGTATCTTGAGAGGAAAACAATTTGGAGGTTAAGCTACCACTGACAGAGATGAATGCCCCACATCAGAATCCAGGTGTAGTTTGGCACTTACTGTAGCAGTCCTTCTGCTGGGCCTCCTTTCAGCACATCAGAAATAACTATTGATGTCTCACCACTCTGAAAGTGAGGATTATCTCTTCCTCCAGATATTGCAATACCAAATCCAAATCCGGGGGCCTATAATGTAACATGAGAAATATTTTTACTTTCGAATATTTACAGTCACAATTCACACTCCTGCATTAAACATAGAAAGGTCCTATGGGATGAATACAACTTTTTGGAACAAAGAAGGATCAATGAAACATGCAATGCTATGCAATCCAGGAACAGGAAAGAGAATAAAAAAAGCCCTACTTTTAGAAGGCAGAGAGTTTCAGACTAACTACCCAATCTCTCCCAAGAGCAAAATATGAGTTCCCATTTGTATTTTTATGGCCTGGCCCTCAAGGGTCATCAGTAAGACCTCCATCTTCAGTTAGCACAACACACCATGCCACAGCGTTGAGATACCGATCCAAACCCATATCACTTCCTGCAACACTTTCTTTGAGGTTTCACATTATGGTATTTACCCAGCTTGACCTCGCTTCGCTCAGGAACCAACAGGATTGCGGCACACAGTAGTATGACTGCAGGCTCAGTTCTTAGGAATAATACCAAGATCACTTGTACCATTAAATACATCAAAACCTTGTCAGCACTTGCAAATCATCTGCATCTTAACAAAAGTAATTTGCTTCAATCTTTTTCCTCTAGGGTGACCTGCCACTACAGCAAGGTCAGTGCCTCTGAGAAGTTATCCCTGTTAGATATTTCAAGATACAACAATGATACTTACATTTCTGCCTGGAAGCAGTGAGAGTGGGAAATAAACTTTCTAAATATAACTGATTTTCAAACTATCTAGCTCTTCCATCATTGCCCAGAAAGAACTGTCAGAAGGATATTACAGTTTAAATGCTGTATTTTGCTCAAGAATTTATTCTGAAATTTTTGACTATGCTAAATACAGTCACTGGATGGAAAAGACCAATTTCAGTCAATTCCTCCTCTGCCTTTCACACAGCGTACACTCCATGCTGGCAGACTTATCCCTTTCTTTTTCAGACGTCTCAACAAACATGACCCAGCTCTAGCAATGAGTTTCATAACCTTACAGTGACAGCAGAAGCAACACGGCAGTCTGCATCCGGCTGTAAGACACACAACATTCAGCTTTTTGGACAGGAATTACTGTTCAAAAAAACCCTGTTTCCTATTTCCCCCCAAAATAGAGATCATAAAAAGATGGTCCAGATTTCGCCTGTAAGAAGTGAACAGGACCACACAGTATTAAACCAAAGATTTGGACATTTACTGTTCAGAAATTGATTTCAACAGTTAGCAAATAGTATTACCAAGTATGAAGAAAATAAGTTGGTCTAATAAGTGTAGAAGAGTGAGGAGGGGTACACCTTACTGCTTTTTTTACATTCATTTTCACAGGATCATAGAATAGTTTGGGCTGGAAGGAACCTTTAAGGGCCATCTAGTCCCAACCCCCTTCCATGAGCAGGGACACCTTGCACTAGACCACAATGCTCAGAGCCCTGTCCAACCTGACCTGGAATGTTTCCAGGGATGGGGCATCAACCACCTCTCCGAGCAACCCAGGCCAGTGCTTCATCACCCTCACCTAAGAAATTTCTTCCTTATATCTAGTCTAAATCTGCCCTCTTTTAGCTTAGAAGTTTAGTTTCATTTTGTCCTATTGCTCCACTCCCTGATAGAGTCCCTCCCCATCTTTCCTGTAGCCCCTTTAGGTACTGGAAGGGGCTATAAGGTCTCCCTGGAGCCTTCTCCAGGCTAAACAATCCCAGCCTGTCCTCAGAGCAGAGGTGCTCCAGCCCTCTGATCACCTTGGTGGCCTCCTCTGGACCCACTCCAACAGGTCCATATCCTTCTTACGTTGGAGGCCCCAGAGCTGGACACAACACTACAGGAGGTTCTCACCACAGCGGAGCAGAGGGGCAGAATCATCTCCCTCCACTTCCTGGCCACGCTGCTGGGGATGCAGCCCAGGATGTGATTCGCTTTCTGGGCTGCCAGTGCACAATGTCAGCTCATGTCCAGCTTTTCATCCCCCGGTATCCCCAAGAGCTTCTCAGCGGACCTACTCTCCATCCCTTCATCCCCCAGCCTGTATTGATACCAGGCACTGCCCTGACCCAGGTGCAGGACCCTGCACTTGGCTTTGTTGAACCTCATGAGATTCACACGGACCCACTTCTCCATCCTGTACAGGTCCCTCTGGACGGCATCCTGTCCCTCCAGCATGTCAACCTCACCACTTAGCTTGGTGTCGCCAGCAAACTTGCCAAGGGTACACTCAGTCCCATTGTCTATGCCATTGATGAAGATATTGAACAGTACTGGTCCCAATATGGACCCCTGAGGGACACCACTTGTCACCAATCTCCATCTGGACATTGAGCCACTGACCACTACCTTCTGGATGCGACCATCCAACCAGTTCCTCATCTACCAAAGAGTCCCCCCATCAAATCTATATCTCTCCAATTTAGAGAGAAGGACGCTGTGGGAACCATGTCAAAGGCCTTATAGAAGTCAAGATAGCTGACATCCATAGCTCTTCCCTTGTCCACTGATGTATTCATTCCATCATAGAAGGCCATGAGGTTGGTCAAGCAGGACTTGCCCTTGGTGAAACTGTGCTGGGTGTCTCAAATTACCTCCCTGTCCCTGATGTGCCTTAGCAGAGCTTCTACAAGGATTTGTTCCATGATCTTCCCAGGCCCAGAAGTGAGGCTGACACACCAGTAGTTCCCAGGGTCCTCCTTCCTATCCTTTTTAAAAATGGGTGCAATGTTTCCCTTTTTCCAGCCACCAGGCAGGGACCTTCACCTGACTGCCATGACAGTGATTTTAATTCATTAAAGGAAGACTGGACATCTCTTCAAGATACATTGCAGACAGATCAACCAGAAATCATGGTTGAGATTCAAGAATTACTAAGGGAAACCCTGTGCCATGCATGAGGACAGGGTAAGGGATCATAATGACTACTTATAACCAGAGCTGAGGTTTTCTTTCAGTTTTACATTTTAAATAGTCGACAAAGAGAATATATAGTAGTCTATGAAAATATGTAACAAAAACCTTTCTCATGCCACTGCTTCATCTTTCAGTTTTCCATTACTCTAACAAACAGAATTCAGTTTGCACTACGTTTGGGTTGGGAAGGAAAGGGAGAAGAGAGATAATAAAGACATTTACATCGAATTTAATTTAAATGTTCTCTATCTTTCCTTACACCATAAACAAAAAAATTCTCATAGTTCTCCACTCACAAAAAGAAATACAATCATCAGGCTAAGGCCAGCAGAGATGCAGAAACTCACTGTAAATCTTATCTTGCTGCTTGCTATTCTGTTTTTTTAGAGTAGATTTGCAAATCAAATCATCAATATTAAGACAACTAGTTTCATACTTTAATGCTCTTTTCAAGAAGCCCTGAAACAATGCAGTCTCATATACAGACAGCAGTCAAAAAAACCCACAAGTCAGATAAAGGCTTTCTAGTAACATAAATCAAAGTCTTAAGAAATACTCCAAATTACTAAGTTCAAATCAAACCCCAAACCTTTTTGAAAATTTAAGAGCTCAAATAAGAAACCTTCCAGTAAACCTCACCCTACTACTTCTCATTTTACCCTGCTGCCTAACATCTTGAGATAAGCGATGAACTGAACCTAGCTCCTAGACATGCCCAGAAACAGCAAGTTGATCACTACAGATTATACAAGACACAAACATGTATCTTAACTAAAATTGCATTAAAAAAAAAAAATAAATCTGCCACATTCCAAATTCACCTGTCAGATGTTGTAGTGACAACATAAGAAAAAAACCTACTATTTTGCTCTCCCACAGTAAAGCAGGATGGGAGAAGCACAAAGGCATGTACATACCCAGTTTCTGTTCTTTGGGGGAAGGAGGCACAGCTGACACAGACACACAACTTGAGTTCCAAGTATGAAGAAACCTACATAATAAATGAAGTGCATAGTTCCTCCTTAAAGTCCTTTACAGTCAAGTATATAAAACCAGAAGATCTCTCAATAAAAGATAAACTGTAGCTACCTGATAAGCTTTAACTGAACTTGAGACCAGCTCAATCTGTTAAGAGCTAAGGTAGCAATCCAGGAAGTTGGAAGGGCAGTAAAGAAAGAGAACAAAACCTGTTGGTTAGAAGTTCAAGCCTCTCCTCCCCCAAAAAAGTTTCTAGTAAGTCTTTTGACAATAGTGCTGGAATTCACCAACTGCTGTTAAAAATCACAGCACAGTCAGGCTGCTTATATGCTCTGTTCCAGATTCGCTAAGATACCTGAAGCAGATGGATTAAAACAAAAATAAAAATCTGATGTTTGAACCATAACAAAATGCCTGAACTGACACATGCGTATTGCAACTACTGGGATTAAGTATACTCTGTCCCTAATTTGTAATGGTGTCTCTGGAAAGTAAAGGTCATAGAAAAAAACCCTTCAAAAGAAGTGAGCAAAGCTGCACTCTTCAACAGCAACTCCCTAAAGCACTCCCTTCTCTTTTGTAAGACCCATCTTCCAAAGCTTATATACCATACTATCCCCCTTTTAAAGGGCCATTACAGGATCAAAGCATGTTCAAAAAAACAAAATGTGTATCTTTTCAAGGTCTATAACAACACTTCTGAACTGCTATGAATTGGTTTATAGATCAGTAACTGCCCCCTGTAACAATGCAGAAACATGTTTGATGCCTCACACACTGACAGGTTAAAAAAGCTAATCAGTAGACTACACAGACAGAATACCTTATGTAGTACCTGCTAATGCGGCTTTTTGGTTTTTTTTTTTTGTTGTTGTTTGTTTGGGTTTTTTTGTTTTGTTTTGTTTTGGGTTTTTTGGGGGTTTTTTTGTTTGTTTGGTTTTGGTTTTGATTGTCTTTTGTTGTTTTTTTTTTTTTTTTCAGAAAGAAATGGCACACAAATTATATTTACTTTCCTAAAATTTGATGATTACTGGTTTTTTTGCTTTACAGTTGTGGCTGCCTTTATGAAGCCCAAGGAGAGTTCAAAGAATCCTACTCTGCCATACACAGGAGCAATGGAGTTACAGCAGAGAAGAGTGCAGGCTTAAAACAAAGTAAAACTGTCAGTGCTGGAATTACCAACGGGACAAAAATGAGTCTCAAAACAGGAATAAATGTAGGCAAGAATATTCTATGTATCTTTGCTAACAAACATGCCACCTAACAAACTACTTGTATTTCCCCCCTATTTTTAAGGCTGTGGTCCTTACTCATTAACTAGTTTTGATCAAATACCATTAATAAAAACCAATTAAAATGGAAAGAGAAACCATGGTTAGGTAGTTTTCTTTGGGGCACTTAGAGAGACAACAGATCTGCTTGCCATTAAGCAGGTATTTGTGAAGAGACACGAGCTGATCTAGACTGACACCAACTCAGGACTTCTGTGCTTCTCCCAGGGGGACTTGCTAAGGTTTCAGACAAACTTATTCTGGATCAGATTCTTCCAATGATTTGTCTAGCCTCATTTCTGAAGGCAAATACTGACAGAAGGTACAAGAAAGTTTGGTGAATCCCATGAGCTTCGCAGGCATACCAATAAAACAGGAAACCAGAGTAACGTGAAGCCTGACTTGCATCTACCCCGTAGAAGTTCAGCACATGTTATGTCATTAATTCCATCGTTCACAGCCAGCTTACTGCCCTCAGCTAAGCCAAAATCAGAAGGACTTAGTGTGGCTCACTGGAGAAAGCAAGTTCTGTTCTTCAAAATGGTTTTTGTGTGGCTGACAGTAGATGATCTCTAGCAGTCCTGTAGCTCAGGCAAGTGAGGCAGAAACTCACACAGAAAAATATTCCACCACCGCTCAGAGTAGCATTTCGAGTCTATTCCAATTCTATTAACTTCTGGATATCTTTGAGGATAACCGAGATCTGGATGCATTTCACTCCTGACTAAACTGAAGTAACACCATTTACTTGATAATCTAATGCTACAAGAATGTCACAGATAAAAAGTAAGATCAAAAAACCCTACAAGGCAAATATGCAGTCGCTCTCCTAAATCCTCTTTTCAGTGCCAAGGATAAATTCTAAGCACCAATTTGCTTAACATTAGCGTAAGAGTTTTGGCTTTGTTATCTGGCAGATGGAAACATTGTTTGTTTGTTAATTGGCTAAATTATTACAAAGTCATTAACAGTACATGCCATCAGCCTTCAACATCTAAATGAGAGATACTTACTCAGCTAACAAAATAGTTAAACCAGTACAGTTGGCAGAAGTTTGGCACATAAAATATAATAATCAAAATGATAATGAAATCACACTTTCACTTCTACACTATACAAAGGCTTCTGACTATGCTGAAAGCACAACCAAAGACATGATTTCTAGTTCCTACCTATCATTTCAAAATTTTTTCAAGGTAACCTCATATTGCAGCATTTCATTATTTCTTTCTGCACTGACTGAACTCACCATTTTCAGGTTTCACTGAGGTTACTGCTCTAATTAACCAGGAAACCATCCCCTTCAAGAGAAACTAAGCTATCACCAAGTCTACTAGCCAACCTTGTATTGCCGTAGCATTTTTTGTTTGTCTTTGAATATAAGACAGCACTGATTTAATGAGTAATACAAATAAAAAATTTGCAAGTTTACACAGGTTCCAGGGATGACCAGACACCTTCAAGAAGAAAACATAAAAGGCAAACACATATAGAAATAATACTTCTTGCTTAAGAACCTGTTGACCTAAAAATTGTTGGAAGCTTGAAGAGTAGCCTAGATAAGTATCACTACACATTTTTGGGTTTACTTCACTGTTCTTTCAACATGTGGTTGCAGTTAGAGACAGGGTACTTTGAAAATAACCATTTTAGTACCTTGACGAGAAGGCTGTCTAACAATCAACAACATTAAACTTACTAGAACCAACAGGTAATAGGTTTGTACAGAGAATTAACACTTTATCTGGCCAGCTGCTTCATTCGTACACATTTTTAGTCACAAAGGTCCATTCATCTGATCAATGCTACAACTCTAAAATGCCTTGATTCTATGCTGAAGAATTGAAGGCAAATGATATAACTTGCTCCCTTGAGAAAACTCTTGCGCATCTCCGTTTTGTTGGAATAAATATAGATAGCTATTTGGGCCATGGTTCCATGGTTGCTTTAATACTGCTGCCAGAAATGCATCCCACCTTGTTCTGACTTCCCCTGAGTAACTCATTCCTTACTGCCTCTCTTGTACAGCTTCACAATAGCTACATCAGAAATCAATTTAAGAGTAACTCAAACATGAGAATAGTCAGTCTAAATGTAAAAGCTGTCTTTCTATTCACCAATTCCTAGTACGCATTCCTTTGTGTAAGGTGCACATTGTGACCACTCAAAATCACTATTTTCAGCCACTAATTTAACAAAGCACCAAGCAAGTAAGGCAGTTTTGAACACGTTCATTTGTAGTTAACTACATTGTTTTATGTCCCTGCAAATAAGTTTTAAAAACATTTAAGTATAGTTACAGCACAATCATTAATGACCACTTAAATTTCTAACTACTTTCAGCTATGTACAGAAGTAATCTAAAGCTTTGTTTCTGGCATGGTTATTTGCAGGCAGGCTTATCTCTGAAACCCAACAAACAAATAGAGCTACTATCAAATGAAGCTTTTACAACACTTCTAAATTTAAACAAAGGAATATGACAGTTTCCTTTTCTTTTACTTCCTGACATCTGGCTTTTTCCTATTGTTTTCAAAAGCTTTCAGTATCCTGCGTTAGGCACACACAACTAATTGTACGAACTTACCCTGTGAAGAGTCACTGTGTGTTGTTCCCATATAGCTGTTTCTTCCATTGTTGTGCTCTAAGGAGAGAAAACCCCAAAGATTAGACTTCACTGTCAACAGCTGTACTAAACAACTGTGTAATACCACTAATAGAAACTTACACTCAAAAGCGACGTTAACATTCACATTGCACAGCCACAGAGAAGCAGGGCTGGCGCATTTTTTTACACGTTTCCTGTCTTTATACATCACATCTGAACTTCCCGTGCTCCTAGGGAAGGGGGGCAGGGGTAAGAACAGGCAAAATAGATTTCTAATCACTATGTTTCAGAACATGAAGTTACCAAGAACTTTAAAGGGAAGGAGTACAAGAAGCATTTGTGATGTAGGCTCTCTTGGTTGTTCATTAAATGTACGGCAAATGAAGCTAGTCCAAAGCCCACTTTCAGTTTTCCACTGTGATCAGCTGTATTTATATTTTAACCTATAGACTTCATACTTTTGTGAACATTCTCTTTTTGCTTGTTCTAACTGTATGCAGATTACAACTAATTCATGAACGCCCAGCTACGGATTATGTGCTACTGTATTATGCATACAGGTCACATTTAACAGACTCCACAGTTTAGTGCAGGCGAATTTCTTTGGTGAACAGTAGCAGCGCAGAAATAAGCAAGGCCCTCTCTAAGGGAACTAGATTAAACAGTAACATTATGACAATATTTACATACCTGCATTTCTGCTTAAGAGAGTAGACACTTGCCACAGACAAGCAAACATTTGAAAAGGGAAGATGGCACAAGGGAGGAAAAACTAGGAGAGCCAAAGGCTTGAAAAGAGGCAGAATGGCAGGAGGAAATACACAGCCAACAGCATGGAATCTCCTGCTACCATGCTGCTACATTTTCCACCTTTCCAGAGGGAGCACCCAGTGGTTTGCTCCATGCCCTCCCCTCTCATAAGCAAGGAATCCACTAAATAAAGAACTGAATCAGAACACAAACATCTCTGCAATATGGGAGTGTTGTTTTCTTGAAAATCTGCTTTACTCTTAGTTTGTTTCAGTTACAGTAACTCAGCCACTACAATAAGAAGTACTTCTGCCTTTTAAGCCAGTCCTGTATTATAATAGAGAACAGCAGCAGGAATGTTTACTCTCACAATCAATACCCCCGAAAACTTTATCCAGTTTCATCACATCTGAATTTGCAACTAGGTTGAAAAAGCGAGTTCTTCACATGACTCCAAAGAGCTGTGGGGGAGCTTTTCCTCCACATTCTGTGCTCTAATTTCAACAGCTCGGATGTGCTACATTAGTGCTCATTTCTCTTTCAGGGTTCACTTCTCCTGAAAGTGTTGCTGCAACCTAATTGGGATATATTTCATTCAAACAGCTTCCCCCCCACGCCCCCCATTCAGTACCAAATGCTACTCCTTTGCATTACAAATTGATTCAACTCTACCCCAGAATTAGATTATTTCTCTCCAGCTTTTTAAAAGTAGACCAAATATATTAAAACAGTAATGATTTACACACACAAAGCCACCTTTGAAACAAAACAGAACATTTTGCTTGCTAAACGGTTAACGAATACTGATTTTCTTCCCTATTTCTGATGCTCTCATTCTGTCTTAGTTTTGGCAAGAGCTGCTCAGGCTAAGCATCTCATCAACAAGTGAAGAATTATCTCTGCAAGTAAACTTCTAAAAGAAAACACTTTAAGTAGCTCCCTGTTCAGAAAAGGGTGCAAGAAAAATCCAATAAAGGACCACAGAAGTTGCCACTCACGTTTTAATTGAAATAGCCTGCCTCATTTCTATCTGCAATTATCAACAAAGAAGTTAACCTGATTGGCTCATGTATTGCCCTTGCCCGGGCAGCGCCAGGCAGGTCCAGCACTCCCACCACAGTCGGAGGCACTGTCGCACCGCATGGTTGAGCCACCTGACTAACGAGGCACCAGCTTCTTCCACAGCGCCAAGTTCTTGTGCCTCACTGTTGGTGCTAGGGACACAGGACATGGGGCAAACACACCAACTAGTTCTGGATATGGCAAAGACTGATAAAATCCAGTTTAACCAGCTAAACACGGCTCTCACTGGATCTGGGAGAACTGGTAATCCCAGAGTTGGAGCGGCATAAGATAACAAAAACCAGTGACTAAGAAAAAATGGAAATTACCTACGTGCCATGCTTCTGAGAACTGTGAGAAGACTTACTACCTCACAAAAAACCAAGACAAGCCCCCAGAAAATCACCCACACAAACTCACCAGCCTTTTAAAGCTGGACAGGGTACTCACTGCTCCATCCGCTGACTGGGGCTGCCATTTTTAATGCCTTTTTCCTTTCTGTAGAAGCTCAGTCTCTCCACTTTGTTTGTTCTTCTCCATTTTCTTGCTCACATTATCTTCTCTACTCATCTATTGCTATCACCTCCCCTAGATTTTACTAATACATTCATTTCAAATTCACAAGACCCGGAAACATCAAATATCCATTAGTTAGACAGCAAACCAAGTATTATGTTATTTCCATTCCTTCCGCATGCCCAAACAGTCCAATCAAGAACAGTGAAAACAGTTCAAAGGCAGCCTGAGGTGAGTTGTTGGCTTTGACACAGACTGCTGATGTCAGTTAGTTTCTCATCTGTGAGGAACTGCATTCACTCACAAAAGACTGAGAAGTTTCATGAAGACCTGCAAAGGTACTCACCCTACTAAGCACTGACAGCTAAGGCAGAAGAACTAGCTCGTGCTGCCATCAGCCAAGGTCCCTGACGTGATGCTGCTCTTCAACCATACTCAAAAAGTGCTCTACTTTTCATGCAACATTTGAGTTTCAGGAAGCTCGTAAGGACTTAATTCCTAAGTCTCTAGAAATGGCAAACGCTGCTTGTAAATTAAGGGGTGAGGGCAGACAGTGTAGGTCTGCAGTGATGGTGCCAGCCCTGCTGACTGCTGGTGCCAAGCCTGGTACCCCAAATAGCGTTACCCACCACTGATTTAGGGGAAATCAAGGTGACTCAGCAGGAGCTCAGGAATATATAGAGCCTAACACGCCAGAAACTAGGAATACATTAGAACACTAAGATGCTACAGTCTAAGGTTACAGAGACCATTAAATATCTTTGAAACACAAGTGGACAACTGACAGCACTTGAACTTCACAAACTCCAGATACTGTATTACCTATGGTTCTGTAAATGTATTAAGAATAAAAAGAAACAGAAAAAGGATGATGGTATCGTGAATTCAGTGTTCAAAAAAAGATTTATTTTATGCTTATGCTTTATTATAATGAAGCATTTCCTTAAGCTTATCTTAAACACCCTTATACAGACAAGTAGCAGCATTCCCAGCTCTGTATATGGCAAATGGACGTGTTTGTGGGTTGGGGTGCTCTTTATTATTATTTAAAGGATAAAGTCATACATGAAGTTGCAATTCATCAATATGGAAGTAATGCAACTTATCATTTGCTCAGAATCTTGGAAGTACCAAATTTTGGTCAATGCCCTGAGATATAAACATATCAAAGTAAACACCTTACCAGTAAGCTCCTTTTGTGGGCCACAAGGGTCCTTCAAACAACAACAAACATTTTTCGTTCCCCCTTCTCACCACATTTCTTTCCTGTTTCTCAAAGGCTGGGGTTTTCATTCTTCTTTTTGTAAAAACATGCCTTTTCTCATACACCTCTTTCACCTTCACACATGCATCTGGGCACACATGCACATACAGAAGACTGAATTTCCCCAAAGGATTAATTCTGTACTTACACATCAAAATTGTTCCTTCAAGCATCGTGAAGGAAAAAACAAGCCTTGCTGGCTACCAGCCTGAGCAATGCTGTTAGGTTTGAAAATAGCATTACTCAGTTTACCTCTACTGCAGCTGGAAAAGCTGTGATCAGCAGCAGCACCCGAGCCACCCAGGGGCTTGAGAAGACAGTTCAAGTTCACCCTTCGGAAGATTCAAACAACAGCCACAGAAATTAGTGGTTTATACCAAAAATAATGCAAGGTTCCTGAGGTAAAGTTTCTTGCAGGATAACAGTTACTTTTTTAGACTTCTACACCTAGAGGAAGAGCTCGGACTAAGGCCAAAGCTCCTATGTAGTCTTGAAATTAAAGCCAGAATAGCTTCTCAATGTTTCTGCGCAAGTCTAGGGGGACTTATTAATTATCTTTCTTGTTTTAACTGAACTGCTTTTCATAAGAAGTTAAGTGTGTTAAGAATGGTTAGATTTTAAGCAATTGTTTGCTCAATTATGATGAAGTTTTGACACGTGCAAAGGAGTTTTCAATCACCTTATTTTTTAGTAAAATTCAACAGTAATTTCCTATAAATAAATGGTGTTAAATATCTACTGTTGTACATTTCCACACATTTATCACTAAAAAAAGGAGATTATTACATTTTCAAAGAAAATCGTATTTCGGTATCTCCCTTAGAACAGGCAGATTTTCCTCTGGCCAACACAAGAGTAACCTACCATGGGAAGCAATAAAGTACTTCTAGTATTTTTACAGACCTGGTTTTGCGGATCAGCATTGGCAGCTGTCCTGCAGACAATAAAGTGAAGCATCTACTTCTGCTAACTCAGGGGGCATATTGTTTCTATTCTCCAGAAAACACAATAGAGAGGAAAGCTATCTGTGACAGATCCAAGTCTCTGCTCTAACCCTTTCAACCACAGCAAGCAAACTACAAGAAATTGAATGCCCAGATGACAACCTCAACCATATAAGAACACTGTCTCTGCTCTAAGCTTCCAGCCTCACGGTGTAGCTTTTGTGTGCACCTTATTTCCAATAAAATGCTGACATCTAAACACCTTCCTAATTGTCCTGATAAAATCATAACAAGCTTGAGAAACAGTTTTCTTATTCAAGGCATGAAAAAAAGAGAAGAGAAAGAACTGGTAGAAGGCTGTCTCAAAAGAAGGAAATGAGTTTATATTTAGCGTCAGTCTTTTCAGAAGGACATACCTGACATTCATACCACTTTTCTATCATCTTGCTGTACTTCTATTTGGCTTCTAAAATTAATTCTCAATTATTCTTGGGGAAGTCCACTTCAGCAGTGGGATGCTATTGCACTTCAGAGTTTTGAAGGTTAAATGCAGAATCAATACATCTTGATTGCACTCGTGGAAACAAGAATTAAAAGGGCTTATCGTAACAATTAGCATTTGCAACCATTACAAGAATTTCTGCAGGTTAGTTGGGTATCTAGGGGGTGCTACTTATCATTGGCTTTAAAAAAGTCAATATCCAAAACAAACAGCTTCCTGAGGAAGTTCAGAAAGGAAAACTGGATCTTCCTCAGCCAGCCCAGAGCAGGGGATGAAGCGGTCGTTTCCTTGCACGCAGCCATCTTTCAGCGCTCAGTTGGAACTGTGTGTTGTTTCCAGCACTGACCAGGAAGACTTCCTACAGTCACCTTTGTCCTTGCCTAGTTAAACTACAGCTACCTTAAATTCCAACAGATTCCCTCCAATTGTCTTATCACAAAAGCCTTCAGCTGACAAAAAAAAAAAAAAGTCAATTGTTTAACAGTTGTTCCCCTGCAATTAGTGCAATAAGGACAGAATCCTATTATCAGTCTCATTTTATCAATTGAAATGAGATCTTTACCTTACATAGTCTTTATACAACACAGGCGATGCATCACATCTACTCTACAGACTATCTCAGAGACAGGTGAGCTATTTCAAATAGTGGAAGGTAACTGCTAGAGCAAGTGTAGCCAGAGAGGAGGGTACTCCTAGGCAGGGGAGAGGCAGCAATCTGCATGCTGCTAAAGCTACCTGCTTGCGCTCACAACTGTGGTGCCTTTGTGCCAGAGCGCGCAAGCAGCCTGTATCCTTTTTTTTTCCTTGATCATCATTCTTTGCAAGGAAGAAAGACTGCTTCTCTGAATATATTTTTCTGTAAAGACTCGAGAGAGCAGACAGAGCAGCTCAGGGACTGCTGCAGAGACAAACAACATGCACCTGATGCTCTTTGATTATCTCCTTTACACAGCAACACTAAGTGGAGAAGAAAACACTAGAGCATTCTCTTGTGAGAGCCGTATAAAAAAAAATAAAAAATAATCTCATTCATCACTGAAGCTGAGAAGCCAGTCTTTAGTCTCACCTTCTGTCTGTACATCCATGGAAGTGACATCAACCACCTATTTTAGAAATAGAAATGCTAACCTTACTCTCTAAAGCAGAGGTACTTAACACCTAAAAGCAAAGCAGTGTGCAGCACAATTTTTTTTAATTTTTTTTTTAATTTCATACATTGCATGGGTCCCAAGCTTTAGTCAAGACTTCCACTCCTGCCAAACACTTGCCTATATTCAACAGGCCACCTCATAAAAAGTTTGTATTAAGACAGACATTATTATTAAAGCTGGTCTTCAGAGGACAATGCACAATCCAAGTTAAAAAAACTAAAACAAACAAAAAAAACCAACGCAAAACCACATGACATACAGAATTCGCAACACTGCATGCTAAAAAAATGAACTTAATTTTACTTAGATCAATCTAGAAGTACAAAGTTGCTACTACAATAGTACATACCAATTGCCTGGACAACAGAAGTCATCTTTACATCATGAATAGCAACCTTGAGAAGAAAAGCT